>CAIIXF020000012.1:36544661-36706527 GCA_903813345.2 Owenia fusiformis
GTATGAACACCAAATTATAACTTGCAACTAAGGAACGGCCCCAGTATTCAATACAGGGCCGTTACAAAAACTTTACACGAAAAAGCCTCGATATCCGGGCATTTACTCTTACACTGAACTGAAAATAGCATCGTCTAAACGTGTATGTCTTGGCTTCCGGGTAAGTTTATCAACATTTATACTCAATTGAAAGAGCAGTCGTGCTTATATCGTGTACCAGTTTGATTGTTTTATATGTGTGTGTATTTATAATATGATAGTCTAGTAATACCGTGTCGTTAGAACAAGTGCTAGATATCGAACTGATGACCTGAAATTAGATTATTGGACTGATCGCGCATCTGATATTAGATGATTAATTTGCATTGAATCTGATATTAACTTGCAACCCAATACCACAGTAAATACCATGACTTTACATTAGAATGATAACACGGCCTCATATTCTAATTCATTATACGTCCATTGCAGGCCAAAAATGTTTCAATGGGGATTTTGTAATGCACACGAGAATACATTCGATTCGTATATATTGACACCCCAGTTGTCCGAAACCCAGTTGTCCGAAACCCAATTCCCCGAAACCCAGTTGTCCGAAACCCATTACTCCGAAAAATAAAGTCATAATTTACCAGAGAAATGGGGGGGGGGGGGCGTAGCTTACTTAAGCTTACGTCAGTTTCATGCCATGTATTTGGCCAAATTAATGGCATGGACGCATTCTGATATTCATAGATCTCTCTCTCACTTTGAATTGCATCCATTGCATGGCGTTACCAGAATGGCAGGAACGGGAGATTTATTTTACATTGTGATTCTAAAAAAGGTTATTAAAACACAATATATATTACGGAACAGTTTATCTTATCTTCTTTAATCTCTTTTATATAGGCAAAATAAAATGAAACATTTTGAAACAGATAAAATAAGTAATCGCATAGAACTTTAAGAATAAAACAGTATACAAATTACGTTGTCAAAATATTTCGTCGCATTTAATTTCTTAGTCTCAGTCTCTTATCAAATCGTAAAAGAATAAAACATTCTAAACTTAATCACTTGGGATTTATGTTTCGGCATTCGTTTCAGGCATTTGTTTTTTATGTTCTTTTCCTGAAATGTATGTGTTTGACAATAATCAGAGAAAGTGAGTATACGTATAAATATGCCACGCAAACAAACGGGTGTGACTTCAATTTCTTGTCTGTCTGAGGACGTATTGGGAACGAGGTAGAATTAAAGAATTCTTATGAACAAATGTATTGGATAAGTTAATTTCTGATGGATCTGGATAAAATATATTTCAAAACTTTGTCAACACTAGATAACTTCATTTAGGCAGATATAGTATCTTGATATATTTGGCTATCATGCGTTTAAAATACGTTCCTAAAACTATGAAGACGTTGGGTGAGAAATATTGCTATTGTACGTTCGAAAAGTATTTGGTTGTATTTTGTAGTTCTCAAGTTACCCATGAACTTTCGTGGGCTAATTAACGTCTTGACTTAGCATATTTAGCCTAATTTTGCAATGATGTCAACGTGATTCAAATGTTATGCTGTCGTGATTCGCAGAGGTTGCAACAAGATTCGTTTTAAGAAATTGTATTTTTTGATAAGATCCCCTAATTTTCGGAGAACTTGGTTTCGGACAACTGGGTTTCGGAGAATTGAGTTTCGGACAACTGGGTCTCGGACAACTGGATTGACCCCTATGAGGGTTGATCATACATCAATTGAACATGGAGATTTTCCTGTACACTTCTCCCAAACATGTGGAATAGACTAGATGCGAGTAGAAATTATCTTGATTTATCCTATGCCAAGTAGGGTTTTAGGGAGATAAGTTGGTAAGATATATCCCGTATCCTGATTTTGAGGTTTCCATATCAAGAACCTTCATATCTCCCGTCATATCTCCCGCTTCGGTGCATATCTTCCCGCTTCGGGGCGTATCTTCCCGCATCCAAAAAAGTGGAAATGCAATAAAATGACTTTGCATATGAATGATTTGTTTATTTTTTACACCTTGTACTACTGAAAACTCTACTTGGTATAGGATAAAGCAGTTATGTACGGTCGGTTTGGATATTGGGTTCATCCCTCGTGAGATATGCACATCTACTTTCTGTCCCTACGGTCCCTCAGGTAGATATGCATATCTCCCTCTGGAAAAACCCCATATCCAAAACCTCCGAGTACATAACCCTTATTTATCCCATGGTTAAAAGGATATAGATCGAATATCACGTGAAGATATAATTGATACGTGGATGAAGATAACATATTTTAGCAAACAATTCCCAAATCATCGAATATCACTTTTGAAACCATCGAATATCACTCTTTGAAAGGTGATATTCGATGGTTTCAAAAGTGATATTCGATGGTTTCAAAAGTGATATTCGATGGTTTTGATTTTTTCAATTTTTTTTATTAATTCAGCAAAACGATTGTTTATGAATACCTAGCAAGAGCTCAAAAAGTTCAATCATCTATGTATCTCAAAAAGACCTCAAAAACTGAGCTTGAATTAGAAATATGTCTTCTAAAATCTTCCTCGCCTGGACCTGATGGGATTCTACCATCACTTATTAAGTCTGTAAGACAGTTTTTAATTGATCCACTCTAGTATATATTTAACTTATCTTTTAAATCTGGTATTTTCCCAGACGCCCTCAAATTGGCCAAAGTAACACCTGTATTTAAAAAAGGAGTCACTACAAATCCTTCGAACTATAGACCAATTTCAGTTTTATCGGTATTTTCTAAATTGTTAGAAAAGCTCACGCACGCCAAACTCACTGGTTTTTTAGAACGTTTTGAAATTATTTTTACTTATCAATTTGGATTTCAGAAATTCAACTCTACCTACATGGCCATTTTATATTTCATTGAACAAATTCGAAAATCAACTGATTTGGGGAAAACGAGCATTGGCATAACATTAGATTTTTCCAAGGCCTTTGACACAATTAATCATGACATTTTGATACAAAAACTTGAATATTATGGCATCAGAGGAATAGCTAAGTCCTGGTTTGAAAGTTATTTAAAAGACCGCAGACAATATGTCACCATTAACAATTATGAATCTAAACAATCATCTCTAAACTGTGGTGTTCCGCAGGGCTCGGTACTTGGACCACTATTATTTATTCTTTACATAAATGATCTGCCTTTTGTTGACCCTAATCTAAAATTTATTATGTTTGCTGATGACACCAATCTTCTTGATAGTGATTATGATTTAAATGAACTTATGACTAGAACTAATGCAAACTTGAATTCAATAGATGACTGGATAAAAGCAAACAAACTTTTACTTAATATTGGCAAAACCAATGCTATTCTATTTGGACCCAAAAAATCAAACAAATCTAAATCTCAAAATACGCAATGAGAACATAAATTTCCGGGATAAAATTGACTTTCTTGGAATTATTATTGATAAAAACTTGAAATTTAAAGAGCACATAAAATCTATTGAAACAAAGATTTCTCGCGTCATTGGTTCTCTTTATCACATTAAACATCTACTTCAAATAGACAGTTTCAAAACAATATACTACTCATTGATACACTCTTAATTAAATTATTGCAACATAATCTGGGGTAACACATTTAAATCATTTTATGATCGTCTACATAAACTGCAGAAACAATTCTTAAGACTAGCTTTAAATAAGGATAGACTTTCTCACTCCGCTCCCTTATTTAAAGATCTTAACATATTAAATATTTTTGATGTCAACAGATATTGTACTGGTCAGTTCATGTACAAAATCTTTAATAAGCACCCCAGTCTTCCAAAAAATCTATTTCAAGACTTGTTTGATATCAACATTAATATTCATCATCATTACACAAGACAATTGCATTATTTTCATATCCCTAAATGCTCTAAACTTTCCCTTCACTATCTAGGTCCTAATCTTTGGAATGCTCTACCCCATGATATTAAAAAATGCTCCACTCTAAATATTTTCAAATCTTCATATAAAAAACTACTCATCTAACGATAATGTATAATACCAATATCATACTATACTGTTGATTTTATACTGATACCTGATTTTTGTAACATTTTTACATTGTACATCCTTAGATTAATTGTTAATACCATTTTTATATACCTACATGTAACATAATATAAGTATTTTCTTTTATATGTAGTCTAGATGTCATTTTAATGATTTCTGTTAGACCGCAACATATACCCACTAGGGTGTCTAGCGGCTTGTTTTTATAGTGTATATTATATAAGAACTATGAAATAAATTGAATTGAATTGAATTGAATTATATATTTATTATATATTTTTATTTTTTGGGATCTTGTTTTTACGGCGTTCGCATTAAATACAAACCACTCTGTTACGTCACGTATATGACGTTCGTTGAATTATCGCAATCAAAATGTCAGACGAAATGGAATTTCCATTGCAATTTATCTGACTATTCAATGTTCGCTGGATAATAATTCCCAATGGGATAAACGGACAATCCTATAGTTTTTCAAAAATATCACTTATATCCACTCATGGATATCAGTATCTTCACTCATTCGCTGCGCTCACTCGCGAAGATATCAATATCCACTCATGGATATAAGTGATATTTTTTCAGAGCCATAGGATATTCCTATATTATTCCATAGTTAGCATGATATCCATAGGATAACATGTCAAAATAAAAACGGTATTTTTGAAATCAGTGGTAAAATATGATATTTTTGGCAAATTTTCACTTAACCATAGCATACGGTGTTTTAGCCATGACATGCGGCGTCGTATGCCATGGTTTATGGATTTTTGCTACTTCAGACTCAAAACGAGCCTAAGTGTCAATATCGCCGTATCGTTTGGAAAATTCGTTTTAAATCACTTAATTCCCGAAGATTCTGATGATGACTTTAACTATGGAATATAAAGAACATCCTATGATTTACTCGTGATATGATTTTAATCCACTCATGGATGTTGATATCTGCACTCTCTCGCTACGCTCACTCGTGCAGATATCATATCCATTCGTGGATAAAAATCATATCACTCATAAATCACTGGATATCCTCTATTTAAGATGTGATATTCGATAGTTTAAAAGTGATATTCGATGGTTTGTAAATTGTTTGCTAAAATATGATATCTTGATCCACATATCAAATATATCATCATGTGATATTCGATCTATATCCTCCTTGCAACCATGGGATAAAGCTTTACGTCCCGCTCCAAGCGGGCAGATATAGTATATCTGCCCGCTACGTCATAATCGCCGCTTGCATATTTGTTCATAATTTGTAACGTTCGCGGAATGACTGTAAACGGCAATGGAGAAAACACAGACAATCCGGGTCTGTAGTTAAAAAAAGGGAAAGAGCATCCACTTTATCAATAAAAAATTCGAGAAAATAAATATGGGAATATTTGAGAGAACATGAAAATCCGCCCACGGCCAAGAAAACAAAACTGGACATGAATATTCTAAAATATTTCCACGATTTAACAATGTGAACCAGATGACCAAGATTGGTATGGGATAAACATATCCTATAGTCAGGATATTGGGATTATCCCTTGGCCAATATATAGGGGTTATGGTTATTTTATCCAAAACCTCCAAGTGCATAACTGTTGTATATAGTTTAGCATGATATGTACTTCTTTCTGTAACTGGAATACGATTCTAATATACAAGCAGCACATACGTATTCCCGGGGAACCATAAATATTTTGTGTAGGGTGTGGACATTTTTCTTTTCATTTCTCTAAAATCAGATTATTCTCATAAAATTCATACAAAGTTGGGCCTAAGCCTCTATTTTCGTATTCTGCATGTTAAGATATTTATAATGTAAAACCTAAGAGATAAATTCAATGTCTTCAGTTGAGAATAAGTATAAGGTAAATGTGTGAATTCTGCTTGTTGTTGCACTATTTTTATAATAAACAAGGTTCGATACGCAACACTGAATAGACTGCAGTCATAGCTTAGTTGTAAAGAAAACAAAAGAAGTTGGGACGTGGTCATGCTTGAATACGATTTTAAATATATCGCCGTTTACATTTGTTGAAATCGGCCTGTATTAATTTCAACAGGTGATCGGTGTACAAGGGCATATATTTGAGTTATTGGTTTAACGATAAGTATGACCTATGAGTGGGCAACGTTTTACAAATGCATGAAACAAATACTCCAATGGCCTAATCTCAATTTTCCTGCATAAACTATTACATTGAAATGATGGTCATTTGCTCTCTAACTTCCGCACCGCATACGTAACTTCGTAACAATTCAATAAGCCAAGACAGGACCGCTATAATCGCTACATGCCAGTGAACGTATACTTATACTTATAAATAAACGTACAAGGTGTTTCATAATGTGGGATTTTCGTCAGGAAAGATCTTCTCGGACTGTAATAAATAAAGGTCAAAGGGATGCCATTTGTACTTTCTTGAATTGTAGCATGTTTAGTTGATCCAAATGTGTTTGTCTAGAATAAAACAGGCTCATATATAGTACATATGTTATAGACCCATCTCTTCTCAAATTGACTTTTTGGAGACGCTCGTTATGAAACACCCTGTATGTCATTTGTTGAGCTACTGAATGGGTCGTTTCCAGGAATTGCTAGAACCTACTGGTTTGATTGGTTTTTCAAATCGATGGTTAAAGTATTTGATTGGATACTGTTCATACTCAGCCAATTAATTTTAAAAAATATTTGCGGTCAATTGTTCCACGCACATGTAGTTAAAGCTTTATACGGAGATCCAACTGTATACGTTTATCATCTACGTATTTATACCGTTTTGTAAGTTCATAGAACTTATACTGAGCATGAAAACATTGAAATAATCAACTTGTTTATGTAATGACTCACTTTAAAGGATCATGTTTATAATACGCTACAACTACTAGAACACGGAAGCAAGCATTTAATTATAATGTGCATAATCTACACGTGCAGATGACAGTGCATTCACAGTCTCTAGTTGATGGAGCTTTTCTATATCGGGAATAGTTATGTTCCATTAAGTACAATTTGAAATTGATTTTAGTAAATATAATAGTTCAACATGACCCTTTAAAGTATACGTATACGTATAAGTTGTACTTTCACTTATGTGCGAAATCTCTCTTATATATCATATTTTCTATAGTTTAGTGAATTTCGATCACGAACTGTTCAGAAACAACAGTTAAAACGAAGATTGTCCGCGTCAGTTTTGATTGTGCTGCGTTGAAACCAATGGGGTTTTCTCATTTGCATAATCACGCGACATAGACGGTTATGGTTGATTTCCGAAGCAGGGTAACACACATTTCCAGAAAACACAATCGGCACTTAAATTACATTTCCCTGTTTATTCTGTTCGTATCAACCCTTTTTTAAATGTCATATATTTAAGTTAATCAATTATGTAGCTAGTGATGTGAATGGATTGCAATGCAATAGAGTAAAATAACCGCAAAACGGTACAGAAAAAGGTACCTAGGTCTGAGAAAACATACCCCTCTATACAACATTGTCTAATGAAGACCAAACAAAGCCCCGGATGTCGTGTCGTTTCTCGTTTCGTTTGGTACACAACTAAGCCCCGGGTATTAAACAAGCCCTTGGTGAAACGTTAGAAAGTGAAGAGATTCTATGCATGCACCTGTCCATCCGGGTTTGAAAGGACACCATTATTATTGGTGCAATTGAAAATACTTGACGCATTGTGATGGACCAACTTTGGTCAATCAATTTAGTATATTTTATCGCCCTACAAGTTACAAAGTACCTACAAGATAAGCTTGAATGACGTAGGTGCTTAGTCATCTGAAAACGAAATCTCTGATTTGAACATCTACTAACCTTTCATGTTTATAATTATAAGGACTCATTCAAAATCATAGTACATCCCTTTTCATAAGTTTGGTAATAATAGGTTTTCAAGGATGACATCTCAAAATCTGGCAATATTTGAATCTTAGCTTTGTTCCAATGAGCATGATTTCATGACAATTTCCAAATTCAATTTTATTTTCCAGGGGACAGCTGCAGAATGGCGGACAGTGTTTTATATTTGTGCTGGGGTCTACATATTTGGACTTGCCGTATTCTTGATCCTCGCAAAAGGGGAGGTCCAACCGTGGGCCACAGCTAGCAGATACACAGAAGAAAACTTTCCTATGGATGAACACATCCAAAAGCGCCTCGTTGATAAACAAGATAAAACAAGATAAACAACTCGAACTGATAACGAATGAGGAATGACCAATCTAGAAAACCACAATCAAAAGCATGATTGATTTAAAAACTGAAAATTTTTTGTCATGAGCCTATGCGAAAGAGGTTATTCTTTGAAATAATTGTCAAGTTTATTTCACAAGCCTATGCGAAAGAGGTTATTCTTTGAAGGTCAGATAAAGAAATATATCATATATTTTCACCCGGTCATTCTAAAACTGAATAAAACAGGTTAAATTAACGAAAGTTCCATATTTCCATATTTTCACAATTGTACATGATATGTTCATACAGATACAATATCATGAAAAATCTGGTATCATTGGTATCATATGAATACGAAAAAACTGATAATCATATTGAAAACATGAAATTGGATGCTAGTTCATCTTTGGTTTTATTTTTTTTCTTTAAACCTTGAGATATGAGTAAATACATTTGAGTTATTCAATAATTCTTATAACACAATCGTACTATCGACCCATTGGAAGTTATTTATATGCTTGTGATGTAATCACTTAATAGGGAGGTTAAGATTAGCGTAAAATATACGTGTACCTATCCCTATTCGTATGTTTGTTACGGATGCGTATAGGTAATGCGTATTGCAAAATGAGTTTAAGATTAACGTAAAAAGCTACGAAACCGTATGCTACAATCTATGATAAAAATGACATCCTAATTATAGAATGAAAACCATGCGATGGCTTATATGGTATATACCAGTACATGTCACCTCCAAGAATGTTATATACTTCAGAGAGAGTGTGGTGTAGCTACTGTAGTTGGGAGGGGGTGTTGCTTGTGGGCCCCCTAATAAGACAGTGACTTAAGGCGAAATGTTAAATTTCTAGCATGATCCAGCAATGAGAGTGATCAAAATAGTAAAGTTAAACAATTCAAACCACGAGAAAATGGCTGATTTCATGCATTTACAATAAGCAAAACTTATGAAGAATGTGTTAATTCAACAATTTCATGCATCATCACATGGCATCGTTTATCGCATCAATGAATGTGTTCGACCACTTAATTTCTATGCAGATCGAATGAGAAATGTTTGTTGTTACTATTTTAAAGTTTAATGTATGATTTTTGATCTAGAAATGACATAATTTGTTTGATAAAAACATACGTTTTCGAATTACCTATCTTTGGCCATTTATAGGTAATTACGTATCGTAAACCCTGTAACTTAGGTAAAATACCGCTTAGTGTAATAACAAACTACGTATAGGTATAGGTAAATGGGTTATTTACGCTAATCTTAAACTCCCTAATAACCCAATGTCAAACACTCAAGCAAATTGGCCTTTATAGCGTCAAAAAGACACTTGTTGTATTATTTTGACATTTGAAACTTGAAATGACCAACCTGACAGAAAAATGATATTTGACTTACAGTAAAGATACGATTTACTGTTCACCTATTAGAGAGATTTCGCACCTAGTGAAAGTACAACTTATAACGTATACTTATACTTATAGGTAAACGTACAAGGTGTTTCATAATGTGAGCTTTTCGTCAGGAAAGATCTTCTCGGACTGTAATAAATACAGATCAAAAGGATGCCATTTGTACTTCCTTGAATTGTAGCATGTTTAGTTGATCCAAATGTGTTTGTCTAGAATAAAATAGGCTCATATAGTACATATGTTGTAGACCCATCACTTCTCATATTGACTTTTTGGAGATGCTCGTTATGAAACACCCTGTATGTCATATGTTGAGCTACTGAATGGGTCGTTTCCAGGAATTGCTAGAACCTACAGGTTTGATTGGTGTTTCACATTGATGGTTAAAGTATTTGATTGGATACTGTTCCCACTCAGCCAATTAATCTTTAAAAATGCTTGCGGTCAATTGTTCCACACACATGTAGGCAAATCTTTATACGGTGATCCAACTTTATACGTTATCATTTACGTAAATATACCGTTTTGTAAGTTCATTGAACTTATACTGATCATGAAAACATTGAAATAATCAACTTGTTTATGTAATGACTCACTTTAAAGAATCATGACTCCCTTTAAAGGATCGTGTTTATAATACACTACAACTACAAGGACACGGAAGCAAGCATTTAATTATAATGTGCATAATCTACACATGCAGATGACAGTGCATTCATAGTCTCTAGTTGATGGAGCTTTTCTATAACGGGAATAGTTATGTTCCATTAAGTACAATTTAAAATTGATTTTAGTAAATATAATAGTTCGACATGACCCTTTAAACTATACGTATACGTGTAAGTTGTACTTTCACTTATGTGCGAAATCTCTCTATTGTTAATAGAAATGTCCTTATAGATGGCTAAAATTGAATACGAAAACATGTTTGGGTTTCATCATTGATTTCATTGTATCATAGCTATAGTGTCCATTGCTACACCTGAAAATTATTGAATTAATGAAAATGTTAACTATGCAATCGATCACAATAAATGTTACATATGAGATAAAACTAATTTATCAGATAGATTTTAAATATTAATATTTGTTTAAAATGACAGTGAAAAAGTATGAAGCGTACGAAGACAGATCAATTATGAGAATAAGACAAGCAAATAATCTTATAACACACAAGTGCAACTAATTGTTATTTTGGACTCGTACATTTCATTAACGAAAGGTCCTGGATTGTGTTTTGATAGGACTAAGACAATTCGAAGGTAGGCTTATTATTAATACGGACTGAGTGAGGGAAGCATGTTTGTGAGCGATATGCCGCGCTACACAGGGGCCTCGCCTGAACCTAGATTTGGCGAGGCAAATCTAAATAGTCGAGGTAAAGTATTAATGACAATAATATGAGATGAATTATCATAAGACTACTCCCGTGCAATATTTGTATGTACGTTTGAGATCTCATGAAATCCTATTCGGTAATATTTAGAAAAAACTTGTTGACTATGATCAATATTGATATTTTGATGTAGGCATATTTTTTACTAATTTTAAAAGGTCAATACTAACTGGCGTTTAATGTAGTTTTTAAAGTTTCATCAGATAACTCTAGTTTTAGTACCATCACCCCTTTTTAATATTTGAAATTGAATTCTACAACGGCCATCGGAAATGTTGAAATTCTCAAGAAATAGTGCACTATGATTTGTTTATCACGTTAAAAGTTTATTTTTTGATGAAAGAAAAAATTGTTATTGTCGTCTTATTTCTTTTGGGACACCTTGTATATAAGCAAATTTGTTTTTGATGATGGTTGGCGGGCTTTTCCGGTATACATGTAGATACAGTTCTAATCTTTCCGCAATGATTAATATTGACTAATATTTGATGTTTTAATGCAATTGCCTTTTTGAGCTATTAGACTGTGGACTACTCTGATAATTGTAACTTCTGCTTTTCATGGAAGGTCACACATTCCAACATATTTCAAACAGTCTGTATGATTATGCTGGGCACTTTCTGGGTAGTTGGACTTCATGTAGGGGTGGCAGACGTCCCTCAGGCCAATTTATACCCCTACCCTAAGAAAACCTTGGGGGTACTTTAATACCACCTAATAAAAAGAATACTAATGCATGTCATACATTCATAGTTTTTTAGTAGGCAGGGCATACCATGGTTAGTCAGTGCCAGAAATTTCCAATCTCTAACTTATATGGTTACCATGGAAACAGTATTTATATCTCAAAATCTTCTCAATTTGACCTCCTCCCAAATATGTCCCTTCGCTCTCAAAGTGAAATATTTGCAAATTTGTTAGGAATTTGTGGCTACCACTTTGTCAAAAGTTGTATAAATATGTATATAGTCACACTAAAGCACTAAAAAGTTGATATAATGCTCCAATAAATCAATAATATTTATCAAATATAGTCACACACAACTACTTTTAGGGAAAAGTGGGCGTGGCACTTTTTGGTACTTGCGTAATTGTTGCAGCATTAAGCGAAAAATACATATTACACTAACAACAATTGACATTTAATTATCATCTACTAACATTGTGTAACATTGTAATATGTTCATTATCATTATTAGATACTTAAGATATTTTATGTAAGTGTTATCATGAACCTTCCTTTTATCCCTATACCATAGAAGGTGGGCATCACCAATGGTGTCAAACTAACTTTTCTGTTTCATTTATTTTTTACCATAGACAGGGGAAAAAGCTTTACTTGAAGAAGTGACCTCATTAGGTGCTATGTAGATGGATTGATACTAGTAGGTAGATGGCAGCACTTGTGCTAGTTGGGCTAGATACTAGTGTTTACCATTGACTTGACATATTTCACTTAGTCTATTGATTTACCATATTCATTCTGTTGGATTAAAGTAAACCTGCATTTGCAATGAATTTGATGATGTTCAGATTGTGTTTGAAACTTAATGATAATCAGATTGTGTTTGAGACTGGATGTTGTTCAGATTGTGTATATACGAGCTTTAAAAGGACCACTGAAACAATAAGTCAATGTTTAAGATTCTTTAAAATTATGTCAATGAGAAATTAGCCTGTTAACCTATAGTTAAACTATACTTCAGCAAGATTTTAAAGCTATATAGCAAATCTCATCATTTGCAACTTCATTATTTGATAATTTAACCCATTATTCTTTATTGCTGATTAAAAATTGCAAGGCATTTAAATGACCTAGGGAAGCCAGTGATATGAATTGGCCTTATTCATTGATTTACAGTAAAATGGAATATTGTGAAGAACAAGAGAACTGTTCCACAGCTTCACAGGAAATATGGGAGCAAAGTCAACAAGGGATGTGGGAAACTAGGCTGTTTACATAGAGAGATTTAGAACTCTCCAGGGAAGTGTCTCTATTTGGTATAAAATACACAGGTCTATTCATGCATACCATTTTAAATATGAATCAAAATTAGTGATATCCATGTTTCTGGTGAAAGCATCAATTGAAAGAGACAAACATCCTACTCTTATGGTATAAAATATAAGGAAGTTCGAAGCAGTAAAAAGGTATTACCATTTTAGATTTGATTGAATAAATTGAATCAGTGGCAATTACCCAAATGCGAGTAGGCAGTTACCAGTTTCACCACCAGGTGGCTGATTCGGGTCAATTAACATGGCAGGTATATAAGAAAGTTCCCTTAAACTTGAATATTATCAATTTAAGTGGCTCAATTTTCATATAACCCTTACGTGTCTGATACTTATACTCATGAAAATATATCCAGGAAAGCAAAATATTATCTGTCCACTTAAAGAAAAGATATTTCATTTTTTGTGATTTTATAGCATGGGGTCTATGGGGAATCTCCCCGAGCTAGAAGTCACATTTTCAAAGAAAATTAATTTTTCAAAGTTGATAAACACTTTTTAAAACCACATTTCTAAATGTAATTTTACATGTAGATTTCAAATATGATATTACTTTGACTGAATTTTGCATTTTTAATGACGTAAATCAAGATTATTTCTACTCGCATCTGGGTTATTTTTAAATTTTGATATGTTAAAAGAGGCTCTGTTGGTTAGATGGGAGAATTAGCTGCATGTTAAAGGTGGCGTTTTGCTCAGTTTATAACAAAATTGATATTTAGCCCGAAACAGTAATAAATATTAAGCAAATATTTCATTCTATGGAGGGCAATACCTACGGGCTGTGGGCAATACATATTGCAAAAATCATTGAAGGTGCAGTTGTCAGAATCCCCAGGCGGGCAATACGCAGGGCAATAAGGGATACATATTTTATATGCCAATAATTCAGGCAGCTGTGAAATACGCTATGGTATTTTTAGTCCCATGGTACTGAATTAGCCAATCAAATCACACGATTAATAGCAATGATGTAATAATTAGTGCTACTTCCATGAACACCCGTTTTGTAGAATAAGATTCTGATTCTCGTAAAAAAATGTGAAAATACAGGCACAAACAAAGTGCATTTCGAAACTCTGCTTTTGGATATTGATAAATTGAATGATATTGGCTAAAAACTTCTGTCAGAATTGAAACAATTTTTTCTCAAGAAAAGTCAACATTTCAAAACAACAGCAATAGCTAGAACTATCCTATTTAGATGTTTACTTGACAGTATGTAGAATTGGGGAATCCGGACAGAGAATATTAACAGAAGTAGAAAGATTGATAAAGAAAATGGAGTTTTAGTGTGGGAGGGGGGGGGGGGGCATGTAATTGTATACTTGTTTATGTAACAATCATTTCATAAAATTGATAAAAGGCATATTCTAGACAAGGATAGGCATTTGCCATCATAAACTATGAGGGATTATGACTCATAAACTCAACTACTGGTATGGACATTCGGGGTAGTAATATGGAACATACGTTATATGGAAACTGTAACCTTATAAGATCTTGTCCAATTTCAGTCATACCTGATTATAAAGGACCATTTATGTTACAGCATCAGGGCATATTACGTATAGTATTAAGTTACTTAGGTATGAGTTATAAATTATGACTGTCATCATTTCTACTGTGCCAAAATCATTCAACCAATTTTAAAATGGAATATGAGAACAAGATTTCTTATTTTAGGTTATATTCATATGTCTAATAATAATTGATATTAAACATATTTACTTTTATTGTTCTTATACACTAAACAGATTTGTTTAGATATTATTTTTAGTTTCAACATAACAAACCACTATCCATATTGAAGGAATCGCTGAAGGTACAGCATTTTGGAAATGTGTATTGCGAAATACTAAAAGGAGTTATACCCGTACCTTGTTAACCATGAGTCAATGAATGCATCATATAATATCTGCAAAATGATGCACTATGCAATTCATACATGGAATGATTTATTTTGCCATATTAGAATCAAGTATTATCTTTAATCCATTTGATAGATCAGGCATTACCTGATGTTGATGTATTGATAATAGAATCAGTTAGTCAATTGTGAGACACCATTTGTTTGAGAAAATAAGAAATCTTAGTTATGTATTAAGGTAGGGCATAACATTTCACCTATCATTTATTCATGTTTACTACATCCCCTTTAATAGTTAGTATTACCTTCCCTTTTAAAGCGGAGTGAGATATCGTTGAAATGTGGCGCTCATGCACGATATATGAAAAAATTATCATACTCCATAGTTCCACTGTCATTTAAGCCCGATTTGGTACAAATGTCAAAGCATAATGCCAACTCTAAAGTAGTTTAATTCAATGAAAATAAAAAATATCTAAATCGACAATTACCGTCCGCCATCTTAGATGCGAAGGTTACGGCCGTTGCCTTCGCTTGGTGCTGATCAGTGTCCTTGCTCTGGTACAAATTGTCATTGCCCTCTGTTTGTAACCCCTCCCTCCTTCTCGATTAAGGCCATGAATATGAAGATGATTTAGAGGTATTATGAGAGATACTAGTGAAGGGTTGTTTTATGATAAATGAGTTCATATAACTTAATCCAAGTCATAACAAGTATGCAAATCACACCAGCATGAGATAACATCATACTCAAAGGATGGAACAGTCCATTTACTTTTCAATTGCATAAAATGGCTCTAACCCTGACAAATGTATTAATCAATTTTAACTCATAGCTCTTGATCAATGGAACCATTCATATTCTAGGTACAAGTCAATGAATATGACTTTGACAAACTGAAAAGACTAAGGACCTCTAAAAGTCTAAAAGACTAAAAGTTAATTTGACCATTGATGACCTATGATAGGGAAAGGTCATGATAACACTTATATAAAATATTTAAAGTATCTAATAATGATAATGAACATATTACAATGTTACACAATGTTAGTAGATGCTAATTAAATGTCAATTGTTATTAGTGTAATATGTATTTTTCATTTAATGCTGCAACAATTACACAAGTACCAAAAAGTGCCACACCCACTTTTCCCTTAAAGCAGTTGTGTGTGACTACATGTGATAAATATTATTAATTTATGGGATCATTATATCAAGTTTTTAGTGCTTTAGTGTGAATACATACATATTAATTCAACTTTTGACAAAGTAGCAGCCACAAAATCCAAACAGATTTGCAAATATTTCACTTTGAGAACTAAAAGGACACATTTGGGACGGGGTCAAATTGAGACGATTGTGAGATATAAATACTGTTTCCATGGTAACCATATAAGTCAGAGATTGGAAATTTCTGGCACTGACTAACCATGGCATGCCCTACCCACTATAAAACAATGAATATCTGATATGCATTAGTATTCTTTTTATTGGGTGGTATTAAAGTACCCCCAAGGTTTTGTTGGGGTAGGGGTATAAATTGGCCTGAGGGCCGTCTGCCACCCTTACATAAAGTCCAACTACCCAGAAAGTGTCCAGCATAATCATACAGATTGTTTGAAATATGTTGGTATGTGTGACCTTCCATGAAAAGCAGAATGCATTTCTAGAGCACTTCTACAGAATAGTCCACAGTCTATATTGATCTTTTTGTTTTCTTAATCTGATTTGTGTTGTCTAGTATGATATTAATTACACAAAATCTTCATATTGAGTCATAATGCCTAATGAAATCGAAATCTTCCTGGGTTAAGCATTGATGGGTTAAATGATTTGATCTTTTGGGATGCCATTTTAATTGCGAAGACCTAACTGGATCCTTAACTAGAACCCTATTCAAGAGTACATACATACATGTAGGGTATATCTTAATGGGTTATATGGTTTGCTAAGACCTAATTTGATCCTATACTTGAACCCTATTTTTTCATTTGTTTTATTCAGCAGATATATTACATATATTTAATACAATATACTAATCAGCTTGATATCATTTTGAATTTCACGATTACATGTATAGGGTACAGGGGCGGATCCAGGATTTCAGGTTAGGGGGTGCGCCTTGATTTTTGAATTTGAGGTCGATGGATGAACAAAGGAGGCTGGAGACCGACAAACACAAGGTCCCCGGGAATTTCGAGAATTTGAATGCCATTTGCTGCGATCTGATCATTTTAAATATTTTTAAATCATTGTACCGTAGAGGAGATAGGGGCATTCTCGGCCACGGGGCATTCCCGGACAAACCCTTGGTATCAGGTGAAAATCTGGGACAAAGTTAGAATTTTTACAATACATAGCACCACATCTATAATATGATGTGTCTAATACAAAGTTTCAATAAAGAAACCATATAAAACAAAGAATTATTGAAGATCGTCCGACAATGCCCCATGTCCGAGATTACCCCTTACCAAAAGATTGCGGATAATAAGCTTACATAACTGGTGGTACATGTACTATCTAGACAAGTCGGAGGAACGTGTACGCAGAATGCGTATTGATCAAGATAAGTTCTTGAAACGTTTATTGCAAATGGACTGAAAAACTGGATCTGCAATGAATTAAAAGTTTTATTTTTCTTAGATAACGCCAACATTCTATTCTATTATTGTTTTTGGTAAAATTATTTTCATCAACCTTCGGTTGAAATCGTTTTAACTGAAATCTTAATTAAATTGAACATCCCAAACATATTAATGATAACGTGTGACATATCAGACGATGTTACATGTGTCCATTTTCATGATTCAAAAAGACGTAACACAATTTAATCATGACATCAATTTTGATTAATAAGCTATTGAAATGTGAATTTAATTGTTTTACCAAAGTGAAATTGGTCATCTATAGCGTCCGAGAAATAAAACAATTATATTTCATCAGAAAATTAGACTGTGCGATTTCAAAGATCAACGTTTCCATGGGCTTTCTAATTGAAAACCAATGTCGTTTCCAAGCAGTGCATTATTTTGCATCAGAGGCATTTTAATATTGAAGCAGTTTTTGAATTTACACCTTCAAAGTTCCAACGCTCTATTGTTGACATGTTATCGGTTTTTCACTTTCAAATGTCTCTGCTTGAATACATGTATTTTTCTTTGATATTAGTCTATCTAATATCTATGCCGGATTTTAGGGGGAGCGCGCGTCCCGCGCGCACCCCCCTGTATCCGCCACTGGGGTATATCTTAACGGGTTCAATGGTTTGTGAAGACCTAACTGCATGAATCCTAAACTGGAAATCTGCTCATGAGTACAAGTAAAAGGTTTATCTAAATGTACCCTTTGCAATCGTTCCACTTCACTTCTAAAAAGAGAGCTTCGTCTTCACTCTTTCAGTTTACAATAAAGCTCTTATCTCACCGAGTCAATCAGAGTTCCTTGTCGTCGTAGTTCATAAGTAAACTCTGCGCGCAGAGAAATCTTAATGGGTTCAATTGTCTGATCTTGTAGGTTTTTTACTTTAATTGCAAAGAACTAAATGTTTTGAAATATAAAAACAAGCTTTATTTCTCAAAGTAAATGAACTTCGGAAAACGTATTCTTGGTAAATAGAGATGGTAAGAATGATGAATAATTCATTGGTAAACATATACCATTTAAAGATTAATGTCATGGCCAACAACCATCTTCTAGACTAAACCGTATCTCATTTTAAACGCAATTCATTGTAAAGTAATAAAGTTAAATATAACTAATGTTATTTACAATTTTCGGCAAATCAGTCAATCCTAACTCCATTGATCATTAGGTTCTGACTAACTTTCAAGGAATGAACAAATCTAGATATATCCGTAGCAGTTCTACCCTTTGTCTCTTTATAAGATCTGTCTAATGAACTAAGATTTGACCTTTTTGTTTATTACCTCTATAATATACTCCTCTTAAAAAAGTTAAGGATCAGTCTTTTTCCTCATGGGTTTACATGTTAAACTCTATGTATGTTTGAACTCTTATTTCCAAAGCCTGAAACGAAAGAAAACTGATAATGTAATTGAATATGTACCTTGACTCTATTCTCTATATTTCAGAAATTTTTCAATTCAATCTCTCCTTTACAATATGTCAAAATTGATGTCAAACTTGAGGAATTTACAAAATTGGCAGAACCCATGTTAACCAATGGGAATGGTTGGGTTGCCAAAAAAGAAAAGTCATATAAAAATATCCATCCATTCAATTGCTTTCAAAAATGGAATTCAAATAGACAATTGAATTTGCTAACCTGTCTACAACAAAAAAATGATTTGTTTCTCAAGGTTTTACAAAGTTATGAGTCTCAAATGTCAAAATCATTTCTCATAAAACCTCTCATTGGAGTAACACAGGGGGTCAAAATGAGTTAAACGCTAATCCTCTATATCGGTAATTCTCACAAAGTAATTAAGCTTAACACCTTTTCCCATTGGTTAACATGGGTTCTGCCATTTTTTAAATTCCTCAACTTTGTCATCAATTTTTGACCTATTGTAATAAAGAGATTAAATTGAAAATTTCCAGCTGAAATATGGAGAATAGAGCCAGGGGGCCCAGGGTACATATCCATACATATTATCAGTCTTTGTTTCATTTCGGGCTTATAAAATAGAGAAGATACATGTAAACCTATGAGGAAAAAGACTGGTCGTTAAGCTTTTTTGAGGAGTATATACATGTACAATATAATGTGAAAATAACTTTGTGCGAAAAAACAGTAGTATTTATACTTCAGTCACCCTGGTGATGTTTATGTTATCCTAGGTTGGCGTCAAAGAGGCTATAGTAATGACAAACATTAAGCATAAACATATCGTTATCATATCATCGTGTTTTCCTGCTTTTTACTGTTAACTGTAATTGTTTCCCGATGGTCCTTGACACCTTGTTATGGCATATTATGTCATGTCGTTATAGTATACGTTAAGGTGGTGCTGGTAGGAATATATCATTTATTGATGCATGTACGCATGACGCTCCACGCGTAAATCTAAGTAACTTCAGAGTAATTCAGCCAGCTTGACCTACCTATACTAAAGCTTTTAAGTAAATATCAGAAAAATAAAATCCATGATGCTTAACAAAATAATTGCAGAATCAAATTGTAAGTTATCAATATATTCAACACTAAAACTCCCTCAGAATGTGAAACAACGTGTAATAAATCACAAGACTGAGAGTTCTTGATGGGTCAGTGAATATAGATCTCTTATTAATCGATTGCTATTGATAGCGTATCATTTAATTCTTTCTTTCTAATTATTCCAGCGACTAATCACAATACAAAGTATCTTGAGGTGTTCTCGTCACATTCCTTGACGCTGCTTGGATACAGTTAGATTCAGGTAAAGTAAAGAAATAAAAATACTCTAGTATCTAAGGGGTTAAAGACGTTGTTGTCAACACGATCGTAATAATTATGTGATGATGGGTGACAAAGTAACAAAATGAAAATATCTCAGGGGATGTGGCACGTTCCAGTCATCGCGATCTTGATAATAATGTCAAGATGGGCGACACAGTAATGAAATTAAAAATACTCTGGTATCTAAGGGATTAAACGCGTTTTATGTCAACATGATCGTTTTATGTCATGATGAACGACCAACTCAGAGATGTCATTATTCATTGATTTAGAATTAAACGATGCAATTCCTTTTCGTTTTAATGCTAGTTATCATTCTGAATACATGTTATCTACCAATGGATTGATATGCTTGATCGAAATAGCCTTCGGCGTAGCAAATATCAGTGAATCGCATATGCAGGGGCGTAGCCAGCTTTCAGTCAGGGGGGGGGGGGGTTGCGATCGCCAAAAAAAATTGGGTTTCCGTCAGGGGGTGCGATTGTGGCATAAACAAGCCAAAAAAATTCTTTTACGTCATGGTTATATTTGTATTGGTTATGGGGGGAGGGGTGGGGGTTCGCACCCATCGCATTCCCCTGGCTTCGCCTATGATATGTGACAGCCGTCTTTAAATATTTCAAATTTAAGAAATATGGCACGATCAAGGGGAATATAAATTGTTTAAAAAATCATAAAAGTATGTTTCATGAACATTCAACTATCAGCTTCCTCACTATTAACTGACCTTTTGAGACTAGAATGAAACCATAACATCCTTTTCAATAAAGAAAACAATAATAATGATGATGATGAATCTTTAATGCCTTTTTATGTGCGAATCAATTCAGATTTATGGGTCACAAAAGAATAAAACAAACAAACAGTTCACTAAACTACTATTTGTATGCACATTCATATTTTTCATTATTTATTTGTTTGTTTATTTGTCCAGTCAGTATGGCACTGGAAATCCCGATTTCAACGAATGAGAAAAACGCTAGTTTTCAATCAACGTAATAAAAGAGAAGCATGGTGACTAAAAGCATGAAAAAACAAATATCAAAGATAGATTGGATCGCGTTGCATCTCCTTGTATTGTTTTACATTTATTATATTTTAATATATTGAAAGTTAAGTTGCATTTCATTATATTTTTCCATTTCATTGAATTGTGTTTCATTAGAGTCTATTGTTTATCATTATATAAAAGTGGACATTATACTGTATTGTATTGCATTGTATTGTATTGAATTGCATTGTATTGTATTGTATTATATTGCATTGCATTTTTGTTATTTTGTATTCCAGTGAATTGACCTGGGAATTAATTGATAGATATTATAATTTATTTTTATTCTATTTTCTTTATATCATCTTTCTAAGAAAATACCTATCATTATTTAAAGACAGTTAGTGTTTAATAAATTGTACTTGATTAAACATTTTGTTTTTAGTAAGTTCATGAAAACTACGTAAATAAATCATCCATCGTGTTGCCCAAACACGAAGTTCATCGAAACATTAAAACAGGACGAATGGTTCATAAATTCACCGCCATCATTGATGATTATAAAAGGGAACTGATCGGGAATATTTATTCATTCATTCAAGGTTGTCAACAATGATGGAGATTCCCCAAGCGAGGCTCAAATGGATGTGGTTTTGTATTGCGATTGTCGCCTATCTGGCGCTAGAAACTTCAAGTGCTGAATTGAGCAAAGAAAAAATTGAAAAAATTATTAAAAAATTAAGCGACTATGAGAAAAAACAAAAAATAAACGAAGATGGAATTAAAGTAGCATTGGGTAAGTCAATCGCCAGTTGATATGTGAAACATTTTAATAAAAAGGTGCTTCAAAAACACATTTTTTTGTCGAGAACTTTGAATCTATCACATATTACGGATATGGTAATTAAGGGGTTTTACACTTATGTACTGATAACGTTGTAAAAACCAATATCAACTGAGTGAAAGCTCATCAGTTAGATTCAATATTTTCAACAATCGATTTCTTGGTATATGGATACATAAAGAGGATTTGAAGTATCATCTCCTATTCAATCTAATTAGGGGTCATTCACGTAACTTGTGGAAATTACATCACAGGTGACTATCTTAATATAATGGCAGTTACAATAAGAAATGATGTTTGTTATTTAATGTATGGGCACTAAAGGGCAATACTTTAATAATGACTATCAGGTTTTAATGACGGTCATTCCATCTAATCAAGTGATATCAAAGAATGTTTCTCATAATATTAGAGTATACGTCTCGAGAGATGTAGTGAGTATCAAAGAGGCTATCATTATGAGTTCATTTTTATAATTCGACATTTACATCTTTCTCAATCTCAAAATAGCACGGCACAATGAAATATTGTATTTGATGTTCATATTTTACTAACGCAGCTGGGGTAAACGCACCGACAACCACAACCAAAAAGCCACCGAAGGTAAAAAAGGAGAAGAAGCAAAAGGACCGAAAAGATAACTCTGTCGACGAGGAGAGCTTTCCAGATCTATTACGGATTCCGGACTTTACATTTGGAGATGACGTTTCCGGTATTTATAGCTATTCGTTCATTCTACATTTGCATTTGGGTTTCAAAAGGAACTAATTCAGAAAATCAGTGTTTGATAATATGGATCGTTTTCATACATACCTTTCCTTAGTCTACAATCCAATCACACCAAACGGGGAGGTGATTTCAAATTCTGAATCATTTACAAATTCGAAGGCGATCATACCGTTCTGTAATCAGATCGTGTGACAACGTTCTTTGAACGAGATGACCTACTAGACTACGAACGTAATTGCAATACTTCGACCCTACTTGGAATGCATTAATGAGGATGTGCAATTTATGGCATTATTTTTGCTTCTTTATTCATTAAATTCAAATATATTCGATATATGAAACATTTATATTCGCTAAATCATTTTTCCATTCGGTAAAAACGTTTATATGTTTGTTACAGCAAATTAAGTTTTCAAAATAGCCAATCGTTAAATGATATTTTCTGCGTAAATTGTTATGGTATTCCTTAAGAGTAACACATTATATGCACAATATTGAATTTCTATTTGAACCCTACCGAAATAAGTTTGCCTATATTTACCAAATGGTTTATTTTTCTATGACATAGTTAATGCATTTTACCGAAAGCTAATTTGCTATTTACCGAATGCAATAAAGTAATATTCGATAACTTGCGTTGTTGTTCGATATTTTGTCACGTGACTTCGAAATTTGCAAAATGGCCGCGCAGCTATTCTACATCGTACAAATATGGCCCAAATGCCCTAATACGTCACTTCCGCTGAATAGAAGAAAGTAGTTTTCAAAAGTGAATGTAGTCCCAACACAATTGTGATCATGACGAGTCAGTAAGCTAGTATGTAGGCACAGTTGTCATCTTTTTGCAATGACAACATGCCATTTCTTCTGAAAATGCGTTTATTTGGGTTATCTGAAAGAAAATTTCGAATCTAATGGCGTATTAATTTTGCCTTCATTTTTATGAATTTCAATTACTGTCGGCAGAGAGAGGGGGTAGTGTCACAATTGACCAATTATTTCAAAAAGTAGATGATTGGCCCCTATTGAGTTTAGTGTCAAAATGTAGCTTAGACATAGGTTTAGAACCTCAGATAGGCCAGTGAGGCCACGTAAATCCATAACTCGAGATAAAAAGTCAGGCGTTTGCCCTTTTGCCCATTGACTAGTATGGTGACATGAATTAGGGCAGTTTGGCCTATTAGTCACAGTGAGAGTGACCAAAAAACTTTCAAAACTACTCAGGATCGCCCAGAATTGAAGTTTATTAGTATGAAACATATTCTGGACGTAGGCAAAAAGGGAATTTTCATGAACAAATTTAAAGTTTTTGCTGAATCAGCAGTTTTCGCTTTTTACCCCAAAAACCACTTATTTTGACGATATTTGGCTACAATTTCGTCCTTAATGACCCCAAGATGTCATATGTTGTCGTAAATGGGGAAGCCAATGAGTTGCTGTTCATAATAAAGTTTGAATTTTCTATCTTATGGTTTCTAGTAAAGAATGAAGGTACATATCAGGGGTGCAGTCAGAGATTGGTCAGTTAAGTGTCAATTTTTGATGTATTTGTCCACTCTGAATGACCAAATTCGAGCTAAAACTATCTCAAAAGTCCCAATTCTCTAGGCCAGAGTCAAATCTGATCAAATTTGTCATCATTTTTCAAATCAGGAGGTTGTTGAATGGAATAAAATATCAAAAAATGATAATTTTAGTAAAATTTTGCCTAAGTAGGCCTTTGCTCAATTGTCTGGTTCATGGTTCAGTGATTTTGGCTAAAAATCGCAATATGCAATAAACAAACTCAATTTCTTGACACGACATTGTAAAATGTCACCATCAGGCAGTAGATTTCATGATGTAAATGAAAAACTAGTCAAATTTAAAGGAAAACCATTGGGTTCTTTGGAAAATGACCCCAGGGGTAATAAGGTAGCCATATTTTTCATAATTGCTGTCAGAATATTCTTAAACTGCACAAAACAACTTGAAAAACTCTAGTAAATTGGAAAAACGCAATTTCAAGCCAGAAATCATCCAACCATGTTGCTTTTATATCACGTGACTGAAAGTCTCGTAAATTATCGAAAAATAACGAAATTTATCGAATGTGGCATTCGGTATTTACCGAATATAAATAATTTAAATACCGAATGTACAAATAATTAATTGAATTATACGTGCGTTAAGGAAAAGAAATTGATTCGCTGCATCACACAAATACATGTATAAATATCAAATGTGAATGTCAATACAAAGAACAAGTGAAACTATTTAGCGAATATAAATTGTATAGATTATTACATTTGATAAAATAAAAAAACATTCGATAGATTGGGTAAAGGTTTGGTAAATTGTTTGTTTTATTTGGTATTTATGGAATATTAATGTACCGAAAAAAGAAGCAGTTTAAACACCATAGCAATTGGAGTAATTGAAGAATGTGTGTACAGTGTACACCGACATGGTGCGACCTGGACGAACTGCGAACGAGATTAACGTGTTGAACACTGTTTAGGAACTAAGTAGCTATATATTTTAGACATATCTCATACGCGTTTCCCAGTTTGATTTTCAATCACACTGACCATTGGTGCACGTTAAAATCCAGCGCACAATCAGATGATTTGTTTGTTTTACTCTAAGATCTCATTGGTCAGATTCCTTTTAAACCATAGTTGATGGCATAGCTGCTCATCTTCTATTTACCTTATACATAAAAATTAGCATAATGTAGTCTGGATAAGATAATATCTCATTCATCAGAGTCATCAATCTATGGGTTTTGGGCAGAAATTTCAGCCTGATATTCCAAGGTATGAAAACATCATACCTTGGAAATCCAAGATGGACATATCTCCCGACCACTGTTAATTTTAGCCCGTTTTACGACTTTTCGTAGGACGGTTGAGAAGTACTTTGGTGTGATAAGGGGGGGGGGGGGGCTACTAGGTTTATTGGATGGCATGTCTAAGGTACACTCAAGGCAGCTTATGCATTGCTAAGAGTGTTAGGTATTGCTACTTCGAGGTAATGGTCAACTAATGTAAATCACCACATGGGCGTTAACCCCTATTATCTTTATAATGAGGAGTAAATTGATACCATAAGGGAAACTTAGGTCCCGGTTAATCATGCGATTCAAAACCGATGCCATCCATGTATTGCAGCTTGTAATCGTATAAACTAATCCTTTTTATGAAACACTTTACGATCAAAGATATTGTTGATCAAAGGACTGAACAATCATATCAGGGAAGTGATTGAACACTTATGTCAGGGTAACCAACAAATATCTTTATGTCAATGGCATATGCTTGGTCACACAGGCGACACTGTTGACTGAACAACATAATAGTATATAATGACTAATACTGTATTTTTGTGTGCCCGCGATGCTAGTGAATTGCGTAATATTTAAATGTGGATTCTCCCCAGGTATCACCAAAAGAACAATATGCCCGTAGTGCTCATTATATGCTCATGTGTTTTCAACCAAAAAGCTCATTCGAGCGCACTAGCATTCACATAATTATTTTGAAAAACATCATGGTTTATTGCAATCGATCTCCTGTGGTGCACCAGCAACAAGCCGCCGCGGTTGACACACGTGAGCAGTCGACAAGGTTACCACAGCGTAATTAGCGTAATTAGTAATTAGTTTAAGTGCGCTTGGATGAACTGCTTTTTGACTTGGTCACATTTGCTCCGATCCATCGGCCGGCGCCCGGCCGATTGAGTGTTTTGTTTAATATTGTATTCAATTTTGAACAAAATGCTCAATCGGCCGGGCGCCGTAGTGAAAATCGGACTAAATGTGACCAAGGCATAAGTTGAAAATGTGCGAGCATGTGATTTGCAACGCATGTGTTCATTGTTATTTTCCTGATACCAAGGGGGAATATTTATACAATGCACTAGCCTGAGGGCAGTTTTTAAAGAAAACTTGTACGTGAACGTGAAATTTATGACCAATGAGATATTACTGTTTCCCTCTCAATTAATATTTCAAGGAACCTGATTGCAACTATTGCCGGTGAACACTATTAAGAACCAATTCCTAAATGATGACCACACTTCTTCACTTTCAAGTTCAAGTTCATTTAAAAAACGAGTAGACTCTTTGCAAAGAAAAATATAGTGCTGATACAAAATAATAAAGGGTGCGTTTTCAAACTAAACAGAGTGCTCCTTATCTGATAGATAGAATGCACAAATAAAACAAAAGTTTTGCTATTATAGGTAAAAAGTTCTCTTAAAATTTCGAAGTGATTTTTTCTGTTTATTCTGTCATCGGTCCGCCATTTTTGTGGAAGTTACACTGAAACGCAAACTCCAAGAAACGAAACGAAATCACTAGAAAAAACTACGCCACACATCGTGCGCATGCGCAACATGAATTATTTGCTTCTGGGCACTTACCATAAAAGATAACCACAATGAACAAACCTGGCGGAGGTTACCCTAACTTCATTTTAGCGAAATTTCAGCTCAAACTCGTGACAAATGCATTATGCATACGCTGGTATGAAGCCTTGGAGACACTCATTTTGGTAAATACGATTTATGGTGTATACTTTTCTGCAGTTTGGGGGAGTTTTAGACATTAAATGTAGAATTCAAGAAAATATGCGACTTATACGACTTATCAATTAATTTGTATCAGCACTGTAGTGTGAAAACTATATGTTGTACTTAAAATAAATATGTCTGTATCATTTCAGTTTGTGCTAATTTGGTTATTGTACTTGACATATCCTGTTCGATCTCGAAGGGAATGAGAACGCGGATACGAGACACGGCTAAAATGGTCGCTGAAGCCATACTCGCAGACCCCAGAAACGATATCAACATCGGTCTAATCGCATACAGCAAAGATGTCCATCATATAATATATCTAAGTAAGTTGTTTAGTTTTTTTTATATTGGATTTGAGCATTTATTCTTTTTATTACCGTGAACTTGAATAATGTTAATTGAAACTCGAGTATTAAAATTTGGTTTGTATTCTTTTTTAAAACTCGAGAGTCGGTATGTTTCTAAATACTTCAATATTTTGTACGACCTCTTGTTCGCATAATTTTAGACTAATTAAAACGTACGGTCAATTTTAAATATCATTGTCATAATAATTTTAGACAACACGTTCAGCCAAAATGAGCTAGTAGATGCAATAGAAAACTCTCCAATAACCGGCACTGCATGCCGTACACAAACAAATGAGGCACTTGACGATGCTAACAACTTTTTCTTCAAAACGCGTGATCCCAACGACCCCAAGGCTCAGATTCTTTACTTATTCACTGACGGCTTCACTTATAAAAGAGTGTTGATTCCTGATACTGTCGCAAAAGCTAAAGTGCTCAAAGATGCTGGGGTGATCCTTAACGTTATACAAGTTCCCCATAAGTAAGTACTCAAAGACGCTGGGGTGATCCTTAACGTTATACAAGTTCCCCATAAGGAAGTATTAAACTCATATTAGAGAGTGAAGTATGACTTGTGTATATGCGTATATCGTATCAGCGAAATGAAAAGTTATTTTCCCAAAGATACGAACTTATACGTCATACTATGTCCCGATCTCATGTCATTTAAAAAATACCAGCTTAAAATGGTACATCTATTTTTCGGGAGACTCTTGAACAATGCTTTTAACATGATAATTACCTTGTTATATATCAAAATACAGGTATTTTTACTTTTATTTTTCCTTTTTACGTAAGGGACGCTTAAAGAACTCTATTGAATTTGAAAGTGCGCATTTTTACCATGTAAAACGTTGCATTTAGTGATTTTAAAATATGGTAATTTGATCATAACTTTTTTTATTCCTTATCCAATTTACCTCAAATTTGGTATGGGGCAACATTTGCCAAAGGTTATTTATGAAGATGGTTATGGTTATGGTTCGTCATCAAGAAATAGCAAAAATGTGTAAAACTCAAAAAGACAAACAAAAAGGGTGTCGAATTTTGGCTTGCAACCGAAGATACCTCAAGAAAAGCCAGAGACTGCCGAAGATTTTCTGTGCAAACGAAGTTGGCCGAGGGTACCACGCATGTGAAGAGGACGTCTCTAATTGGTCAAAAAGAAAGGCTCGGCATTCTCCAAATTCGGTTGTATGGCTTATCTGCGGCTGCATGGCCCAACCTCGATTGAATGAAAAAGATGCTGTCCCCAAACAAGAACAGTACCTAAAAAATCAAAACTATGCACAAAAAAGTCATTTAGACTTATTGGTGCCAGTGTGCATTGAAGAGATTGAATATTGTACATCTTTGGAATATTGAACGGTCGACTGACGAGCGTGCATTGTGGAGATTGAATATTGTACATCTTTGGAATATTGAACGGTCGACTGACCAGTGTGCATTGTGGAGATTGGATATTGTACATCTTTGGAATATTGAACGGTCGACTGACCAGTGTGCATTGTGGAGATTGGATACTGTACATCTTTGGAATATTGAACGGTCGACTGACCAGTGTGCATTGTGGAGATTGGATACTGTACATCTTTGGAATATTGAACGGTCGACTGACCAGTGTGCATTGTATTGGAAGAGATTGAATATTGCACATCTTTGGAACATTAAACGGTCGATTGACCAGTGTGCATTGTATTGAAAGAAAATGACTTCTCATATATGTTGAATAAAGACAGTCTACTGACCAGTGTGAATGACAATGGAAGAAATTAATACTGTGTATCATGGCACATAGATAGGTATTTAGAGTAAAACGAATTCCAGGTGTATGTTTTATTGATGAAGATAATCCGATGTTTCTTAATGCAATATGATCTATATTTCAATAAATGTCTAACAGGATTACAACAGAAGCATTTATGTAAATCCATGGCAGGGGTTTATGTTGTATTTAAGAATATCTTGCAATGCATTTACATATTAACCGCATTTATCTCTGTGGTTATGTTGTCATTGTTTTATTAATGTTAACAATTGTCATTAAAACATCTAAGAAATCTTTGAGTAGAAATTAAACGAATTTAATCGCAGCAAAGTAATTTACCTCAAAAAGAAAACTGTTTCCGAAGTATCTCACAAAAAAGGATACGCTGTTTAGTAATCTCAAATCAATTAGGACTTTAATTTTGTTCTTTTTTATGAGATATTTAACCTATAAGTATGAGTTTTCTCTAATTTGTATTTTATTATTAATTACAAATTATTTAAAGTTTTTAGAAAAAAGTAAATCCTCTGTAACCAAGAAAATACAAGGATTGAACAATTCATACAATTTACATCTAAATGTTATTTGAAAGAAAAAAGTAATAACAATTACAAAGAACTATCCAGAGAGCTCTAAATGATTTAATGAATTATCAACAATCTACATTTTTGTTTAAGTCTGTTACGATCATGCAAACCTTAATGATGTCATTAATAGATTTTAATGCCGTGTAATCATAGGATAGGGGTCGGAGGGGGGGGGGGGTCATAATGAAACACCATGTATATACTTAGGTGTTGAACGAGAAAGTAAGCCACGAAGTATAATATATATATTGGTCACCATTGTCATGATTGTGATGAATTGTCTAACGTTTTTATCATTTTAGACGAGGAAAAACCGACACAGACGAGTTCCAAACCCTACCAAGTCCTGACCGCCATTTTAAAATCGATTCTGACATGGTCGCCGTTGACCTGTACGAGAAGATGTCACTAGATGCGCCTTGTGAACCGTTCTATGGAGAGGTGTGTATATTTAATTGGCGGCCATCGAAGTGAAATATGTATCCACTCTAAAATGTTTATTTTAAAAGCATATTTAATGTTTGAATATTGTGAATAAAAAACGTATAATGCAAACTGAGAAAGTGTTTGCATGCATTTCATAAAACATCCGGGATTTTTATTTTTCAGTATTAGCATAGACAGAGGCTTGCTGTTGAGAACCCTGGATGATAGTAATGTTGACAACATAATGTGGACAACAACCTAGGCTTAACATATGAGCTTTTGTAACATCATTTGAATTTGTTGAATGCATCTCCATGACATTATGTCGTGCTTCTTATGAACTAATGATTAACAAATATTGAAACAATAAAGATCAAAATCAATGACATTTGTATGGTATAATTATCTCTTATACTTGCTTATACATGTACAATGTGTGTACTATTAAAATATGAATAATGTCACGATAGTAAATAACAGTTATCTTGATCAAGTTGTGTTACACTCGCTTGCGTAAGTTTGGAAACCAGACGTTTTCATTTGGTAGCATATCAAAGCCTGTCAATCTTAAAAGTGTTTTTCTTAATTAGAGTTGTTCGGAAAGTTATAAAAAATGTAATGCTTTTTTAATCGGCCAACATCTAAAGGGCTGTACCAAATTAAGTGTTATCGTTGCAAATATAATATGCGGCATTACACGCAGGTCAATTTGCAAGAGATACGGTATTACGCAAATTTAAATTCCTTGTGTTGTACCTTACCGTTACCCTGCGTTATACATTCTTGGTTTTTGTAGCTATTAGAACTATGAAATTAACTAGGAAATTATCTGTCTAGGATGTTATCATAAACATTTATATATAAAACATAAAGATATCTGGAACCTATACAAGATCTTTCTGAAACGATGAAAACATTTACCTCGCACTTTCAACTGTCACGCTTAATTGGTACACACCCTATGAACAGAAACATGCTTAATTGGTACACACCCTATGAACAGAAACAGGCTTAATTGGTACACACCCTATGAACAGAAACAGGCTTAATTGGTACACACCCTATGAACAGAAACATGCTTAATTGGTACACACCCTATGAACAGAAACAGGCTTAATTGGTACACACCCTATGAACAGAAACATGCTTAATTGGTACACACCCTATGAACAGAAACATGCTTAATTGGTACACACCCTATGAACAGAAACAGGCTTAATTGGTACACACCCTATGAACAGAAACAGGCTTAATTGGTACACACCCTATGAACAGAAACAGGCTTAATTGGTACACACCCTATGAACAGAAACATGCTTAATTGGTACACACCCTATGAACAGAAACAGGCTTAATTGGTACACACCCTATGAACAGAAACATGCTTAATTGGTACACACCCTATGAACAGAAACATGCTTAATTGGTACACACCCTATGAACAGAAACATGCTTAATTGGTACACACCCTATGAACAGAAACATGCTTAATTGGTACACACCCTATGAACAGAAACATGCTTAATTGGTACACACCCTATGAACAGAAACAGGCTTAATTGGTACACACCCTATGAACAGAAACATGCTTAATTGGTACACACCCTATGAACAGAAACAGACGTTGATAAGTGAGCAAAAGGGAGCTTTCGATTACTAAACCTATGGAAGGGAGTGCATATCGTTTCTCATTCCTAATTCTATAACCGTAAACAACTATTTTAAGATTTAAACACGTCAGTCCATCATTAGAGAGGTTAAGCTACATGTATAAATGCAAACCGTGAACCTGAACGCGTAAGTCCACGCTCAAGTACACGTTTAAGAAAATGTTCTGTTAAGCTACACGTCTGAAACCATGTCAGTGGACGTGGTGCTATATTTATGTGGTGAGCGTTTTGTGGCATGTCTCTATGGTGTAATGGATAGCACTTCGGACTCGTGTCCATTAGACCTGGGTTCGAATCTGGTCGCTTAAAAACATTGTGTTTTTTATTTTTGCTTTATTTCATATTCAACCACAATTAAATGATCTAGTGCGCCCTCCATTATGATCTCCCCATGAACAAAATAAATTCATCTGATTTTTCAAAATAAAGAGATGGCAAACCAGGAGTCTTTGTGTGTCCGTCAAAATCCATTTGCATCGTAATGAAACATAACAGTATAATCTTTGGATTTACAAAGTTGTATGGTATTTCATAAGTGTAAAAGTTGCTTTGGAAGCATTTTTCTATAGCCATTTTGTAGGAAAAAATGATGAAAAAATGTATAATCTTTTAATTTGAAGTGTGACCTGAATCGATTGCAAACTTTATATTTGCACATCTGATGTGATATACCATTTGTGTCATATTAATTGTGAAATTGTTTAATTTGCAATCAATTCAGGTCATTCAGTCATTCAGATTCAGGCAAATCAAATGTAGTGATAATGCAATCGTAGGCCCTGGTAGTCATTTCATTTCGTTTAGTAGCCATATTGTACCAAGCCCCGGGTATCAAATTGGCACTGCTTATTTATATTGTACGGAATGAACAAACGATTACACTTGAAGTTGTCATTTACTCATTAAAATGTATTCTTATTTCCAATTAAGGATTGGGGCTTACACTTATAACAAGTAAGATTGTTTGTATCAAATATGGGCTCCCGGGCCATCCTAGAACATAGCTAAAATCAATCACGTAATGAGCGACGTGTAATCACTTATCTAAACGTAAAAACCTGTAACTTTCACGCTTACCTGTAGAAAGTAGACTAATCTGACGTCATTTTCCTGCGCGCGCATAGAAGTACACGTTCATGCTTTGTTGAATACGCGTCTGTAAATTGCACGAATATGATAATCTCATGTAAAGACTTGTAAACTTCACGCTGGCCCACAGGAAATAAACAAATCTGACGTCATTTATCTGCGCGCGCATTGAAGTTCACGTTCAAGTTTTGTTAAATACGTGTAGCTTAACCTCTCTATTGTAATTCAGGCAATGCGAAGCCGCGTTATATGAACGGGTGACTATGTCAAATAAATACAAATGAAGTCCATTGTTTACATAGGTATCATACAATGCAGTCCATCATTATAAGACAGACAATGTTGAGCTGCGTTATATGAATGGGTGAATATGTCAAATAAATACGATTGAAGTCCATTATTTACATAGTTATCATACAATGCAGTCCATCATTATAAGTCAGACAATGTGGAGTGGCGTTATATGAATGGGTGACTATATCAAATAAATATGAATGAAGTCCATTGTTTACATAGGTATCATACAATGCAGTCATCATAATAAGTCAGACAATGTTGAACTGCGTTATATGAATGGGTTACGCAGTCAGACAATGTCAGACTGCGTAAATGACTGAATGGCCATAAATACGATTGAAGTCCAAAGTATAATCCGGAATCTGAGAAGCCTTTCATATAATTATCTCACAAAAGTCAAAAGAAAATCCAATAATGATGTTTTAAGCCACATAACATTAGTTTTGGTTCATGATTAAAGGAGATATTGACATTTTAAGACCATATAGGGGCATGTTGTGGTTTCACTTAAAACATTTTCGTCTTTAATTTGGAAACTTAGAACATTTTTTGGACCACAGTAATCTTACAACTAACGAGTTAGGTAGGATGCAAGTTTATACTCCATTATGTGCGGAATTCAAAGTTAAACAAAGTCAAAATTCTAGGTTTTTCAGACCGCGGCTAAAAATGTTAGGGTAATGGTGCTGAAGGGTTTAAGAATCGCGAACGTTGAACTTAACATTTTATACATTTTCAGTAATATTTGGTTATGACTTACAATTTCTGCAAATTTCAAGACTAAGAAAAATGTTTGGTACCAACAAAAATGTTAGACCTGCAAAATATGAAAAGATTCCTGCAGTTGGAAATATAGCCCGTTGTAGCGGTTCATTTTTTAGGCCATCTTGAATATCATGATTATTTGCAACGGTGTATGGACGAATAGATTTAAACACATCAAGCTATCATGTTAATTATTTGCAAGATGAAAAATGTTATTTAGAATTTTAAATGAACGTCCCATTACTATGGATTTTTCTGGCATACTCGGGTACACGAATGGGCAACCAATAACGTTGATCGACTTTTTAAAAAGTTTAACTTCAAGTAGCTTAACGATTGAAGTATATGATTTATGCACTACATAGGTTCAAAGCATCCTTGAAAACAGTGCTATAATTTATATCTATTTTCAAAAGGCTATAAAGAAAAAACACAGTTGAAGAAAAAAGATGGCACGCTATCTTATCTTCGCTCTACATAAAATATTTTTTCTTATAGTTTGTATTGTAAATCGATGGATAAATACCATTCCTCAACATAATCAAGTGATAAATACCATTCCTCAACATAATCAAGTGATAAATACCATTCCTCAACATAACCAAGTGATAAATACCATTCCTCAACATAATCAAGTGATAAATACCATTCCTCAACATAATCAAGTGTCATTTTATTATACAATAGGTCGCCATAATGTTCAAATACCTCAACGTAGTACTATAATAAAATCTACCATTTTGACCACCATACAATGTGTTGCCTCGAATCACAGGCCTGATAAACAGTATATGACTAGTAAGTGATTTGTACGAGAGTGATTTCATTTCGACTTGACCACCATACAATGTGCTGCCTTGAATCACCGATGTGATTTGTACTTGATCGATACTATGTGGATATCAATAAAGCCTTATTTGGTCTCATTTTAAAAATAGGTCTAAATAATTTCAACTTTATCCGCTTCCCATAGTACTTCGTTGATACTATTTTTAGTTATAATGGTTTGTTCTCATAAGGCAATTGATTTATTGTTAATTAATTGATTTATTGTTAATTAATGGAGTAAAGAAAACTGAATGAATAAACGGAAGTAAACAAGCAATGTAAAGTTGGTTGTACAAAAGAGAGTTGTCCAATAAGGATTATATCCCAAGGCGCAATGTCATCCTTTTAAGTATATGTTTACGTTCCCTTTTAGGTGTTCTCTCAAAAGGAATAAACTGGATGCACAATTGTTTGTAGCTTACATATGAAACCTGTGTTAATCTTCCGTTGATCTTCCCAATGTCAATACGATCTGGCATTATTATAAATGAATCTCTTATAATGTCTTTCAGGAACAAAGTGTGACAAATGGCAATAAACATTTATTGTTTCAAATGGATCAATCAGTCAGAAATTATCGACTTTTCTAAACATATTTGATGAAATATTACATTCTACAGACAGACAGAGAAATAAATTTTGTGGAATTAGACTAAATCAGTTCAACAAATCAAGGAAATGTAATACATAAACATGATGTATCACATTCAAGTTAATGAGGCTGTTTATCTGCTAATTCAGGAATACTCTAGGGGCATTTATGGCATTTCAAAATGAATCTAATTTGAGATAAATGAATTGATGGAAGCAGACCTTATTATACCCATGCGACTTGTACCCAAAGCCATTTTACCGAAACTATTTTTTAAATTATAAAGATTTTGAAGGAAATATGTAGATTGTAAGTATTATTGAATCGATCGACAGAGTGCATTCTCAATAATTCGTACTCTGGCCGTTGTGTAAGGGTGTTTAGAAGAGATTACACTTGTGAAACGGTTGATTGGTATCTTCGCACAATAGCGTACAATGATTTCCTTTTATGATAATTTCATTTATTTTACCATGAAGCTACTTGTCTTCTCTTTCCAATGGTATGTCACGAATGACCACTATTTCACGGCTGAATGACTAGTACTAACCTAACATTTCAAAAAGGCCGGAGTTAAGCTTTAATGTTCTGTTTGAGAGCCCCTATTCTATCTTACTATTGAAAAAGGATTCTAGCAATACTGTCCAACATGAATCTACAAGGTGATACAAAAAGAGGTTAATATGAACACCTCCCAATTTGAAAAGAGAACAATCATATATAAATTAACCTGTCTTATAATAAGTAGAACATTTTTCATACATATCACACGTTTAATACAATTGATCAAATATTTGAAAGTTCACACTGATTTGTCATATCAAAACTTTTGAAAAAACCTTGAATGGTCTCAAACATAATGGGGGTTTCTAGCATGACTAAATTCATTTGAATTGAATTTTCGAATCATTTGAATGGCATAAAGCTATATGGTAAAAAGAACTAGTAATTTTATTTAGAATGTACTAACATTTCTTCAAAATCCAGAATAACCTCTTAATCTGGACACTTTTAGCCAGCCCCAATTGTGTTTAAATTAGACAGGTTTTACTGTATATTGAATTACAATTTTGATAATAAAACTTTGTTTACATGCAAATTTTGGCTTTCATATTGGATTTCCCGAAATTTCCTCTTTTTGAATATATGGGCCCATATTTTTGAAATTACACATGAAACCATTACTCAATGTTTGAATTGGATAACCTTCTTTTATTTAGCTCTTTCTGATTCTTAGGCCACAAAGGACATGATGCATCAGTGCAGTACATCCCAACAAAGAAGGCACGCTTTGGAGCAAAACTACACAGTGTTGCTGACAGTGCTACTGCTTTTAGCACAGCCATGAAAATGTACACAGGTACCTATCAATAGATATCTATAATATGTTATAAAAGTTGATCCTAATTACATAACTGCTCAAAATGAGAGAATATTTCATTTCTCATTTTCATGGAACTCATTTTTCATTTTTTGGCAGTTAAAAATTGTCAAGTGAAATTATTTCACTTTCTAATTAATCTAAGTTTAGGTCATGAATATAAAGTGTTTCTAATTTTTCTCTGAGTGTGACAATTTATGTTGCAAATGTTATGTTATGTTATGAAGCATTTTATTACTGTCAAAATAAATAAATGGTTATGTCTCAAATTTTCTCTTAGGAAGAAGAAACCTTGGTCTTGGAAACTATGGAGAACATGGTTTTGGCTATGACCTTGTAAATGAGCTGGCCACACCTTATCTCAACAAGGGTCATCACATAACATTGGACAAAGCATTTGGATCTGTTGCTTTGGTTGATGACATGCTGAGGGAAAACACTCATGTGACATGCATGATAAACGCTGGTAGGAGAGGTCTCCCTGCAGGCTTCAGGGCACTTCGTGTTGGGCAGGATGAAGTCACAACCTTCTCCAAAGACAACACAGTCCTCTTGAAATATGGATCAACAAAGCAAGTTTCCATGCTGTCATCCCTTTATTCATCCAGGTATTTAAAATGTTTTTGCAATTTAATTCATTAAGTTTACTTCTTCATATAGAGAATGTCATTTATGTAATTGGATGGTGGGTTTATGACTTGGTATAATTAACTTGGGGTTTCCTGAACTTAAACCCCTATGTTTCTCAGTTTCTAGATAACACTAACAACTTTTCTCCATGTTGTAAGAGCTAAAAACTATACAGGCCAAAATTTGCTTTTGAATGTTTCTAATCGAGAAAATTTATAACATAAATAAATATGCATAAAAGTATTTAACCACCTTAAACTGAATTTTTAATATTTGGTCAGGTTAATGATTACCCTTTTAACAATTGAACACCTAATAAAGGGTGCAATTACATCATGCATTACAATCATGCACTAAAATAAATATTATACACATTTAAGAAATGTTAAAAATCCTAGAAAATAATGATTCTTACTTCATTATATTTTCAAAAATGACAATAAATGCTATGGTAGATCTTTATTTTATATTATTGATTATAAAGAACAGATCACCCTTTCAATTTTGCAGGATGATCCAGACAACGAATGCAAGGGGTACTGAAGTTAGGAAACCAGAAATGGTGCACCAATATAATCATTCAATGGGAGGTGTTGACAGGAGTGATCAAATGCTGGCCCCTTTCAACCCACATATAAGATCGGTTAAGTTGTGGAAGAAACTCCTCATCAACTGTTTGTTGAAAGTAACAGGTATTGTATTAATATCGTAATTAGTCTCATATTCAGCAATGTTTCACTATCACACATTGACTTTTAGGCCAGGGTAAAGGAAGTAAATGTTTCTTTCTTATTATGTAAAAAATGAAGCAATAAGTTAGTAACATTAGTAAAATCAGTAAAAAGGATAAAATGAGTATATTCAATAAAGTTATGCAAATTTTATAAAGACTATCATAAAATTCAAGTCCCATCATCGATTTTTAATAAGAAAAATAAGAAAAGCATATTTTTCATATCATGGTCTTACACCGTTACAAATAGCAAACATTGTATACTAGTTAATTTTACACTGCTACTCTTACTATTAAAATAAAGTGCTGCTTACTACAGACAAATTTATTTGCATGACATCCATTGCATATTTTCAAACATTCTGTTCATTGTACTTTAAGTTAACTCCTACATTGCCTACAAGACAGTTGGTGGTCGGTTGGACCATAGATCCTTCCACAATGCCCTCATTCATGACCTGGTGGGGGACTACCAAAAAGAAACAGTGATAGGGAGGCCAAGGTCCGTGTATGTTGAGGCAAGGAACCCTAGGTTGGTCTCAAGGTGCTTCCCTGATCTTATTCCTGGTAAGTATTCAACAAGTTCACACTAAGTTGCTACAAGGCTAAGAGTATTATATTGACTGAAGTGTATGAATAATGAAAAATATTAAATAATTGAATAAATAGAAGATGCATTGATTTGGAGTTTACAGAGTGAATCATAGAACCTGATTACCTGGAATAATTCATAATGTAGTCAGTATTTAAATAAATATATAATATAATAATTCCTCCATGAAATGGGCCTGATGTTATAATGTCATTAATAATCATTGGTAATTGTATAGTGTGCTTCAGATGGCAAGAGAAAGATCTGTGCTGTGTGTACCAAGCGTCCTCATCAAAACAAGCCCTACGCAGGCACAAGAAGCCGCTATTGGTGCCCTGACTGCAGAGTTGGACTTTGCATTACTCCATGCTTCAGGCGCTTTCACACATTGGTGAATTACACCCCAGCAATGCCAGCTCCAAGGGAGGAAGAATGAGTGCCATATATGCACTGTTTAAATTATGAACTTTCAATGTAGTACCATATTGTGCATGTAGCTAGTGACAAGTAATACCGTGCTACATGTATGTTATCTCCCCGAATCAGCCACCTGGTGGCGAAACTGGTAACTACCTACTCACATGACCTACTCACATGTGAGTAATAGTCTAAATGCGAGTAGAAATAATCTTGATTTACATCATTAAAAATTCACAATGCAGTCAAACTTATATCATATTTGGAATCTACATGTAAAATCAAACCTAGAAATGTGGTTTTGAAAAGAGTTTATCAACTTTGAACATTTAATTTTCTTTGAAAATGTGACTTCTTGGTCGGGGAGATTCCCCATAGACCCCATGTTGTAAAACCACAAAAAGTGAAATATCTTTTCTTGTGTTGGGCAGATAATATTTTCTTTCACTGTACATGTTTTAATTTGTATAACTATCACATACATAAGGGTAATGTGAAAAGTGAACCACTAAAACTGATAAATATTCAAGTTTAAGCGAATTTATATTGGTATACAATTTTGCCAATTGACTTCAAGAGCGGTATTTTCAAGGTCTCTATTTTTATATAAATATACTATACGTTATGTTCCTATTTATTAAAAAATATAGAATATTTATTAATATTATCTATCACGTTGTTCAATATCTAAAAGTATACAAAAAGTTAAAACAGTACAGCAGTACCTTTGTTAGTATAGTATTGAGAAAAATTGTCAAAAAATGTTTTATTCAAGATTTTTCAGAAATGCTATTATGATGTCACTGTCATTTATTTATATGATAATTTTGAAGCCTTATGCTATTAAATAAGTAAAACCTCTGAGGTATGGCTTTTTAATCTCTAGATAGCGCCAAGAGGGAAACTTTATTTATTGGCATTAGCTAAAGATATAAGAAATACTTCAAATGTTTACTTTGAGAAAGATACTACAAATAGTGTAAAAATCAGTATTTTTAAATGTATTTAATTAGCCCCGTTACCATGGAAACCGCGAAACGTTATTGTACAAATGTACCTCATTTCAGTCTGCATGCGTAGCCATGCCACTTTTTCACATAATTGTGCAATTTAAAGTCATAACTATCATGAATAAGAGAGTTAAAAGAAATCTAATAATTTAGGTATATTTTGATCATTTTCACTAAAATAAGTCGGCACTGGCAAAAGGCACTTTTTAATTAAGTTGGCACCTAAGAGGTTAAAGACTGAAGTATGCTTTTGAGTATTCACATATACAGTGCGTATCAAAAAAAGCAACAGATTGTTATCTCGCAAAAGCACAAAACCAGTAATAACAGCATTAATTTCATTCAATGCACCATAAAGCCATGTGTCTCCTCTTTACAATGATATATCATTCATTGATATTTGGTCATGGTTGGGTGAGTAATCATTCCGTTTGCAAAGTGGGCCAAAATTAGTTTGGGGCCAAGTTATTAACATCGCAAAAGTCAGTGTACGGAGCCCGATGCAATATTGGAAGAAAACATAAAACCAATGCTGACTGCATCCCTTTCATTCAATGTACCAAAAAGCCAAATTACTCCTCATTGTCATTAAAAGTAAAATATTCTGATTATTCACATAATAATTCCAACAAAATCACTCCCTTTATTTTTAAGTTTTTATCGTACCTAATAAAGGTACAATATTGTCATCAGCTTGACGAAGTTCTGGAGCAGAATAACTTTTTAGCGGCCATCTTTTGATTTCAGGAAAACTACTTGACGGATTTCCTTCAAATTTTCACACATTATACGCCGTATGTCATGGCTAAAACACCGTATGCTTACATGGTGGGATAACACTTTTTATTCCATAGTTAGCCTGATATTCATAAGATAACATGAAAAAATAAAAACGGTATTTTTGTAATCAGTAGTAAAATATGATATTTTTGGCAAATTTTCACTTAACCATAGCATACGGTTTATGCGATGGTTTATGGATTTTTGCTACTTCAGACTCAAAACGAGGCTAAGTGTCAAGATCGCCGGATCGTTTGGAAAATTCGAATTAAATTAAATTAAATCACTAAAATTTCCGACGATTCTGATGATGACTTTAATTATGGAATAAAAAGAACATCCTATGATTTACTCGTGATATGATTTTAATCCACTCATGGATATTGATATCTGCACTCTCTCGCTACGCTCGCTTGTGCAGATATCATATCCATTCGTGGATAAAAATCATATCACTCATAAATCATAGGATATCCTCTATTTATCCCACCATGTAAGCAATTAGGATAATCTCGGATTTAATTAAATATAAAATGTTACTCAATCATGTAAACAAAAGGATAATCTGGGATTAGATATAAAATGTTACCCCACTATGAAAATAATTAGGATAATCAGTGATTAAATTGAATGTACAATGTATTTTTTTATTTATTTGCCAAGACTTTTATAACATTGGAGAGGACCCGGTTTTTACTTTAGTGACCCAAACAATGAAAATGAGGGGTCACTTGGACGCAGTGCAGGTCATATAAAAAAAATCAATTCTGGATGAATGTATTGATAAAGATCTTACCTTCAGTCTTTTATTTGGTCAAAATCTGCTAAATAAACGAAGGATATTATATTTCTAAAACACTGGTGGACCACTCGATTACGCTGGTTACCGAAACGGTTCGTTTTGGTAACAAAATGTTGGAAAATCGAAGGTACGATTTTTCTTTTTTCCTTATTTCACACGTTGTAGGCAGAATTCCCACGACATTTTTAACACAAACATGTATCAGTATCATATGTTTAAGAAAATGTACATATTTGCGAACAAATAGTTCAGGAGACAACAGAATCGTCGATTTAATTTCTCACTTAAGTTACATAAACGGTTTTCCAAAACCAGTTAAGATCTGCACTTTTAATCCAAACCGTTTATGTAACTTAAATGAGGAATTAAATCGACGATTCTGTTGTCTTCTGAGCTATTTTTCCGCAAACATGTACATTTTCTAAAACATATGATGCTGATACACGTTTGTGAGAAATAACGTCGTTCGGATTCTGCCTACAACGCGTGAAATAAGGAAAACAGAAAAATCGTACCTTCGACGTTCCGACATTTTGTTACCAAAACGAACCGTTTCGGTAACCAGCGTAATCGAGCGGATCACCAGTGTAAAAGAAATAAAATTTTCTTTCGGAGTTTCTTTCCCGGAAGTTGATTTCCGATCAAAATAGTATGAGGTATGTGATAGGAGAATCACTAGTAGTTGATTTCCGAGCGGTAATCGGTACGAGTCCTATGATTGGCCATGATTATTAATCGCGCATGCGTCGTAATAAGTTTAACTAATCAAATTACCGGATTTGTTGCGCATGCGCAAAAAACTGAACCAAAAAATGGAACCTCACGGAGATTGCTCTTAATGAAACTTTCTGAGCAAATTGCTTCGAAATAAGAAAAATGGTATTTAATGGTTGAAAATTAGTTATCTCTTTCAAATGAAGGTATCTGCATCATCTAATGACCTACTAGACGTGTGTAGAACACTGATGTGGGCCAAAAAATGACAAAGCTGATGCAAAGTTTTCATCAATTTTTTTTCGTTCAGTGCAAAAATGTGACTTTGAATTACCGGGAACCTTTTTCATGGGGACGCATTTTTTTGAGGGGGGGGGACGCAATTTTGGAAAATCAATCGATATAAAACTGTAGGACCAAGATACTCAGAAATATAGTACGGTCATCATCATTGGGAGTTATATAGGTAGGAATGATTGTTTTATTTTATGCTTACTTATCTTATTTAAAGATACAAAGGCAACATTTAAGATTTTGAAGGATTCAGACGTAATCAGTTTTAACACAAATGTGCGATTCAAGTAACCCAGGGTCTACGCCAAGAATATATATCAGATGTCCAAGAAAAAGGAAACAATTTTTTATGAGTATTTCTCAACAAAAGATAAGCTGAATTTATTGAATCTTTACTTGCGTAACAATAGTTTAAAAATATATGATCAGTTGCAAATCATGCAAGAATTGTCAAATTCGAAACAGTATGTCGAAGCATCCAAATAGCAATGTTTACCCTATCCTTCCTTCAAAGCTGATTTTAAAAGCTAATGTGTATTTTTTCCAATCGCATTGCCTTCTATTACAAAACTATGTTGTCCTTTCACACGTATTTATTTTTCGTATGTTTCTGCCTCAAATGCGCTGTTTATTGTGTATCTTATTAGAAAAATACTGTGCTTTCATGCTTACTCAAATGTAATTATTGGCTTATAGGCTATTGGGTCGATTGTTATGGGGTTTGTATTGTCTTAAGCGTCACCAGGTAAAGATGGCACCCGTTCTCTCTTAGTTACTCAAATGTAAGTATTGGCTTATCGGTTATGGGGCCAATTGCTATGGGGTTTGTATTGCCTTAAGCGTCATCAGGTAAAGATGGCACCCATTCTCTCTTGGTTACTTAAATGTTACTATTGGCTAATCGGCTATGGAGTCAATTGTTATTATGGGGTGTATTGCAATCGTGTTTCTCAAAACTTGAAGATTAGCTTCTGTCATTTATGTTTCCGATCGTATAGCATTATAGTTAATGCCATTTACTTAGAACAGGAGTGATAAATTACTTTATAGGCTGAAAGTAATATAATATGATATGCTCTTTAACAGTATATAAAACTTTGATAATTGTAATTTCCCATTTCTTCTTATCTATTTAGTCTTAATTTTATGGTTCTTATGAATATAATGATTTCTATTTATATTTATTTCAAGAGTTGTTATTAGAGGATCTTTGTATGTTTTACGATATCAGTAGACGTCTTCAGTTACGGAGCACGTGACATTAAACGCGTACGATAATAATACTTCGATATAAAACTGTAGGACCAAGATACTCAGAAATACAGTACGGTCATCGTCATTGGGAGTTATATAGGTAGGAATGATTGTTTTATTTTATGCTTACTTATCTTATTTAAAGATACAAAGGCAACATTTAAGATTTTGAAGGATTCAGTCGTAATCAGTTTTAACACAAATGTGCGATTCAAGTAACCCAGGGTCTACGCCAAGAATATATATCAGATGTCCAAGAAAAAGAAAACAACTTTTTTATGAGTATTTCTTAACAAAAGATAGGCTGAATTTATTGAATCTTTACTGAGTAACAATAGTTTAAAAATATATGATCAGTTGCAAATCATGCAAGAATTGTCAAATTCGAAACAGTATGTCGAAGCATCCAAATAGCAATGTTTACCCTATCCCAAACCCACCGTAAAAAACTGGTGTATCTCATACTTGAGTGGGTTTGGGGTAGATTTAACCTTTAACACCTTTTTCAAATGACAAGATAGACCTATACTGTAAAAGCACAATTTATACTTAACATTTTCATAATATTCCTTCAGTTCAATACAATAGAATTGTAACATTTAAACTTTTTGAAAATTTTAAACTTCTGAAATTTAAATTTTTAAAATTTTAAAACTTTTTTTAAACTTTTGAAAAAATTCCCGGGAGCGGGATGGATATATTATATCTGCCCGCATTTGGCCTAGAGCGGGACATATACAATATATCCTGCCCGCTTCTCAGATATGATATATATTCCCGGGTGATATCTACCCCAAACCCACTCAAGTATGAAATACATTCTATCATGCTGCAAATCATCACTGATGTACAACTTTGTTAACAAACATATCGTCGCATAGGTATATGATAACATAATGATCTAAATGTAATGGTATTAACAATTATCTTTTGTTTACTTCTAGATCCATGGACAACATTCTATGAAATATGAAGTTTATTAATGTGTTGTTGAGTTATATCACAATCAAAGTCTGTGCTGCTGGCAAATTAGAGGGAGATATCCTTGACACATTGAGGAATGCGAAAGCGAATATTGACAAAGGAAACGTAAAGTCGGTGAACGTGCAAGGCGATGGAGCGCTTGCAGGAGGTGAGTAAAGTATATAGTATATTTCTTCTGTTCAATTATTTTACAACAATATGTTATCAAAATTCTGAATTGAAATTTCGTATCTCCCACGTCATTAGATACGAAATGCCATACTCTGTGTGAATACTTGTATCTACAACTGTTTTTGATGTTATGAGTATTAGATACAAAATGTCATATCATATATGATTACTTGTACCTAGAACTGTTTTTGATGTTATGACTATTAGATACGGAATGTCATGTCCTGTATGAATACTTGTATCTACAACTGTTTTTGATGTTATGAGTATTAGATACAAAATGTCATATCCTATATGAATACTTGTACCTAGAACTGTTTTTGATGTTATGACTATTAGATACGGAATGTCATGTCCTGTATGAATACTTGTATCTACAACTGTTTTTGATGTTATGACTATTAGATACGGAATGTCATGTCCTGTATGAATACTTGTATCTACAACTGTTTTTGATGTTATGACTATTAGATACAAAATGTCATATCCTATATGAATACTTGTACCTAGAACTGTTTTTGATGTTATGACTATTAGATACGGAATGTCATGTCCTGTATGAATACTTGTATCTACAACTGTTTTTGATGTTATGAGTATTAGATACAAAATGTCATATCCTATATGAATACTTGTACCTAGAACTGTTTTTGATGTTATGACTATTAGATACGGAATGTCATGTCCTGTATGAATACTTGTATCTACAACTGTTTTTGATGTTATGACTATTAGATACGGAATGTCATGTCCTGTATGAATACTTGTATCTACAACTGTTTTTGATGTTATGACTATTAGATACAAAATGTCATATCCTATATGAATACTTGTACCTAGAACTGTTTTTGATGTTATGACTATTAGATACGGAATGTCATGTCCTGTATGAATACTTGTATCTACAACTGTTTTTGATGTTATGACTATTAGATACGGAATGTCATGTCCTGTATGAATACTTGTATCTACAACTGTTTTTGATGTTATGACTATTAGATACAAAATGTCATATCCTATATGAATACTTGTATCTTCAACTGTTTTTAATGTTATGAGTATATGATACCTAATGTCATATCCTATATGAATACTTGTATCTACAACTGTTTTTGATGTTATGACTATTAGATACAAAATGTCATATCCTATATGAATACTTGTACCTAGAACTGTTTTTGATGTTATGACTATTAGATACGGAATGTCATGTCCTGTATGAATACTTGTATCTACAACTGTTTTTGATGTTATGAGTATTAGATACAAAATGTCATATCCTATATGAATACTTGTACCTAGAACTGTTTTTGATGTTATGACTATTAGATACGGAATGTCATGTCCTGTATGAATACTTGTATCTACAACTGTTTTTGATGTTATGACTATTAGATACGGAATGTCATGTCCTGTATGAATACTTGTATCTACAACTGTTTTTGATGTTATGACTATTAGATACAAAATGTCATATCCTATATGAATACTTGTACCTAGAACTGTTTTTGATGTTATGACTATTAGATACGGAATGTCATGTCCTGTATGAATACTTGTATCTACAACTGTTTTTGATGTTATGACTATTAGATACGGAATGTCATGTCCTGTATGAATACTTGTATCTACCACTGTTTTTGATGTTATGACTATTAGATACAAAATGTCATATCCTGTATGAATACTTGTATCTAGATATCTAAGCACATGTGCCAAAGGGAATGGACCAAAAGTTGTGATGGAACTTAGCAAGAAAAAAACTGTAAGTGCATACCAGTTAAGAAAAACAAACCCCATATGTCCCAAAACCATGATCTAACGTGAAAAGTAACAATGTCTATTACCCCCTTTCCCCCCACCATTTAAGAGCCGATATCACAATCCAAGACCAGAACACCAAGGGAATTTTCATTTATACTGAAGTCATTACAATACATGTTGAAGAAAAAAATTGAGAGCCAATACTCATAACATTTAAAATATTTGCAGATACAAGTACTCATACAAGATAAAGCATTCAGTCTTAAATGATGTGGGATGGATAAAATCCAATCTTCAAGTTCATAGGCGTTTCAAAGGGTCAACTTCCTTTTACAAAAGCAGTCGCCATAATCCATAAAACACAATAATTTACAATGGTCATCAGGAGAAAACTATGGCTGGTTTCGATCCCTATTTCTCAACCATTAATGCCATAGCCGGGATCCACCTCAAAGGTGCCAAGTGAAAATATTGTGAGTTCAGCGCCAATGTCTTAAACAATTCCTACATCCTTCAGCATCTCCAATGGGTAAACTTGAAACTTCGAAATCAATGATTTGTATTTTTCAGCAAAGCCCAGAAAGTATTTCTTAAGCTTTATACAAGTATAACCTTGACCTAACAATTTGATGACTAAAGTCATCAAAATCTAAATATTTAGAGCATACCCTGCCATATCTAATAAGCTGGGATACATAGACCCCATATGCTGTGTAATGGAATATTACTGTCTAAATGGGGAAAATTCACAATATCAAAGTTGAAATCATCTCGTTTATCATACAACTTACAATATATACTGTTGTCTTGTTCAATGTTAATGAGAATGTCAAGATAAGGCGCATTCTTTTTTAATTCTAACTCGGAATGGTATATCTCACTTGTATATCGCAAACTCTTCTAATCCAGGGTTGTGCAACCTCAACAGGTCATCTTTATACATATCTGTTTGATTAAAAAGTTTTGCTATGTGGAATTTTGTCTTATCTTTTATCATCTTTTGCAACAACTTAAATTCAGACGAGAATAGAAAAAAGGTCTGCCAAAAGAGGAGTGTCCCCATTGGTTTTCCTATATTTTGACGTAAAGCAGTATTTCCAAACTTTACATAAATGTTATCTATCAGAAAGCCTAAAGCCTCAACAACAACAAGGTTTAAACATGCTCCAAATGAGATAAATCACCCGATATAAATTCCTAAACTTTTATCCTTTACTATTTCAAAGATATTGTCCAAATTTACAACGTTTAAATCATACGGGGGGGGGATTTCATTGAGCTCGTACGAAGCCCCCGATTTGCCTTGAACAACCCCAATCGTTATACAACGAATCCCTGGCTGGGAACAAGCCCCTGCTCTGAAATATCAGCAAACCACAGGGCGGAAAGGTGACTATTTTTGCTCGAACAATCACACGTTTAAGCCAGCTATTTGATGGTGCGCGTACTAAACTCTCTTATTAAACTGACTTTTCATTTCGGTAGCACGAACCCCCCATCCCCTCCGTTTCGCCCTGACCCCCCTTCATTATAAAACGGACCCCCAGGCAAGTGGGAAACATTTTAACCCCCGTGGAATATCCTGGCTAAGTCCCTGTAGAAGCACCAGAGAGATGAAATAAGAGACACGAAGGATGAGCCATTGTCGTTATTTCATCATTATAATTATCTTTGAGCATGTAGTCAGAATAACTTCACCCGCGACTATCAGAATAACAGATTTCTAGTAAATTGAGCAAATGACAACACAAAGCATAAGAAACATAAAGCATGAGGTTATTAATTAACGATGCACTTTAAATACCATAAACAGTAGATTTTTATCATATTAATAAATATCGAAAGATACCAATAAATATCAAGCAAAATGTCGCAGTTAATAAAGTGAATAAATAAACCCATGAAAGATGTAATAATCTTGTTATTTATAGGTCTGTATGGAATATCGCTGACAACAACAAAACCACCGACAACATCAATGCAATCCGATCTCCCTTTTCTCCCAGGAGGCAGACGAGATGACCAACCTTCTCCAGGTAAATGCAATGCACAATAACTATAATACCAGGTTCCAAATACAATCCAATCACCTTATTCTAGTCATTATTGTTGCAAGCAACACCAAGTACACGAATGACAGGCACTTCATACCCATATACCAGGAAAGTAGTTCGTGTGTTTATGTGGTATAATAGTATTTTTCTTGGGTCTAATTAGGTTTAAATGTACTGCCATTCGAACATTTTACTCGTGTGGTTTTATGTTTGATTATAAAACTTGAAGTGTTTTACAAATGATTGACATCAGATAACGATTCCATTTAAATTTCATTTAATCAACAACATTACGGGTAAATTACAATAAGCAAAGAATCCGTCCAACTATTTCCAGCTTGCTTGGATTTGATGATCGTGATAGACGTGTCGTGTTCTATTAAAGAAGAAGATAGGATTAAAGCCCGCGACTTTGCGGCTGATGTTGTGAAAGGAATACTTACAACGGCGACTGTGGATACAAGGGTAGGTCTGGTGCGATATAGCCAGACGATCGAGTTAGTTTTTAGGCTTGGTAAGTTAATAAAAGATTCATATTCTCATTTTATATTCTAGATGAGTAGACATCAAATATCATAGATAAATAACTATTATATTTAGTTTGAAATAAATGAAGTTTATTTCAATGAAGCTATAATGATGATTCGAACATGATTGTATTCACGCCTTCTATAAACTGTGAACAAAGTCAATGCTTTAGCTGGGTTATATTCGAGATCAATGCCCCAGCTCTAGCTGTACTAGTATTTCGTTCAGTGCACTCAATGGTCATTTCAGGCTGTTCCGTTATTTTCGCAAAATTTAATTTTTATATGGATATCCGCTGTGATGCTTTTGTTTCTGGGCAATATAGTTGGTTCCTAACTTAACATGGAACAATAAATCAACTTATTAATATTAATATTGTACATGATCTTCATCAACATATTTATAACAAAGAGTATATACACTCGGTATTTATGCATTCTGATACTCATCACATCTTTCTGTCTTCAACCAGAAATATGTACTAATGTGAAGCTGATAGAAGGCCGTGATTTCTCGTGATTGTATTTTGGACCTCAGTTCAGCTTTTGATGTCGTCCTTTATAACGTATTGCTAACTAAATAAAAAGGCTATGGTCGCAACAGGGATTTTATCAATCTCATACCTGCGTACATACTCATTCATTCATTTTGAATGTAATGCTAATTTTGACACCATACATACAATGGCGCATCAGATACAGAATTGCAATCTCTTGAACGTCTACACGAAAGAGCTCATATCCAGTCACTCGTTACACTAACACTGTTACAATTCCTTAATCACAGACACTATAAGATTCCTCCTCAAGGAGAGCTATGGGTGATAAATCAACAGTTTTCAAAGAAATGGCTCTTTGGAAAACCTTTTACCAGATCTCAGAGTTTGTCAATCGATTTCAAGTTTCAAAAGAATAGAAGGAAATAATGGAAGCCCTGCCTCTATCTAATTAACTTCAAAACTAAAAACGCCTTGCCTTGATCCTTAGAAATTCCATTTGACCAACGGTCTGGACTTCTTTGGCAAGCTCATATTTATCATCAAATGTTTGAACTAGTAGCCGATCCAAAATGTAATTGTGATAATTCAAACCTTCAATGATGAGAGAAAACATGCTGGGAACTGCGCAATTATTTAGTTGTGTGCATTTGTACTGGAATAGATATTCAATGATGATAGAAAATATGCTGGGAACTGCACAATTATTTATAAAAAACATGTTTGTTTTACCGAAGATGACCACGGCGAGACGGATGTGATTGACAACGCGATTCGTACAATGAATACAAGTGACCTAGGCTGTAAGACAAATACCCATTTAGTCCTTAAAGAACTCTATAGCAAATACTTCACAGACAAGTTTGGCGACAGGTAAAATAGTGAATGTACCATACAAAGATTACTTTCCTATTTTCTATATTATTTTCACAGAACAATATCACATTACTTACGTAGCACGTCATTTTTTGTATATAATATACAGTGGCGTATTTTGTGAGTGTACGCCTCGAGTGAGCGAAGCGAACGAGATTTGAGCAGATTTGAGGATTTCTTTGAGGATGAGATTGCATTTGGAGCGTTTCTGGAATCGTTTTGAAGCGTTTATTAATTTTAGCGGTCATATATACTCCAATATAGACTAGTAAATCAATCGTTCTAGGTATAGTGACGTCATGTATCGTTTTAGAATCATAAATATATAAAGGCATACCTTAGTAATATTGATACTGGTAGTCTTCAATGAAATCAGTTGTAAGACAAAGATGAGAGAATAGTGAAAAGTCGACGATAGTCTAATATAGTTTTTCATTTTATATTCTAACTGGTTGCAATGTATTCCTCAGGTCCAACGAAGCATACCCAAACGCGGCCATATTGTTTACAGACGGTCGTACAATTTCGCAGAGGTTTGCTCCTGAAACAAAGAGACAGGCCAAGAATGCTGAAGTGTCTGACATAGAGATACATGTAGTGGATGTGCCTCATCGGTAAGTAACAATATGCAAAATACACGAATTGATATAGCAGATGATATACATGTATGTATGACAGGCGAGGAATGCTGAAGTGTCTGACATAGAGATATATGTAGTGGATGTGCCTCATCGGTTAGTAACACAATGCAAAATACACGAATTGATATAGCAGATGATATACATGTATGTATGACAGGCGAGGAATGCTGAAGTGTCTGACATAGAGATATATGTAGTGGATGTGCCTCATCGGTTAGTAACACAATGCAAAATACACGAATTGATATAGCAGATGATATACACACAGTTCTTAACATTATTCTCTTTGCATATGACTGTAAAAATGTATTTACCAATTGCCAACCAATTAACCAACACATGATCATTCCAATGTTCCATATTCCTTCAAGTTCTCAAAATTGATTGTGAATAGAAAATCATACTCGATCAAACATCAATGCTGAATCTTCACATATTTAAAAGGACAGTGGTTACAATCATGCCAAAAATGTATTTTGACTTGGGCAAATTACATTCAGATTGTTTGTAATATACAAAACTATCAATACGAAATGGCAGAATTATTAAATGGCTCATTGTTTAGGCCATCAGACATATTATCACCATATGGATCAATTTATATCTCACCAATCCATCAACATCAAGATGATGACTAATGGAATAATTTTAGTATATGACAATCAAAATATAGATTCGACTATAATCGCGTTCCTCTTTTTCGTATTCGTATTGTAATTACTTCCCATGATAACATTATTGAATGAATAAAAAATGGTTGGTCAATGAATTTACTGTATCCACAAACATTTTACAGAATTCTTGCGTTGATTAAGTTCCATTATTAAGTAGATCATTCATCACATGATGACGTAGGTTAATCTTCTTTGTGCGATTAGCAACCATTTTTTTCAATTCCATTGGAAATTAGTTATTGAACAAGCCAAAATATTAAAAAGCTGATGAGTTGGGATGATTTGCTTCAGACAAGGTTTGGGAGATTTGGCTGATGAGTTTGACGAATTGCCTACGAGGCCAGAACTTTTGTATGATGTCAAAAAACAAGAAGACATTGATAACATTGTTGATGACCTTACCAGCAGATACAATTGTGGTGATCCTGATTTCGGTGGTGGAGGGGATGACCCCTCGTCAGGTAAATGTTCATTGTGATCGATGAAGACTTTGAAGAATGTGCATGTGTGAAAATGGTTCAATGGACTATCAATTGCCTCTGATTAGTCTAAAATGAATCTGGGTTACTGTCTCATTAGTGTATTCGGGCTAGTTTGATTCAATCAAAGGCTGCAATTTCATAAATAAATGTTTGAGATTTGATATTCATTTTTCAGGATGTGCAAATGTGATATTCGCAATTGATGTTAGTTGCTCGATTGATCGTAGTAATGTGACAGAGGCTATTAGTATAGCAAAAGATATCATAGACACTTCAAAGGTTGGTCATCAATTTGGAGCATTTACATACGATAACAACACTGTAGGTTCTGTCCCATACTTCACCGATACAAGTGCCCAATTAAACAACCTCGATCCTGCATCAAGAGCTTGCAAGACAAGAACAAACCGAGCAATCACCTATGCCGGAAAGAATTACTTCAATAATAATTCTTCTTCAAACGTGCTTATTATTTTCGGCGATGGCAATGAGTCCCCATGGCGAGAAAATAAGCTTGCGATAGAAAAGGCCAATGCATTCACCAGAAATAACAAGGGGACGCTTATCTGGGTCATTCTCACGAGCAATCGAGATGAGGCGACTAGGACACGTGGTATAGAAGAGCAGATCAAAGTAACAGCTTCTGTAAATAGATTAGGAACGAGATTAGTCTTTGAGTACAACGATGCTGATGTTATCACTGTTATCGTGAACTATTTGGACACACATTTTCCCAGATGCGTTGGGACTGTGGCATAATAAATAGTTTTAATAATCGTCAGTCGTTATGGTGCTGATTTGATATCGAGGAGCCCTCAATAAATAATTTGTCTTCAAATAAGCATGCATTGAAAAAAATAAACAAGGTATACCAAATTGAATCGTTTTTTAAAATAATTATTAACTTCATATATGGATGAAGAGAGCCTAATTCTGAAAAAATGTTAACGATATTCGAAGGAAAAAGGATGGGAGAACAGGACCATTCCGAACATGCCACGATTATTTAATATTTCTGTAAACTCCTGTTTTATTCAATGTTTTGCCGCTATCTATAGAACAATAATTTAGGCTTGATTTAATTTAATCAGCCGGCTATACCTTTATATAGATTCCGATCCACATATTGAAACTATTGGAATTGATAAGTGTTGTTTGATTAAGTATAAGTAATTGATAAGTATATTTTGTTGAAATATTGTAAAGGATAAGTGTGTTTGTTAAAGTATTGTAATTGCTTATCTTGTTTGTTAAAGTATTGTTATTGCTAATCTTGTTTGTTAATGTATTGTTATTGCTAATCTTGTTTTTTTAGTATTGTAATTGCTAATACTTTTCTGTTTAAGTATTGCTAATCCTGTTTGTTAAAATATTGTTATTGTTAATCTTGTTTGTTTAAGTATTGTTATTGCTAATCTTGTTTGTTAAAGTATTGTAATTGCTAATCTTGTTTGTTCAAGTATTGTAATTGCTAATTGTTTTTGTTAAAGTATTGCAATTGCTAATCTTGATTCTTTAAGTATTGTAATTGATAATCTTGATTCTTTAAGTATTGTAATTGATAATCTTGCATTTGATGTCTTGTTTTTTAAAGTATTGTGTTTGAAAAGTGTAGTCTGTTAAAGTTTTCAATTTGATAAGTCTTATTTGCTCGATTTTTCTCGGGTTGCCATTTGTATTTACTAATCATAAAGTGTGAAATGTTGAATTATTATTTTTTCTACTTATCGTGTACCGTGTTAACTAATCATGATTTCTCTGCACATTTCTATCTATCTGTTTGCGCCCATGTTTCATCTCTCGTAAACAAAAAACATTCGGATTAAAATTAGTGTGGGATTAAATCAAATCATTTTATTGTGTTTTAAGGTTTAAATATTTTAGTAAATGTATTTATCCATTGAATTTGAAGTATTATTTTAAGCGTTTCACTGTAAGGAATAAAGAAACGACGCCAGAATAGGTAGAAAGAGGACACAAAAGGTAGGCTGAATATTAACAATTAATAATTAATATGTAATATTAATTTGATTCATTTTTACTTTGCTTAATATAGTCCAACTGCAATAAATAATCGTGTGCGAATGGTTCAAAACGTTTTCATCGATGTAAATACAATATAGTTATTTATAAATATATGGTTAAATGGTATACTGAATGCAGTATAAGTCTTCTTTTTGAGTATACTTATATTTTGATAGAATTGAATATTTTATGTATCGAAAGAAGAAGAGAATACCTCGATCCCATACTTGACTGTATTTACATGGCGTATTTATCACTGACAATTAGACAGGCTATTCTAAATACATCCATTTCAATATCTACTTTGCTTGAAGTACAAAACATAAAATTGAAAATAAATAAATATGCAGGCTATATATCAAATCAAATCGAGTGATGGTCATGACCCTTTAGCTTTCACAGTTAATAAACATATAATGCAAAACAGTACATTATATATGATGAATCATCAAGAATGATCTTCGTTTTCTTCCCAGATCAGTGGAGTAGCATTTCAGCTATAGTCAGCATGGCTCTCGTTAAACTTGCCTGGGCTTATGTCATTATCAAGGTGTGTACTGCTACAGAAGATAATATTATTGATGCCCTAAGGACTGCAAAAAATGTATCCATCGACTCGGGAAATGTTGATTCCGTAGGAATAAGTGGAGGAAGTGGAACACTCGGAGGAAGTTAGTAGATTCTAATATATAAGGGGGGGTGTGCCTCATGAGTAATGAAGATGTAGTAATGATTTAGTACTAATAATACATTATTATTATTATCCACGCTTTCTATAATTTTTACCCATTTATAAGTAACAGTGACTGTGTAAAAGTAAAAACGTGTCTGTTTCTTTTGATCATCCCTCGTATATTTATTGAACTTAGGTTTTCAGTCAAAGATGTGTAAAGTCCACGGCATGACAATGGCTTCTTTTGAGGTTTTTCTCTTTAAAAAAACATGGGCTGAGAAGATGGGACAAAGTTATTTGGAATATCAAGTTAATTCATGATAACTTGCAGCGTACAGTGACAAAATATACCCACGGTGTCCAACCCAAACCCTTACATGCACGACGGAGCGTTTCATTACTGAAACTAAAGAATTCGAAAGAAACTCTCCGGACTAGGAAAACTGGCGGGCGGGAATGATGAGCCGTCTGACGATTTCCCCAATAATGGGAATAAGAGGCATGAGTTATTTATTTCGAGTATACCATTCGATGGGTGTGATATTCATTTGACGTTTGAAGCAATTAGGAAGAGCTGTACGAAGCAGAATAGATTTATAAACGTATTTGTCATTCTACTGGTCAAAACCCCTTTTGTCGAGACATGTGATTAGTTGAGCCAAGATTAGAGCACCGACATATATTTTGAACAAATTGCAATGCTTCAACACACCACACATTATCGTAATTGTGATTTGATGACCGAAATCCAGTCTTGAAAATGATGACATTCTCATATGAAAGAAATGCTGCAACCTGGTAAACAAAGTGAACTGGAAACGCTGCGGTAGTCTAGATCTGTTTAGGAAATAAATAGCTTGACTTTCCTTTTCAGGAAGAGAACGAAAAGATCTATTATACCCATTGGCATCAAAAGAATTAAGATTAATTCAGAAATAAACTTTTTGTTTTTGTCAATAGTTTTATGTTTTAGCACACATGTAGGCATGATATCATCTAATAGCTAGTTGCACGTTTAACACCATCAGGTTGGGACGTTTCAATTTCCCTAACAAGTACAACACGTGCTTGAGAGATAGATTCGATTCCGAACTCTTCTCTAATAACCTGAAAATAATATCAAAACAAAATGGTAAGAGCGTTTCTAAAATTGTGTCCTAAATCGACAGAGCGTTTCGAGGATAAAAAGCGATTTCTCGAAAACAAGTCGTGGATTTGGACTGGGATGTTAGAAAATGGGAATGTACAAGTTTGTGATCTACAACTTTGACAGGAAGATTGACGTTTTAATATAAATACTAGTTTAATTCGTAATTTGTGGTCAATTCGTCAACTTCAGATTCGTTCGATCTACACTACGAAGCTTTGATCAAGCAAATAACAGTTTACCACTAGAAGTTGAATAAATAAGATCTTTGCTCAGGGTATTGTTCATCGAATGGTACATAATATGTCACCACAACGTATGATATGTTAGAAAAACCAGTGAATCAATACGTATGGTCATCGTGGGATCTTCATTAGCCACCATTTCATTTCGCTCCGCAGCGTTTCTGCGTGAATGATACGCCTAGTCATGCATGTAAGAAAGCGTTTGGGTTGGACACCGTGATTACGGATATATGTGGGTATATGTAAATATTATAAAATTATAAGATGTCATTGACGTTCACGCATTTACTACATGCTATCTTTAAATAATACGACATTGCTAATCTTAAAAAAAAACATTACTGATTACCGACATAGTTTTCTATTTTTTCTAAAAAACAGCAACATAACATATTAAGTAATTCATAAATGTTGCTCTACAAACATAATAAATAGTAAGATTTAATCAAGTTAATAAATACAGAACAATATGAATGTCGTAAATTACTGCAATGATGAAGTGAATATATAGACCTTAGTAAAATGAAATAATATTTTGATTTGTAGCTCTAAAGGGTACATCGAGAATAACTACTAGTCCCAAACCCGAAGATAAACCTATAGATCCTAAGATGTTTGATCCTTCTGTAGGTAAATACAAGGGTAACAACAGTAACAAAGAACAACTTATTAATCTGTAGACTATTTTCGTATTCAAGGTACCACATATTGTATTTACATTATTGTATCAATATCACCTTTCAAACAGTAAACACATGATTGCTCTGTCCTCGCCTAGTTACGCTTAGTTATATAATAGTTAGTCTTTTGCAAGAAAGAGATTTAGTGATTATTTAGAAAACCGTCAGAAATAAGTGGAACCTAGAATATGAAAAAATCTCGTAACCTCTCAATTGGAATAGCTCACAGGTCATAGCCTCGTTCTAATTATTAGTCACATGACCTTTGACTAGGTAATCCCCAAAAATGTGCAAATGTGAGTAAATTTATTTCTGTTGATAACGCTCAATTGTGACGTCAAAACACAACTAATGTCAGTAAAACGATGTTTATATGTACCAGTGTGCTTTGGGATTTAGTATTTCTTACTCATATATAGGTTGAACTATCATTTCATCGGTTCTCAATTACTTTAAAATTAAAAATATTATCCACCTCTTGTATTATATTCCTAAAATAAGTCAAGGGTAGGATGACTATTTTAATTGCTAAACGCGCATGACGAAAACAAACATTTACATTACAAGTGTACGGGTTAGTACATTGATTTACACAAGTAAGTAACCGAACTATAATGTAGATGTCATACTAGTATGGACTATGGAATCATTACAATCGTCGATCAAAAATTACTTCAATTTACAAATACGCAGTCCTTTATATACACAGGCAGTTTTCCCGATTAACTTTATTTTCAGCTTGTTTGGATTTGATGATTGTAATAGATGTTTCGTGCTCAATTAAGCAAGAAGACAGAAATAACGCCACTGAATTTGCTGCTAGAGTAGTTAGTGGGCTATTTAAACCTCTGAATGATACAGAGAATATAAGAGTGGGTCTAGTGCGTTACAGTCAGACACTCGAGCAAGTATTTAGACTAGGTAAATTAAAAAAATCCAATCAGATTCTATATACTATATTTTATATTTTCCTTTTGTCTTAACCATACGCTTATTTTACTTTATTAGTGAATGACAGGATTCAGTTGTAAATGTGAGGATATGGTTCGTGTATTCCTTATTTATTAGATAGAAAATGACCTCTGCTAATATGTTTCGTGTATTCTGTCATCATTGAATACCAAGCGATTTTGATTGTGAATGTGAGGTCATATTTCGTGTCACCGTCATCACTTAACAGAAAGTGAACGCTGTAGTGATTGTAATGACATGTTTCTTGCATTCTATCATCATTGAATAGAAAATAAACTCTGTAGAGAATATGAATACAGGTTTCTTGTATTCTGTCATTATTGGATAGCAAGTGAACTCTGGAATGAATGTGAGGACAGGTTTCGTGTATTCTGGCATTATTGAATATCAAGTGAACTCTGGAGTGAATGTAAGGATAGGTTTCGTGTATTCTGTCATTATTGAATAGCAAGTGAACTCTGGAGTGAATGTGAGGACAGGTTTCGTGTATTCTGTCATTATTGAATATCAAGTGAACTCTGGAGTGAATGTGAGGACAGGTTTCGTGTATTCTGGCATTATTGAATATCATGTGAACTCTGGAGTGAATGTAAGGATAGGTTTCGTGTATTCTGTCATTATTGAATAGCAAGTGAACTCTGGAGTGAATGTGAGGACAGGTTTCGTGTATTCTGTCATTATTGAATAGCAAGTGAACTCTGGAGTGAATGTGAGGACAGGTTTCTTCTATTCTGTCATTATTGAATAGCAAGTGAACTCTTGAGTGAATGTGAGGAAAGGTTTCGTGTATTCTGTCATTATTGAATAGCAAGTGAACTCTGGAGTGAACGTGAGGACAGGTTTCGTGTATTCTGTCATTATTGAATAGCAAGTGAACTCTGGAGTGAATGTAAGGATAGGTTTCGTGTATTCTGTCATTATTGAATATCAAGTGAACTCTGGAGTGAATGTGAGGACAGCTTTCGTATATTCTGGCATTATTGAATAGCAAGTGAACTCTGGAGTGAATGTGAGGATAGGTTTCGTGTATTCTGTCATTATTGAATAGCAAGTGAACTCTGGAGTGAATGTAAGGATAGGTTTCGTGTATTCTGTCATTATTGAATAGCAAGTGAACTCTTGAGTGAATGTGAGGAAAGGTTTCGTGTATTCTGTCATTATTGAATATCAAGTGAACTCTGGAGTGAATGTAAGGATAGGTTTCGTGTATTCTGTAATTATTGAATAGCAAGTGAACTCTGGAGTGAATGTGAGGATAGGTTTCGTGTATTCTGTCATTATTGAATATCAAATGGACTCTAGAGTGAATGTGAGGACAGGTTTCGTGTATTCTGGCATTATTGAACATCAAGTGAACTCTGGAGTGAATGTGAGGACAGGTTTCGTGTATTCTGGCATTATTGAATAGCAAGTGAACTCTGGAGTGAATGTGAAGACAGCTTTCGTATATTCTGGCATTATTGAATAGCAAGTGCACTCTGGAGTGAATGTGAGGCCAGGTTTCGTGTATTCTGTCATTATTGAATAGCAAGTGAACTCTGGAGTGAACGTGAGGACAGGTTTCGTGTATTCTGTCATTATTGAATAGCAAGTGAACTCTGGAGTGAATGTAAGGACAGGTTTCGTGTATTCTGTCATTATTGAATATCAAGTGAACTCTGGAGTGAATGTGAGCACAGGTTTCTTGTATTCTGTCATTATGGAATAGCAAGTGAACTCTGGAGTGAATGTGAGGACAGGTTTCGTGCATTCTGGCATTATTGAATAGCAAGTGAACTCTGGAGTGAATGTGAGGCCAGGTTTCGTGTATTCTGTCATTATTGAATATCAAATGGACTCTAGAGTGAATGTGAGGACAGGTTTCGTGTATTCTGGCATTATTGAACATCAAGTGAACTCTGGAGTGAACGTGAGGACAGGTTTCTTGTATCCTGTCATTATTGAATATCAAATGGACTCTAGAGTGAATGTGAGGACAGGTTTCGTATATTCTGGCATTATAGAATATCAAGTGAACTCTGGAGTGAACGTGAGGACAGGTTTCGTGTATTCTGTCATTATTGAATAGCAAGTGAACTCTGGAGTGAATGTGAGGACAGGTTTCTTCTATTCTGTCATTATTGAATAGCAAGTGAACTCTTGAGTGAATGTGAGGAAAGGTTTCGTGTATTCTGTCATTATTGAATAGCAAGTGAACTCTGGAGTGAACGTGAGGACAGGTTTCGTGTATTCTGTCATTATTGAATAGCAAGTGAACTCTGGAGTGAATGTAAGGATAGGTTTCGTGTATTCTGTCATTATTGAATATCAAGTGAACTCTGGAGTGAATGTGAGGACAGCTTTCGTATATTCTGGCATTATTGAATAGCAAGTGAACTCTGGAGTGAATGTGAGGATAGGTTTCGTGTATTCTGTCATTATTGAATAGCAAGTGAACTCTGGAGTGAATGTAAGGATAGGTTTCGTGTATTCTGTCATTATTGAATAGCAAGTGAACTCTTGAGTGAATGTGAGGAAAGGTTTCGTGTATTCTGTCATTATTGAATATCAAGTGAACTCTGGAGTGAATGTAAGGATAGGTTTCGTGTATTCTGTCATTATTGAATAGCAAGTGAACTCTGGAGTGAATGTGAGGATGGGTTTCGTGTATTCTGTCATTATTGAATATCAAATGGACTCTAGAGTGAATGTGAGGACAGGTTTCGTGTATTCTGGCATTATTGAACATCAAGTGAACTCTGGAGTGAATGTGAGGACAGGTTTCGTGTATTCTGGCATTATTGAATAGCAAGTGAACTCTGGAGTGAATGTGAAGACAGCTTTCGTATATTCTGGCATTATTGAATAGCAAGTGCACTCTGGAGTGAATGTGAGGCCAGGTTTCGTGTATTCTGTCATTATTGAATAGCAAGTGAACTCTGGAGTGAACGTGAGGACAGGTTTCGTGTATTCTGTCATTATTGAATAGCAAGTGAACTCTGGAGTGAATGTAAGGACAGGTTTAGTGTATTCTGTCATTATTGAATATCAAGTGAACTCTGGAGTGAATGTGAGGACAGGTTTCTTGTATTCTGTCATTATGGAATAGCAAGTGAACTCTGGAGTGAATGTGAGGACAGGTTTCGTGCATTCTGGCATTATTGAATAGCAAGTGAACTCTGGAGTGAATGTGAGGCCAGGTTTCGTGTATTCTGTCATTATTGAATATCAAATGGACTCTAGAGTGAATGTGAGGACAGGTTTCGTGTATTCTGGCATTATTGAACATCAAGTGAACTCTGGAGTGAACGTGAGGACAGGTTTCTTGTATCCTGTCATTATTGAATATCAAATGGACTCTAGAGTGAATGTGAGGACAGGTTTCGTATATTCTGGCATTATAGAATATCAAGTGAACTCTGGAGTGAACGTGAGGACAGGTTTCTTGTATTCTGTCATTATTGAATATCAAGTGAACTCTGGAGTGAACGTGAGGACAGGTTTCGTGTATTCTGGCATTATTGAATAGCAAGTGAACTCTGGAGTGAATGTGAGGACAGATTTCGTGTATTCTGTCATTATTGGATAGCAATTGAACTCCGGAATGAATGTGAGGAAAGGTTTCTTGTATTCTGTCATTATTGAATATCAAGTGAACTCTGGAGTGAACCTGAGGACAGGTTTCTTGTATTCTGTCATTATTGAATAGGAAGTGAACTCTGGAGTGAATGTGAGGACAGGTTTCGTGTATTCTGTCATTATTGAATAGCAAGTGGACTCTGGAGTGAATGTGAGGACAGGTTTCGTGTATTCTGTCATTATTGAATAGCAAGTGAACTCTGGAGTGAATGTGAAGACAGGTTTCTTGTATTCTGTCATTACTGAATAGCAAGTGGACTCTGGAGTGAATGTGAGGACAGGTTTCGTGGATTCTGTCATTATTGAATAGCAAGTGAACTCCGGAATGAATGTGAGGACAGGTTTCTTGTATTCTGTCATTATTGAATAGGAAGTGAACTCTTGAGTGAATGTGAGGACAGGTTTCGTGTATTCTGTCATTATTGAATAGCAAGTGAACTCCGGAATGAATGTGAGGACAGGTTTCTTGTATTCTGTCATTATTGAATAGCAATTGGACTCTGGAGTGAATGTGAGGACAGGTTTCGTGTATTCTGTCATTATTGAATAGGAAGTGAACTCTAGAGTGAACATGAGGACAGGTTTCGTATATTCTGGCATTTAGATAGCAAGTGAACTCCGGACAACATACCACCTAGACAACTCATCCCCAAGACAACTCATCCCCTAGATATGTCATCTCATAGTAGACAACTCATCCCCTGGATAATTCATCCCATAGACAACTTATCCCCTGGACAAATGATCCCCTAGACAATATATCTCCAGGACAACTCATCCCTGGACAACTCATCCCCAAGACAACCCATTCCCTGGACACATCATCCCCTAGACAACTCATCCCCTGAACAATTCATCCTTTATCACACAAAGCCAAATTGTAAAGTGTTTTTTGAAATGAAATATTAAATACACCTTGGATCATTCTAAATATTATTGTTTACTGTATTGACACAAATTAAACCGTCAAACAGTCGTACGGTACCATTAAAACTTTAATCTCTTGCCCTTATATAACATGACTTAATTTTTCATGACAAAAAATAAAGTTTTCTCTCTGCATAATTTTGAAACATGAACTTCAGTAACTTCAGCTGTGAATACTGTGAAATCTTGACATCAAAAGAGCTTCTTCAATCAATGTTTATATAATATTGAAATTGTATATTAAAAGTAAAATAAAGGTTAATATTACATATTAATTGGTCAATTATTTCCTTGCCAATATCATAGTTTTTAAACAATTTTCCAGATCTCCCCTCTAGAAAGTCTTTGTTCACTTGTACTCCACTCGATTATGCTTTTACCAGACCAGATGGCTTCGGTAACGAAATGTACTTGAAGGTAGCATTTTTCTCTTTTCCTTATTTCACACGTTATAGGCAGAATTGCTACTACATTTTCTCACAAACATTTGTCAGCATCACATGTTTAAGAAAATAAACATGTTTGCTAACAAATAGTACAGAAGACAACAGAATCATCGCTTAAATAACTCACTATTGTAATGTAAATGGAGAGTTAGAGGTGCAGATCTTAACCGTTTTTGAAGTTCCATTTACGTAACAAAAGTGAGGTGTTAAATCAATGGTCGTGTTGTCCTCTGTTTGCAAACATATACATATGTTTAGACATATGATTGTGACACATGTTTGTGATAAAGAATGCTGTTTGAATTCTGCCTACAACTGGTGAAATAATCGCACCTTCGAGGCTTTGACATTTTGTTACTGAAACGATCCATTTACAAAGTAATTGAGTGGAGTACCAGTGTTCATATGTTTTTGAAACTTAAACTAATCATGATGACCAAAACATTTATATATCATTTGAATAATATATGAATTGGTAATATAACATTAAATTACTCAATTATGCCAAAGGATAGGTCGTTCAGGGGATGAGTTGTCTAGGGGATAAGTTGTCTAGGTGATGAGTTGTCCATGGGATGAGTTGTCTTGGAGATGAGTTGTGCAGGGGATAAGACACAGGGGATAAGTTGTCCAGGGATGAGTCGTCTAGGGGATGAGTTTCAAGTTTAGGCAAAAAATGTCTTAACTTGTTCAAACCATTCATTGAAGATGATCATGGCGAATCTGACGTTATCGAACATGCAGTTCGTACAATGAATACAAGTGATCTTGGCTGTAAAACACACACACATACGGTCCTCAAAGAACTCTACACGACATACTTCACAAAGAATCTAGGTGACAGGTAAAATAAAAAAGCTTATACAATGAGTTTTAAGAGGTGCAAGGTACAAGATATTTGGGGAACGGCGTATCCTATCGTTCACGGAGCTTTTATTTAAACTCCGTTCACGAGTATACTTGTTTTTGGGCTATTATCCCAAAGATTAATGATTATATAAGGTTGCATAATCATGATTTTGCGCTGTCATTTCGTAACATTATCTCATGATTACGTAATCGTTTCTTTGGTATACAATTACGCAGCTCTGATCGATAGATAGCCGTCTCCCCATGCCAAAAGGTTAAATTGTAATATGTTATATTTTATGTAATAAAATCTATAAAAACGTAGACATGTTCTTTGGATATAAATTGTGATTTAACAAGTAATTTGTTAAATCTGGTTTATATCACAGAGAACGGTGTCTGTCCTACCAGCCCAATTAAACGTCTATTGACAGATCCAATTAGGCCGAGACAATAACTTATCTTAATGCTATACCACCTGTCCTGTAGTAGTTTGGTTTACACAGTTTCAGCTTCGCATCTTGAGGAAGTCGGACGCTTACCCGCCATGCTAGGCTTAAACAATAATCGATGAACCAAAAATTCTTCTGTAGCGGTTTTAAATTGAATATACTGTTACTTTAAAGTTAGTTGCAAGTGAAGATTTATCTAAGACACAATAACAGATTGAAATATCAAAAATCTCTACCGAAATTAATGCCGCCACAAATATGAGAAAATATTGAAAAATTCATGTCCATGACATACTTATAATGAACATTACTCATTGAGCCTTCCTATATTTATTGCTAGGTCCAACGAAGCATACCCAAACGCGGCCATATTGTTTACAGACGGTCGTACAATTTCGCAGAGGTTTGCTCCTGAAACAAAGAGACAGGCAAGGAATGCTGAAGTGTCTGACATAGAGATACATGTAGTGGATGTGCCTCATCGGTAAGTATCACTATGCAAAATACACGAATTGATATAGCAGATGATATACATGTATGTATGACAGGAAAACAATGCTGACATGTCTGACATAGAGATACATGTAGTGGATGTGCCTCATCGGTGAGTATCATCCTTTGAAAAATGACTAAATACAATGCAGGAAAATAAACACTGCATACTCGCTTACTATTATAGTCTAGTGCTTTCTTCCGAAAGACGAAAAACGATCCTGAAAATTGAACATTTAAAGATCTGATAGAGACCTTGACAATCAAAGATGCAACAATACATGGGGTATCCCTTTAAATAAAACTTATAATTTGTAATGATAATGATATTATTTTTGTGGATTTTGGGTGTTAGCTTGTCTTCGCAGAAGCAAAAACGCTGAACAGCAGGAAGATGAAGTCCTGTAATGTATTGTGACACGAATCAGTATTTTTGTCTTCAGGCAAGGTTTGGGTGATTTGGCTGATGAGTTCGACGAGTTGCCAACAAGACCACAACTTTTGTATAATCTCACAGAACCTGAACACATCGATAGCATTGTACAGGACATAAAGAGGAGATACAATTGTGACAGACCAGACTTTGGCTCGCAAAGAGATGAACAGTCGTCAGGTAGATTTCTCGTTATGTCTTTTTTGTTGAGGTTAATGCACCAGCTTTATTATGTTCTCTTTCTAATAAGAACTTATTTAGATAGGTTAATACCATAGACATGTTACGATAGAAGCAATGTTTATACCCATTCCAATCTTCTGTATCTTTTTCAGTACCAGGTGAATATGAATCGAAATAAAAGCTCTTGATTTTGTTGTCTTGTATTTGAAACAGGTTGTGCAAACGTTGTCTTTTGTATTGATATAAGCTGCTCTATTGATCGTACAAACGTAACCAGGGCTATCAAAATAGCAAAGGATATCATAGACGCATCAGAATTTCGTCACAATTATGGAGCATTTACATATGATAACAACACCGTGGGCTCTGTACCATATTTCACTGATACGAGTGCAGAATTGAACAACCTTAATTCCGAAACGAAAGCTTGCAAGACAAGAACAAACCGAGCAATAACCTATGCCAGGAAGAATTTCTTCAATAATAATTCTTCTTCAAACGTGCTTATTATATTCGGCGATGGCAATGAATCCCCTTGGCGTGAAAACAAGTTTGCGATAGAAAACGCCAAAGACTTTACCAGTAATAACAAAGGGACGCTTATATGGGTCATTCTCACTAGCAACCGAGATAATACAACTAGAATACGTGGAATAGAGGAGCAGATTAAAGTTGTAGCTTCAGTAAATAATATAGGAACGAAATTAATCCTTGAACATAACGATCCGGATGTTGCAACAGTAATCGCTGATTATTTGGACAGACATTTTCCAAGATGCTCGGAGTCATCTGAATAAACAATTTCCGGTAGATCACAGTTGGACACGTCAATTGTAATTATACTGTACACATAAACTTTAGAATGAACTTACGTAAAAAAAACTATCTATACATGCTTTGCTTTTTTGTTTGTTTTAGTGAAACTACATGTAAAGCCTCAGATACGGCGACCGTACGGTCTATCATTTCTGCGGTCAGTAACAGTTCTACCGTCACCGTATAATTTCTGCGGACAGATTATTTAGCATTCACATTTGCTCCGGCAGGCGTATAGCGTATTTTGATTTTGAGGAGACATAAAAAGTCCAGTTGCCGTACGGCACCCGGGTGTAATTTTCTTGACAAAACCCAATGTAGACGCACGGCCGCTGCAATGAGGACTTACGGCTAACCCATGGTACAAATAGATCGATTGCAACCCATAAAATCCAAGAGCAGTCGCAAGTCGACCGTACGCCCGATACGCGGCCATCGTGCAACCGTTCTGCGGTCTTGCCACGGCCAATTACGATGTTCGCAGAAATGAAAATAGTTACAGCTCCAAGTTATAATTTTTACGGCGAGCCTACGGCCTGTTTGAAAACTGAATAGCTCATACGGAGACTGCAAAGAGACTACCGTTTTCTTGAGCTCGGCATAGTTTATTGATTAATTGATGTACAGTCGTAGAAAAAATATTACTGGGCTTTTACTAATAGCTTCATGTACTTTTGTTATGTTAGTGCTTTATCTTTGGATGTCCAATGGGATTGGTGGCTCAAATTATGTGATTGGTGAAATGATATGATTAATAGATTTGCTAGATTGTAAGAATCGCCCATTTAAACTCTTAAAGATTATATCAAGCAGTGATTATATTATGCATTACAAGGAGAACTGTGACGCTGCAGTCAGTCACGCACCCACGCTCGATTATGCAATGCGTCTTATCGTATCGTTTAATGACATATTATTAGTAAGAAGGATGTTTGTGTCGATGAGTAATTGATCTTGGGAATCAAGATAATGTGAACCACCACTGTTATAAAGCATGTTTTCCTTTTTGAACTAGAACATCTTAGCTCTCCATGATAAACTCTCATAACGTTACCGCATCAGCCTGATCAAGTTCAAATATCAAAGCATTGTGTCAAATAAAAAGTGCTTTAATTCGATGAAAACTCAAAATTCGAAATCAACAATTTCGTCCGCCATCTTGAATGCGAAGGTGACGGTAGTTACATACGCTTGATATCCACCAGTGATCCTAAGGATCGCCCATTTATCAAGCAGTGTACATGCATTATATTATTTATTGGAAGAGATTGTGACGTTGCAGTCAGTCACGCACGCTCATTATGTATCGCGTCTTATCCTATCGTTTAATGACATATTATTAGTAACAAGGATGTTTGTATTTCAGATACATTCGAATTCCAAAAATAAATGAAAGAGAATTGTAATATTGTACTCAGTCACGCAACCTCATTATACACTGCCTCGCCTTATTATATCTGATGACATATTTATAGAAACAAGGATGTTTGTATTACAGATAGGATCCGTTACCTAATGTACCTGAAGGTGCCCCCAAAGGTTTCATTGAAAATAATATGAAAATAGTAACTTTTATCAATTATGAACACATCAAAAATGAAATAAGGTCATTTGGATTAAAAGTAAGGTCATTCAGTGCATTTAATTTTGACTATGCAAATCATTCTAAATATCATTTTAGGGGTACGTAGTCTTCAGTCATGATAATTTTAAGCATGTTGACCATTCCTCAATAAATATATCAAAACATCGTTAAGGTAGAACACAAAGGGCAACATATTGAAAACACATATCATAAAAAAACTTAAAATATATTGTGAAAAAATGAACCTTAATACATATGTTGTCTACAATAGTACCATGATCACCTCAGTTGTTATATAGAAGGCATTTAACCTAGAGGGTATATTAAAATATAATTCAGGTGGGACATGAAGGGCAACATACTGAAAACACAAATCATAAATAACCCCTAAAAATAATATATCATATGATAAAATGTACCTTGTTAAATGTGTTCTGAACAATAGTACCCTGATCACCCTTGTTGTTTACTGTAGCTTTAACCTAGGTATTCAACCTAGATATTATGTCAAAACATCATTGAAGATAGAGTAGAACACAAAGAGCAACAGTTGAAAATAGTTGCGACTTTTCATTGCATCATATTTTTATTTGGCATCGCCAAAGAAATTAAAACAATGATAGATGACATAATGGTCTTAGTTTATTTCATATGAACACTTAAGTAGCAATTCAAACAAATGAGTAGCCGAAACATATCTTTTCGATTATCAGGCTCATTGCTTACATATCACATTTCTAAAAGTATACCCCATGAAGAAATTTTTGAAAAACATATTTTAAGTTACCTGTGATTTAATTTCTTTATGCAAATGACACGTGTTTTCTTTGATCTTGTTATCATTGAAAATTGAATACACTGTTTAGAGGTTTGAACATGGTGCTCAGAATTATATATGGGAACCCGGGTTGGATGGTTCTGTGGTGTGAAACGTTGATACAATCGCCATTGTAAATGACAGAGTTTGTTGGAAGGTTCAGTCCAGAATGTCTTTCCAAACAAGATTTTATATTTTCTATGTTGCACCTACCTTTAAGCAATTCATTCTTGACTATAACATTATTTCTTTTCACGTTAGATCATTGTTTTGGGATATATTGGGTTTGTTTTTTGACTGGTATGCACTTAGAGTTTGCTTTTTCTTGCTAAGTTTCATTATAACTTTTGGTCCTTTCCATTTGGCACTTGTGCTTAGATATTCATGTTTGAATTATAAAATAGTGTCAATACTAAACAATGAAGGTAAAATCAGAGGGGGTCTTGTTTGTGGAAGTACCTCAATCTGTGAATGAATGGAGAAGGGCATTCACTGTTTTCAACAAAAACACAACAGGGTATCTTTCAAAACAATAGGATTACTAACTATTTATGCATGAATGGCACATGATGAATGAAGCTAAGTAGATAAGGACACATTGTAGTTCTTATATTGACAAGTAAAAATTAAGTCTATCTACAGAACTCAAGATTTTAATCAAGGTTCTGTGAAAATATGTCAACATTTCTCATTTTAAGAGTCAACATGACACGGGTTAAGAATCACTGTTAAAAACACCTTTTACCATATTTTCCACACTATTTTTGTGATTTTTTGAAATATACTTGATAAAGATTCAAATTGCATAAAAATAATTCTGGAATTTTATTTTAACCCTTTCAGTATTTTTGTAAGTTCTTATAGGTTCACTAATAGGTACGGATCCTTTAAATTTTATAACTAAAACAAAGTGAATTGTGAAGTTGTAGTCAATCGCGTATATTAATTATACATTGACTCATTTTCTATCGAAAATTCCCGACTTCTCCCGAAGAAACAAAATATCCAGATTCTTATTTTTCTCGACAGGCATGGGTTCCTGCGTAACGCCCTTTTTCATTAAGTAAAGGTAAGGTACTTGTTCTAAATTTTGCAATTCACATACGTTGATGCCTTGGTAAGGCCAACTACCCCTCTTTGCAAACACCATATTTGTATTATCTATAGATTAATTACTTTTAGTCTCGTTATCCAGATATTCTAAATAAAATCAGAATTTCTTGAAGTGAACTGTTTTAAAATATCCTTGATATGACCGTGACCTTGAGTACAATATACAAGAGGTAGAGGAGTGAATAAAACAATCAACTTGACAGTCAAGTAGAAATTATGAAATTGATGTATTCTAAAAATGACCTTTGGTATTTTAGAGTAATATATCGGGTGTCCCAAAAATGAGACACTTTTTGACAAGTATTTTCTCGGCAACAGATGAATTTTTTTTAGGAAAATTTGTATAAAGTAGTCGTAGAGTATCGTTAGCAAGGTACAGAAATATGAAAAAGATCAGATTAATGTTATGTGAGTACTAAGAAATTCAAGATAGCATGTCAAAATAACCCATATCGGAGCAATGCAATGAGAATTTCATCGCGTTTGTACCAAAAATGGGAAGCAATTTGACAAGTAATTTCTCAGAAATAGTTGAGCTTTAAATCATTTGAAAACTTTACTTGAGGCACGTTAGTGTATGTTCTGCTAGTGTTATGAATGTGTCATATATTGGCTTCATATTATGTGTGTATTGTTGAATTAAAGACAGTGTGTCAAAATAACCAATATTGAAGTAAGTCTCACTTATTAATTCTTTTTCAAGCAAAATACCTTCCGTATTTAATCTAACAATATCACCTCCAATGAATTTTGAGAATGAATGGATTTTGGATATTTGGGAAGAATGAAATGAATTAAGTAGACATGACACACAGAGAAGCTATTTTGACTTATTTACAAATGCTATACAAATGCTGGTACAAACACTATAGAGGTCTCATTGCAGAGCTCCGGTATTTTGACATGCTATTTTGAATTTCTTATTTATCGCAGAATATTTACTGAATCTTTTTTATGTTTCCACAACTTGTTCATGATATTCATAGGCTAATTTGTACAAATTCTTAGTGAATTTAGTCGATCAGTTGCCGAGAATTACTTGGCAAAAATGTCTCAATTTTGGGACACCCAATATTGCAATACATGTATATGAAATGGAGGGTTAGAATTAGCTATACGTTAATCAATGACCAAACAGTCTTACATGTGGCTCTTTGCATAGTGTTTATTACATTACTCGCATTTCTCTGTGTAGGATTAATAGTAGCACTAGCACATTTTTGTCGCCTACTTTGGTGTACCGAGAGAAACATCCAGTAAGAGTTTGTTCATGAAGCATTTTCATACTTTAACTTGAAACAATTTGTGACACTCAATTCTTTGAGAAGTCAAAGTAGGCGACAAAAATGTGTGTGGGGTACTATAGATATTATATTTATATATAATAAATCAGTAAAAATATAGCTGAAACAGTACTTGTCAGTGTTCCTTATGCATACAAGTAATGTTGAACAGTTTCTTGATTCCATACTCTGATAATTTACATTGATGACACGTTGACGCATTTTAAACTTCCGCTTTGTTATGTCTGATTAATTATGTCAATACTCTAAAGGAAATCATTTGTCTAGCAGTTAGTCCCAAGTATAGCTAAATAACTAATCTAAATCTTTTGAAATAATGTAGGTTGACGAAATCATCGAAACATTACCCTTTCCGTTATAATAATCTAAAGTCTAGTATTTTCCAAATGAACATAAATAGATAACCTTAATCAAATATTAATTCTTCATACAGATTTTTCAAAAATATTAGACCAAAATGATTTGTCATAACTTCATTCTCGGGAGTTATAGTGGAAAGCCCTGTATGCTAAAACTATTCCGAAGTAACCATGATTTGGACTACAGAAAATAATTAAAAGATATATGCTGTGGAAAATTATAGAAATGGGAAGTATTTATGCAAAAAATGAGATATCAGTGGAAGAATGAAGTTGTGAGATTTACCGTTTTAACCCCTGAGTTTAAGTTTTTCTGTAGATGCAAGGTCGCCACTTTGAGCATGTCATCAAACTGAAATGATTTCAAAAGTCTTTGTTTGATCAAACTGAAACTTTCGGACATTATCAGACAATGGATCAAGATCAAATGTGCCAAATATAATGTGAAGTTTTTGAAACCCTGTATTATTATTCATACGAATAACCTTAACACTAATGTCTGCCGGGAGGGTCCTTATGGGTTTTATCAGTATCTTTTTGTTTTGCAAATGCCTCCATCCCTAGTTTGAGCCACAGAGGGATGACGTAAAAATCAAGGTGATTTGGGTGGAGGGGCAAAATTATAATCGTCAGAAGTTGATGCTAAAAAATATTTTTATTGATTTTATTGATTTTTTCTAATACTGTAGAAGATACAAAGTGATTATTTTTGCTCATTTTAAAAGACCGTCATTCAGCATATTGAATTCCCTTTCTAATGTGCTTTCGAGCAACTATTGACTATTTAATGAATTCCAAACTTAAGGTAAAATTCATTAAGTTGGCAAGTATTTGCGAATTTCGTTTTCCTCAACAATTTGAATGTATAAGCACAAATGCAAAAGGGAAGGGTGACTAAAAACTTTAAAGAAACCCAACAAGGAAAGTAAACTGTAAGTGTAATCTGTCATGAGAAAAGTAGACCCTATATTTCCCCAAATTTCACAATCCAGGACCAGAACACCAAGGGACATTTCATTCATACTGAAGTCATTACAATACATGTTAAAGAAAAATTGAAAAAATTGATAGCCAATACTCATAACATCAGAAATAGTTGTAGATACTAGTACTCATAAAATATCTCAAAAAAGTCTCAAATGGTGTGGGAAAGATGACTATTTTCTTCAAAGAAATACTTTATGGATAAACATATGCTTTTTAAACGTTTGTAAATATATGTTTCCATGGTAAAAAGATTGTGATGATTATCTTATCTAATTTGTTTATCCTCCCTCCCACCCTCCCTCAATTATTCAATTTTACAAATTCATGGTTGTTATACAAAATCATGAATCGAAAATATTTTAATTCCACGAAATTAAGCATTTGTCAACAACCCAACTCAATCACTGAATACAGACCTGCCAACCTAAAATGAAAAAGTGCAACACTGTGTGCCAGTCGATTGTTATCTGGTTGTACCTGGTATACAGTTTTATGTAAATTCGACACAGGAATTAAACATACGTAAAATGTATATGAGGCGTCATACAACCGGTCATAACAAACAAAGACTGTATTTTATATGCCCGCAGCGCAAGTCAGTTGCGTAATAATTAATAATGTTTCACCCTACATGTAGGTATCACGAAAAAGAACAATAAGTCAAGCAATGCAAATTACATAGTCACACATTTCAACAAAAACAACTCGTCCAAGCGCACCTACACTCACATAATTCTTTAGAAGTAAGATGAAGCCATCGCTTCAATATATTTTTTTGCAATGACCAGTGACAAATACAATTGATCAGAATAATATTTACGCAGTGATTGCAAGGTCATTCTAATATAGAAAGTAACAGATACGTTAGATGTGATTGATGAATGGAAACACTTTTTAAGCCCCAATATTCAAACTGACTTTGTGTTAGTTATTTCTAGCCATTTAAGTATTCCCCTTTGGCCCCATCGCATACACACGGGTTATAAACTGCTAGATTTGAAAAATTGATAGCAAAAGATAAAATTTGATCAAGAATCAATTCTTAACAGGCTATCCGTATCCCAATTAATGTCGGTTAACTTTTCAAATCTCCCCCACAGCTGCTTGTTTATTGAAATTTTACGGTTGAAAATAAGCTTGATTAGTGATTATTTAGATTTAATTCAGCTTTTTGCCAACTACTGACAATGTTTTCTAGCCCCTAGATTCAAATACACATTAAGTAGTTGTAAAGGTGGTTTAAAATATTAACCCCAAATCTTTGGGGTAGCTATCCGGGGCACTTAATTTGAAGATGGTCACTCATATAATTTCCCAGAAATAATTGGACTTGGAGATATACATGTAGTTTCTGCTTATGGTAACTTCAGGAGATTGGTATGTTGTCATATACACAAAAACATGCGACCTCAGAAATGAGGAAGAATCCTTCGTGCACTTCTGAATATATCATCAAGTTAGCCTGTTTTCTTAAACCAATAAGTTTGCTTCTCATACGCCCTGATCTATGACTTGAATTACTCTCATGTCGAATAAAATGAAACAACGCAAACAAGATTTGTCAAATATATGGTATATGTTTGATCTGCGAATCTGAATGTTTGATAATGTGTAGGTTGTATAACATTTAGACCTTTGAATCAACATATATAAGTCCGTCAGCTTGAAGCATTTGTCTCATTGGACAAAACACACCTGCGCACGGAAAGGTAAGGATTTGAAAACATTTTTGATAAAAGAAAGTAAACGGAATTTTCTTACATGGCAAAACTTCTAATTACAGATTTTATTCCATGAAACATTGAAAAAATGAACACAATTAAATAGTTGGTATTTCTTTTTTAGACACATCGAGTATCGGATTTGAAACATGCGATTGTTACTTGCATTTTGTGCCATATTGGTAAAGCATACGAATGACTGTGGTGCATTTGACATACGAGCTCCTATCAACAAGGGAAACATAAATAAAGCTGGAATAAATCCGAAAAGCGGTTTATCAGGATGTACGTTTCATGAAATAAATACATAGCAAATATGTTCATGAACATATGTTCACCAGCATAAGCTATTGCAAATTAGTTTTTATCAAATCACCATTTATGAATCAGATTTCAATGTGCTGTATATTGATGTGTTTTTTCTTTATAACCCTACTATCACGCCGAACTAGTTCTCACTACGTTCTCAAAACGGGCTTCAACTGTGTACGAACGGACTGGACGTACCTAGGACCGTTTGGGGTCTATTTACAAACTTCATCGAACGTACTCGAACGAGTAAGTCGTACCTCAACCATACTAGGGACGTTTTTATAACGAGTTGAACTGTCTGGGGACGTATTAAAAATGAGGTAGATCTAATTGCAAACGGGTTTAAACTGATTAAGAACGTATCAAAGACTGCCAATGAACGAGTTAGTAAAAACATAGCTATTAAACTGGTTTAAAACTGTGTGCGAACGGAATGAACGTAGCTGCGACTTTAAGGTTTATCTGCGAACTTCATGAACGTTCTCAGACGGAACGATGATATTAGAATTTTGAATCGATGGCGATCTGTAATCAGATCGTGTGACAACGATATGACCTACTCGACCAGGAACGTTATTGCCGTACTTCAACCCTACTAGGGACGCGTTATACAACGTTGTGCAATCGGATATCAATAGTATAGGTTCCATATAGCTTTTGAAATCTCGCTAAATCTCGTTTTTCGTGAGATTTTAAGAGACTTGCATATTAGACCTCTAATGACTTACATTACCTTCTTTTAAATGGCATATTTGGATTCAGTGAAATGTTTTCTCCTTTAATAGCTTTGATTTATACACAGTTATGTAATTTGAATAATTTTCTATAACAATTTAAAAAACTTGGGCTAAATGTCCATAGATGCAATGCTAAAATTCTTCAAATCCGTGGATTATTTGTATGTCAATCAACATTTGCATGTTTAATCACATCATGTACATAAACAGGGTCATCATGTGGTATATCATTCAAGTTTTATACAGATTCAACAAACACACTTTGATAAATCATGAAATTAAGCCACTTTTCCAAGTTTTAGCATGTAAATGAATGGAGCTCTAGCCCAAGTTAAAAGCTGAATAAAAGATGGCAGCACGAGATTTCATTGATTTTCTGCTATTTAGAAACTATCCTATTGCAATACGTGTGCACACCGAGATGGTGCGATCGGAACGTATTGCGAATGAGATGGATGTATTGAAAACTGTTTATGAACGAAGTAGTTAATTATTTTAGAAATATTTCCCGACCACAGCCAGATTTAGCTCGTTTCACCACTTTTTCATAGGACTGGAAATAACGGTTGAGAACTAGTTTGGTGTTATAGGGGGTAAGGAATAATATCTGCTCAACGCGTCATTGCTTCTTTCCTAGAAATAGCGATAAAAATGTGAACATTTGGGTAAGAAAATGTATTCAATTTCCCTAAGTTCCCGTTATTCTATAGATGGGCAACATTGTATTTGCTCATTAGTCTTTGGTAAAGTGAATATTAGCGTTGATCATTTTTTATCCGTAAACGTTTAGACCCCCCCTTCCGCATTTTCTGACGCCCATTCGCTACCATGTTAAAAATCATCTTAAATTCGCAAAAAGTGTCAATTTCATTCTGTTTGACACCAAATTTTTTACCAAAGGAACTACAGTGATTTTCATCAAATGTATTTAAATAGTTGTTCAATATGGCTTTGATCCATGGTAAAACAGATGGCACTTTGCCTCATTTTTTCAGAGAAAATAATTGTTAAAGCATTGGTTTTTAGAATCTGCTTTATATAGTGATGCTAACCTGCGTTGGTTTTTAGCAAGATTTAGGCATTGATAAAATGAGATTTAGAGAACTTATGATCCTCACAATTCTAGATGCTTATATGATCGGCTATCATGTTCTTTAAGGTTTGGGGCCATACATGTTGTAATCATTAGAGTTATGGTTAACTAAAAATGATAAAAATCAATTCACGTGGGGCAATTTAAAATCTCTTCCATTTTAGGGGAGCATAAATCGATGATCCAGACATAAAGAACCTCAAATCTTTCTGGGGTGAGACTTCATGACCAAACATCTAGCACCTATACTTCTGGGGATTACAGTTCTCATACTAAAAATAATTCTAATGTATTAAAAATCTGTACAAAATGCCGATTGAGAATCCGTATACAATAAATCACATTTTAAACAATTATTTTTCTCAGTTTTTGTGTATAATAGAAAACAAATTTCTCTGCAATATAGGTGAATTTCATAAAACTGACTGAAGTGCCTCTGGGTGAACATTCCTCAAACTTAATGAAATTGACACTTTCTGCAACTTTCAGATGATTTTTAACATGGAAGTGAATGTGCGTCAGAAAATGCGCTAAGGGTTGGTCTAAACGTTGATGGATTGAGCTGATTTTTTTATAAGTTTAGGGCGTGTAAAAGTAGTTATTTCCTTTAAATACCTCCAAGATCTGAGAGAAAGTTGAAAAATAGTGCATATGTTTGCGGCATATTAACTAAGAAACACAACAATTCTCATATTTACAATAACTGAGTATTGTGAATTCACATTAGATGAATTCAAATAATTCTTCAAATATTTGGCCGTCTCTCACGCAATGGTATCATTTATGCACTCCACGTTCTCTTAGCCACGTGGTCTTAAAGTTCATTCATCAATTTGTTGTAAATTGAATGATTCAGCATCAATTTGATTCCACCTTTTCTGTTTCATTTGTGTTAAGATGCTGATGGTCTTGAGACTACTCTTCCTCCACTTCCCCCGGGATTTGCAGCTGACGACCCTTCAGCAAATTCAGGTATGGTATTTACATTAATTACAATTTGCGATTATACAGTGTTATACACTTTCCTCTATGACTGGAATATCGTTTTTATATGCGAAATGCTTGATACCATTGTTAATTAGCCTGTCTCAAACTGTTTAAAACTGCCAGCTAGGTTTAAAAGAAGCATATACACACTGCCCAAAAATAGGGTAGTGCCGAAACCCGTCCAAAATATGATTTTCAGATGATTTGTATCCCTTAAATAATAGTAAAATTAATGGTAGGATGTAACCATTTTGCTCAATAAACATATTTATTTTATATTCACATCATTGCTGGATATTGAATTTCTCATATTAATGACGTCTATTTTTGAAAAAGATGATATACACGATTTTGCTCTAAATATTTTTCCATATTTACAAAAATGACTGATAAAGGACAATGTACATTTTTTCTTTACAAAGGGTAAATAAAATCGCAGCTACCCATAAAGTCACATGACCATAAACTTATATATATCCCCATTTACTAAGAAAATATTAATGCTTATTCTCGCTGCAGTATAAGCTAATTGTACCAATTGTATGAAATGTCCAATTGCATCATTCCCTCTATCCCAACCGAAAATTGCTTTTATGATTAAAAAAAGATTACCAATAGTTTCAGTTAAAGACATCGAATCTCAATCCCATCTAAAAAATCCATGATTACCATTTAATCTAATACATTCTCGAGTATTGCTTGTTACAACTTACAGTAAAAGGGGGAGATGATTGTACAATGAATTGGGAGAGTTTTTCGAGCACTTCCTTTAAGTTTGTCATCCAAAAAACATCAATACACTTTAAAACATTTTATTGACAATAAGATTGCACCATATATTCCCAAAAATTATTTCTCATTTTCAAGGATTATCTATGGATTATCACCCAGGTATTTTCATTTTTCATACAGAGGACTGGGAATCATTGATCCTATTCGCTTTTGAATAATATAAATGCTGTTTTAAATAGGTTTCGTGAATGCCAATTATCTCTCAAATTGTGTAAATGGAACCAATTCCGCAATCCAAATAATTTTCTCTTTGAGGAATTTTCATAGAAATCAAATGGTACATTTCCAAGCAGAATTTTAGATAACAGGAAAGTAAAAAACATCTTTAATACTCACCTTATTGAGTTGACCTTATCCGCTGATTCATTTTACAAACAACTCCCCCTTCTTTCAGAAATATTTGACAAGCGTATAAGTAAACCTTTCCAATAAACCGGTCCCCTTTTGGGTAGATCAAATAATCTAGGTTATTAATAATAAAATTAAAGATAGCAATGATTGATAAAATGTCAGAAGTTTTGGCAATTAGCAATAGACTAATGACTATCGGGAATCGACATGACTGTCAAACTTGAACAGGTTTGTAAGATGCATGTCCCTCATTGCGTCTGGCCATACATGTATAAATGGATATACGTATAAAGTGATATATCAAAAACTATAAGTTATCCACATACATATGGTATCCATTGACGTACCGGCATATACGCAAAAAACGCCATGACGTAAAAATTTAGAGAAAAGTTGATTTTTTAAATTCAATTGCCCTACATTTTGAAAATGGATAAAAATGGCCAATATTTTACACGATACATGATTTTGTACATAACTTCTGTATCAAATGCTTATTCCAATTAAACCAATTCTCCTCTAATCTGCCTCATGCAGGATTTTATAATTCCGCTACTAACAGTTACCTGAAAGTACATTTCAATCCAAGCAGATACGATGAACTTATAATAATGTACAACCGTATGACTGTAGTTCATTTTACTTGGATAACATCAATTAACGTAAATCAACCTCGGTTTTCCTTATTGAGACATCGATCGCTTTTAGCCAGATCAGACTAATCTACTTGATTGTGCTCCATATATCACCTGATGCGTATACATTTATACAGTATGTAGATATGATTCCCTGAGCGCGTTTCAAAGATCTGTTCGGGTTTTGCAGCCATGTCTGGTCCCAAATCCCATTTCTTCCGTGAAACTACAAGAATGGCATTGTAACAAATGGAGGTTATGATTCCCTAGTCTGTATATTGATCTATTGTCCTAGTATTATATTTCATGAGGAACTTAATGATGTAAACAAGGATGTTGTACTACCTTTATTACTTGTATTGTTGTTGTAATTGGACATCATGAATTCCATTTGCAATAGCAATAGGGCATATTTCTTCTGCAATTACCATATGATGTCATTCATTTGCATTTTGCTTCAATCTATATAGAAATTATAATTTTTGCAAAGTGTAATAAATTAATGATAAAAATCTTAGTGACCACAATTGCATTCTTAAAAACTCTTAGGAATGCAATAAATGATATACCAAACGGGGTATAACATTGTAAAGGTAATCTTAACTAATGATGTACTGTGATGACCGTCCAATTTTACATTAGTTAGTTTAAATTTACTTTACCAAGGGCGGTAACACAAGTGTACTACTTACTCTCTTTGATCTTTATACCAAGTGTTATAGCATAATTCTACCATAATCTGTACCTTTAATTCATATTTTACATTTTCGTTCATTTGTTGTTGTTTTATTTGGGTCAAGGGTCAGTACGTCACTTCCGGTTCATTTTAACACAGTTTGTAAATACATCAAATTTAGGCACTTTATCGGCATCTTTGGCTTAATGGCCTTTAGCATTTAGTAGTGTATTTTGCTATAGTTTTACATGTTATGTCATGCTCATTTTGGCGTGACAGTGCTTACTTTTTACGTATTTTAACGGCCAAAGTTGGTGACCTTATTTGACCTCTGTTGACCAGCGTCACGTGGACAAAACTGACCAATCATAGCAAGGTTGATTTTTGCTGAGAATATTGTCAAGGAATTCAGATCTGCTATTCACTTTTACCAAGTTTTCGAAGTGAATTCATATTCTTATACATTTAATGGATAACTGGATTCAATTCTCAAGTGATACTGATACGTAGTTTGAATTCACGTGGTCGAGTTGAGCTGATTGAAGTCTACCTTTGGAATTTCTTACTCTGAGTTCATCAAGATCTATTTTGTTGCACAGAAAGACTACTTTAGTATTTATTAACTGCACCAACACATCTGGTTACCTCTCATATTGGCATTCATGCTTTGATGTTATAGATATTAGTTGACATAGTTCATTTGTATTTATTTGTATCATTACTGCTCATAAAGCAGACCTGCTATTCAAGCAGACCCAGTGAACTTGCAAAAGTGAACACTGGTATTTTTCTACCCGAAGTATTAACATTATCATATAACTGCTCATAAAGCAGACCTGCTACTCAAGCAGACCCAAGGTCTTTACAGTACAAAACGGGGTATGACATTGTAAAGGTAATCTTAACTAATGGTATACCAAACGGGAAATGACATTATAAAGGTAATCTTAACTAATGATGTACCAAACGGGGTATGACATTGTAAAGGTAATCTTAACTAATGATGTACCAAACAAGGTATGACATTGTAAAGGTAATCTTAACTAATGATGTACCAAACGGGGTATGACATTGTAAAGGTAATCTTAACAAATGATGTACCAAACAAGGTATGACATTGTAAAGGTAATCTTAACTAATGATATACCAAACGGGGTATGACATTGTAAAGGTAATCTTAACGAATGATGTTCCAAACAGGGTATGACATTGTAAAGGTAATCTTAACTAATGATGTACCAAACGGGGTATTACATTGTAAAGGTAATCTTAACTAATGATGTACCAAACGGGGTATGACATTGTAAAGGTAATCTTAACTAATGATATACCAAACGGGGTATGACATTGTAAAGGTAATCTTAACGAATGATGTACCAAACGGGGTATGACATTGTAAAGGTAATCTTAACTAATGATATAACAAACAGGGTTTGACATTGTAAAGGTAATCTTAACTAATGATGTACCAAACAAAGGTATGACATTGTAAAAGTAATCTAGAATAATGATGTACCAGACAGAAGTATGACATGTAAATGTAATCTAAATTAATGATGTACCAGACGGAGGTACGATATCGTAAAAGTAATCCAAACTTTATTTTTTCGTGTCTAACGAAATTAATGAATTGTATAAATGATAGTTGTATATATATTGTCTCACATTGTCTACACCGGCTGTGATTTCACAAGAATATAATTAATTTGTTTATTCGTATTTTTTGTAACATCAGTGAGACATAAATAATTTTTTAACTTAACTGATCTATTCACCTCTGGGTATTCTGAATATCAAACTGTATGAGCTTCTTTATCTCGTTATAATATATTGATAGTTAAATTGACAAATTACCTTGAGTAAAGTACAATCTGACATATTATTAAAAAAATACTCCTGACCATAAATTAGGAAGTAGAGATACAACTATTGCTTGACTATTCAATACATAGCACATCGGTATTGATTTTCTGTAATTTTGATAAATGTTTTAATAATATTTATAACATAGAGCTTAATGTTTGATTTAGTCAATTCTCAGAGAGGCATCTTTACATAGGTTTTAATTTCATCGTCTCTTGTCGACTCGCTTCTAGTTCCATTCATAATTTGTCTTTCTGGAATTATTCACAACAAGATAAATGTAAATAGCGTAAGTACGGAAGTGTATTAACATGTGCGTTGTATACTGATTTAATAAGTAATTTATTGTACTTACAATGATAAGAAATACAGTAGTTGGTCGATCGATGTCAATAAAAAAATTTAGTTATGTTTCCATTTCAGGATATTGAGGCAAGGGGCAATTTCCATCTGAAAGGAGTGGAATTATATTCAATCATAATGTTGTTCAAACCACATAATTCAGACATGACCAAATTGCTCTTATAAAACTTAAAAAAAAACATTACGCATATGTTGATCATTGTTTTATCTCCATAAATGTCACCCATCGGACAAATCTTAAATTTTGCAGCATGTGTCGATCTTATGTTAGTGTTTGACGTATCATGCTCGATAACAAATGATGATAAAGCGAACGCCAAACAATTTGCCTCAAAACTGTTAGAGAACCTTCTGGGTCTGGCGGATAATATCAACCTTGGAATAGTAACCTACAGCGAAAATAGAAACCTTGTTTCACCATTAGGTAAGCGTAATTCGTAACATACCCCTGATTTGTTAAGCGATCTAGGTGACATAACCCTTGCCCTGACATGTGTATCGATTTCCTTTCTAGGGATCTGAGGCCTATTTATGATATAATAAAAGGTCGTACTTTTATTCTTTCGAAAATTGGCTAACATTTTCAAAAGGGCACACTAATTCTTTATTTATTATTAAACCACTATCTTGAGTTGTACTGAAATATTGAACTTTTTTTCATCAGTTCCAAGCCTAGATATTTTTCCAAATACCTTGTTCTTAACTTTACCCTACTATCACACAATTTACCTAGTTCTCACTACGTTCTCGAAAACGGGCTTCAACTGTGTACGAACGGACTGGACGTACTTAGAACCGTTTGGGGTCTATTATACAAACTTCATCGAACGTACTTGAACGGGCAGGTCCTCTAGAACTTAGAACATGATCAAAATGCTCTCGTGGTCGTCACGCTCTACAATTAGAACGAGTGACAACGTACTAACGACGAGCTGGACGTACTACGGACGGTACCGTCGTACTTCAATCCTACTAGGTACGTTTTTACAACGAGTTGAACTGTCTGAGGACGAGGTAGAAGTAATTGCAAACGGGTTTAAACTGATTGAGAACGTATTAAAGACTGCTTATGAACCAGTATAGCTATCACACCAAGAACAAGTTACCACTGCATTCTTCAAAACTGGTTTTAAATTGTCTGCGAACGGAACGAACGTAGCTGCAACTTTCTAAAGACTTTTTACAAACTTTATGAATGTTCTCAGGCGGGAATGTGATTTTAGAATTTTGAAATGATTCAAAATTCGATGGCGACCATACCGTTCTGTTATCAGGTCATGATGACCTTCTAGACTAAGGGACGCGTTATACGACGTTGCACACCGACGTGGTGCGGCCTGAACGAACTGCGAACGAGATGGACGTATTGGAGACTGTTTATGAACGAAATAGCTAATTATTTTAGACATATTTCCCGACCACAGCCAGATTGAGCCCGTTTTACGGCGTTTTCGAGGACTGGTAAGAACGGGTAAGAACTAGTTTGGTGTGATAGGGGGTAACACTGCACCGTTGTTTGTTTGAGGTCAAACGTCATAGTGCATTATTTTGTAAAGGTTGTCGTTGCACTTAACCATACTATCACACAAAACTAGTTCTCACTACGTTCTCGTTAACGGGCTTAAAATGTGTACGAACGGATTGGACGAATTTAAAACCGTTAAGGGTCTATTAACATGAACGTATTTTAACGGGTAGGTTCTCAGGAACTTAGAGCATGCTAAAGATTTTCTGATGGTCGTCACGTCCTGCAATTAGAACGAGTGAAAGCGTGCTTAAGACGTACTACAAAAGGAACTGTCGTTCTTTAATCCTAGTAGGCATGTTTTAGAACGAGTTGAATTGTCTGAGGATGTATTGAAAACGAGGTAGAACTAATTGCAAACGGGTTTACTAAGGACGGATTAAAGACTGTTTATAAACAAGTTGGCTCAAATATAGAACCACACCAAACTAGTTGCCACTGTGTTTTTAAAAACGTTGTCGAACTCTTTTTAAAATGTGTGCGAACGGAATGAACGTAGCTGCGACTTTTTACGGTCTATTTACGACTTCAACGTGCTTACTTTTGATTTAATTTGATGGCGACCATACCATTCTGTAATTAGATCGTGTGACAACGTACTTCAAATGAGATGACCTTCTAGACTGGGAATGTAGTTGCCGTACTTCGACCCTACTAGCGATGCGTTAATGACGTTGTGCAATCGGATATTAATTGCAATACGTTTACATGCTTCGACCTGAAGGAACTGCGAATGAGATGGACGTATTGAAGAGTGTTTATGAATGAAGTAGCTGATGATTATTTCAGACATATTTCCCGACCAGTCACATTTAGCTCGTTTTACGACTTTTTTTTGTAGGACTGGAACGAACAGTTGAGAACAAGTTTGATTGGATAGGGGAGGGGGGAGGGTAAGATAATAAATGCAAAAATATAATTCGCCATTAGAATTCCCTGGTACTATATGTTTATATATAGCCTGGCACAGCTCACATCTTTGGACAGCTACATGTAATAGCTCTTGACCAAAAATGAGTATTATGTCTATAACCCCCTATCACACCAAGCTAGTTCTTACCCGTTCTTGCCAGTCCTACGAAAACGTCGTAAAACGGGCTCAATCTGGCTGTGGTCGGAAAATATGTCTGAAATAATTAGCTTCTTCGTCCTTAAACAGTCTTCAATACGTCCATCTCGTTCGCAGTTCGTTCAGGTCGCACCACGTCGGTGTACAACGTCGTAGAACGCGTCCCTTAGTCTAGAAGGTCAACATGACCTGATTACAGAACGGCATGGTCGCCATCGAACTTTGAATCGATTCAAAATTCTAAAATCACATTCCCGTCTGAGAACGTTCATAAAGTTCGTAAATAGACCTTAGAAAGTTGCAGCTACGTTCATTCCATTCGCACACAGTTTCAAACCAGTTTTGAAGAACGCAGTGGCAACTTGTTTGGTGTGATAGCTATATTTTTGCTAACTCGTTCATAAGCAGTGTTAAATACGTTCTTAATCAGTTTAAACCCGTTTGCAATTAGTTCTACCTCGTTCTCAACACGTCCTCAGACAGTTCAACTCGTTGTTAAAACGTCCCTAGTAGGATTGAAGTACGACGGTTCCGTTCGTAGTACGTCCAGCTCGTCGTTAGTACGTTGTCACTCGTTCTAATTGTAGAACGTGACGACCACGAGTACATTTTGAGCATTGTCTAAGTTCTAGAGGACCTACCCGTTCGAGTACGTTCGATGAAGTTTGTAAATAGATCCCAAACGGTTCTTAGTAGGTCCAGTCCGTTCGTACACAGTTGAAGCCCGTTTTCGAGAACGTAGTGAGAACTAGTTTGGTGTGATAGTAGGGTAACACAGCTATATTCGATTATCGCCGTTAAGCTTTAATCAATGACAAGTTCAAGAGAGCGGGTTTATTGGTATGTATTTGTTTTTAGTTACGTTGGAGTTCACGAGTGACATCGATACCTTGCTAGATAATGTTAATATGACAAACTTAGGATGTAAAACATACACTCACGAAGTTCTCGAGGCTCTCTATACTGAATATTTCACTCCAGAAAATGGCGACAGGTATTAATGTATTCGAATATCAAATGTAGACCTTCATTTTTGATATAAATGACAGTAAATGCCGCAAAGCGCTTTTAGTTCTTGGAAAATACCAACAGACACTTTGTAAAGTAAAGCATTCTTAAATCAATTGTCGTATCACAGCAATGATGCCGTCGAAGTGACATGTGCATAGAAATTCTCATTTCCACCAAGTAAGTGAATTTGAATTATTTTCATGGACTAAACACCTTTTCAATTCATAGGGTTGACATCTCAAACGTCGCTGCTATATTCACCGATGGTCGAACCATCCAGAGAAGATTTTCAAGTGCTACGAAGGAAGCAGCCACTGCGGCAAAATTAGCTGGCATTGAAATAGTTGTTGTCACTGTCCCTCATAGGTGAGTTATTTTCATAAGTGATTTTTGGCTCACACAGTGAGCCAATTGGATCGACCAGGCCTCCGTCCGTCCGTTGGTCCGTCCGTCCGTCAACATTGGCCGCACAATCCACATTCATTTAATGCATATCCATAATGCCTATTTGACCTATCATTGCCATTACCCAAGTTCGCCCGGTTTCCGAGAAATTGCTGATTTTGTTTTCTGTATATTTGTTGAAGTAGAACTTTCAAATAACTTGTAGTAGTTGCTGTGTATGCAAAATATGTCCTCTGAAGATTTCAAAGCTCTTGGAATTACGTTTTTGGTGTTTACTCTACAGAATTTGACAAAAAGTAGGACTTACTCAAAGTCAATGGCAGGTTTTGTGATTGACAAGTTTCTCAAAGTTTGTCTTATACTTGATCATTTCTTGCAATGAAATGTTACATCATTACTAGATTAAAGCATTCCCTACATATTGCTCAGACGTGTCGCAAAAAGGTCGCGCACGCATTGTTACACATTTTCGCTTTTTGACACCACAGAATGTGACGTTTTTTGAGAAAAATGTACACATTTGGAAATCCTTTCGTCCTGCACATTTGCCTCTATACCTCAAAATATTTAAGGCGAATAACTCTGATATCGTATATGTATTAACAATGGAATAGAAGCATCATAAAACACGAATCAATTGATATTTTAGGTGAAATAAATATACGTGTTGCTATGCTTGAAAATAAGCGAATGGCGTAAATTAGCCCTATTTTTATGAATTTTGAAAACCTTTCGTCCTCCACTTTTCCACATACAACAGAAAACACACACCTTTGCGAACAAAATCAACTATTTATTAATAAACTAAAGTGTAAGAGCAAAATAATCATGTATGATTTATTAAAAATTGATTCTATTTTTCAAACTCTATGACGTCACAATATGGAACGCTTACTAAAATTCATCCTTTGAAATAAAACTCCCATCTACCTTTATCAAGACGAAAAATAAGTATAATAGTCATATATTGTTTGAGTTATGAGCGTTTAAAGATGAAAATAATTCAAAATGTAACGTGTCAACAGGGGACATTTGCCAGATGTTTTGGTAAAACTCTTTTTTAAAAAAGAACGCGCAAGAATCGTGAACGGAGTGTAGTTGATCTAAAAACTTCATCGAAACAGCTTTAAAATGATATATAACTTTAATTAGAATGTTATCTAATAGTCCGGGGAATCAAAGTTACATTCACGCGATACCCTTAAAAACAAATGCGCCACCTTTTTGCGACACGTCTCAGTATATGCCAGCATCAGATTTTTACCGTTTTGAGATATTTGACGTCAAAAAACAGTAAATTCAAGTTATTTTTCAACTTGCTTCAATTTAACCAATTTTATTTTTGAAAATCATCTACAAGTTGCCAGGAGTTCAAATCTGACATTAGTTTTAGAATTTGACCTTTACTTGACCTTCAGTGACCTTCGAAAGGTCAAAAAGTTGATTTTTCAAATTGATTTTGGATGTTAATTTTGGTCAGCTTGATCACAAAAGACCTTACTGAGGTCTGAATAAGTAAAATTTTCAAGGTCAAAGGTCATCAAACTAGGTCACACAACTATGCTATCTAAGTTTCTCAAAGCTAGAGACTACAAATCCATATCAATATTTTTGTTTGAAAGTCAGGATATACATTCCTTTGAAGGTTCAAAACTGTGTCAGTACAGGACCGTGGGTCCTTTATTATTCTATCCACCAACGCTAGGATTTTGCTCGACATATCCGGGTAAATTACATAATCGTGAAATGAATAAGTCTGAATATATCATTGGTCAGAAAACACTAAAACCTGCTTGAAACTGTAAAAGTTTATACACTCTATTCCACACTGTATAGAAATAAAATAACTTACATTATAAGTAACTGTGAGCCAATCATTGCAGAGAAAAAACTTTATGCACTGTTTATAAGATTCACTGAGATAAGTGGGTCAATACTTCATGTACTTTATGTGCTCTCACACAATTACCTTCCCTTGCATAAAGTTGCTATACAGTAATATGTAACTGAATATTGTATATTCATCACAAACAACCTTAGCAAAATGATGGTTCGACGAAATGGTCGGTTCGCTAAAACCAATAAACCAGGCAATCCAGGCCAATTTGGAAAGAAACTAGATAGCGTGATAGCGAATGAGGATAGTAAGTGAAATATATTTTGCAACGGTCAGCATAAACTACTGGGTAACCCTAAATGATGAGAAATATGTACAAAATATGTTTTGCATGATTTCTTCATATCCCAATGATTTAACTCCTTCACTGCATCTAATAAGGTATATAGATACTAATTACGGGACATTTAGGAATTAAGTGACTAGACCAAAGCAAGCATGTTTGAGATTTTAATGATTTTAAATAAATTACCACTTCATTATTTGCTTTTAGACATTCAATCAATTTTATTTGTCCAACAAACCATATTCACAAGTGTTCAATCCAACGAAGATTAGGGGATAAGCTATAGAGACCCCTCCATTTGTCCGTCCATCCATCCTTCAATTAGACAACAGCAACACCAAAGTGAAGCAAATCCCATCGAACAGCCATGGCTGGCAATTTTACAAACAAAGTATACAGCAAAAATGGCAGCCATTTTTCAAAATCGCCACCTTCTACCAAAAGTGTAATTAGACAGTGTGCCATGCTTATAGTATTCACATACCAAATATGAACAAAATCGCTCCACTACTTTTCGTGTTATAGTAAAATACGTTAAAATGGCCGCCACTGTTCAAAATGGCCACCTTCTACCAGAAGAGTCATTAGACAGTGTGCCATGCTTATAGTATTGATATACCAAATATGAACAAAATCGCTCGACTACTTTTCGAGTTACAGCAAAACTCGTAAAATAACGAGTAAAGGCCGCCATTTCTCAAGATGGCTGCCATGTGCTTCTTTAATAACTACATTTCTAGCTTTATTAATGTCCTATATAATTTTTTTACATTTAAAATCAAATCAGTACCAAAATTATGGTTACCCTGTATTAGTGGAAGGCACATTAAAAATGAATATCACCCCCTTCAATCTATTTTTACAGGTTTTTATGATTTTTTTCTGATTTTTCTATAGTTTGCGTAACCAGGACGGTGAATTTTCTTCATTTTTCATCAAACATTTTGTCTTACCAATATTTATTATATCTGTCAATTTTTTCAAAATCGCGCCGCTACGTTTGAAAATAATTCAAATTATGTAGTTTTTCCCATTGAGCTCCATTATAAAAATGGAATTTTCAAACTTAATATTTTAAAATTCTACGTGGTGAAAAGTTGCATATTGAGTAGTTAGTTAATGTTATGGTGTTAAAAATTCAAAACAAAAAGGAATAAAGAAAAAATGCCACAGAGAAGTCTCAATAGAGTCTCTTTAAAAAGTCAGACGTTTCAACATAAAGCAAGTCTCGCGAAATATTCTTATAATGTACATTTATAATGCCGTCTCCTTGAGAGCGTTGACCAAGTGTTTTACGCCGACACAAGTATAGTCAGGATTCTTTTGTTCAGTTGATCGTACGATCTATGTGGATGCAATCATTTATATGCAATGTATCGTGGGTACTCGCGTACATTATAGGGAATGGGATCATTGCAAAAAATGACAGCAAATCGAAGTGAGTGATCTCAGAGTTTCTACTTAATATAGTGACTTGAAATCTTGCGTACATATTCAATATACATAGTATGACAATGTGTGAAAGTTTCAGCTTCCATATTCCTGTTATAGGGAAGATATTTGAAAAACATTTCGTAAACGTCAACATATATGTATAAAATGGATGCCACTATGTATCATTTGGATTCAGAACGGTAACAAATGGATGCTATATTAAATTATACTTTAATCATGATGATTTATTTACTGATGGACAACTGGCCAGATTTCTTTGTATCCATTGTTTGAATAAACATTCCTCACTCAGTAAAGTGATAAGCCACACCATTACAAGATACCCGCCTAATGAAGAATTGAAAATAATTTATATAAACCCATCAACTGGAAAATGCCATTACAGATGAAAAAACTATGGTTTTATCCCTAATACTTTTATTTGAAAAACGGGTCCATAACATGTAACGATGACAATGAAAATGTTGAAATGAGGTACGCCTATGAAGTGAATTCAGAGCCAAAGACCCATCAACCCACTGGAATACCCACAAATCAAGTTTACTTGCTATCGCCCTCCAGGAATAAACCAAACTGAGGCTGACCATTTTATTGATCCTTTATCTGAAAATCTGAATGTGAAGTAGTGAATCTGAAACCAGATTCTCTTGTCCTGGGTGATTTTAATGACTTTTGCACTTCATGGGACTCCCAACATAATCAAAGCGAATTTAGCAACAAACTTGTTGATTTACTTTCTCATTTCAATCTTTATCAAATGATCCAAACACAGACTCGAGGTAACTCTATTCTTGATCTTATAGACTATAGCCCCGGTTGTTCGGTTTTTTACTGTAACGGCGTGAAATTTTTTTCAGAGACGGTATTTATCATATTATACGATGGAATAAATACTTAACTCCACATACTGAACTTTTAGACATTGGGACAGTAAAAATATATACCATGAAGCCAAACTAGGATAGTCAATCCACGATAACAGACCGTAAATATACTACGAAATGATGGCGGGATTAAATTACCATATTATCGCCCACTAGCCTAGGATAACAAAAATACATCCTTCCGATCTTAAGTCTAGGCCTATTTGAAAATGGGAGAACAAGACACAGATATCGTGAACAAGTTTATCGACTTTGTTAAAGACAAGGAAACGACTTCACGCATTCTCAAATCAATTGACAGTAACAAAGATAAGTACCCAGAAAAATTAAAACTACCAACTGGCATACGATCAAGGCAGGCCTGGTTTGAGGGCTTTGAAAACCAGAATCAGCTGTCTTCATACAAGATCTTTAGAACATCTAGGGAACATTTACCTATATGGGCCACGCTATTGTATTTTTATTTCATTGAGTACAGCAGGGATGTCTACGAAAGCAAATGGTCAAGCCAAGGTGAAGAAAAATATGACAATATATCGCTAGATGTTAAAACAAACAATGATGAAGAGCGCTTGTTCAAAATAACAATATTTGTATCAACTGGGAGTGTCCAAATCCAAGGCAACAAGGCAGGAGAATTCACAAGAAATACTTTCCCTGTACTAAAAGAATGCATTTCATGGATCAAAGAGCAATGCGATGAAACACTTCTGCTAAGCAACAAAACAGATGATGCCGAGGAAAGCATAAACATCAGCAAATCACAAGATTCTCCTGCGGTGTTGATGACCACCCCCACAGTAAGGCGGAAGAGAAAACCTCATGACGAGGTTCCTGCATTCTCCCCATGGAACTTTAGCTTTAGGGGTGAATCTTGGGGTGAATTTGATGACCCACAACCAACACATGAAAATGATGTTAGAATAAACAATGTAGAAAAGGCCAGTCCTGCTGCTCCAGGAAAATATGATGATGATAAACCAGAACCTGACATGAACAAAAGAATTAAAGACTTAGAAACTAGGTCACTGTTTCTTGAAAAATCTATTGTTGAATTTGCAGAGAAATGTATCAACATAGGAGAAGAAAGTGCCAGAACCGACAACCAAAATAAGGACATAATATCATCATTAAAATCCCAAATAAAGCTGGAATGCCAAAAAAGGCATAATCAAGTTGAGGAGTTGGAAATGAAACTAAATACGTACAAAGAGGCATCAAACAAAAAGCTCAATATGATACAAAAGCTCATAGATGAGAATAAAAATATGAAACGAGAAATCGGATCCCTCCAAGACAAAAATGAAGAGCTCTCCAGAAAGATAATAGAAAATCAAGAAACAATATCTAGCGAGCTCAATACTCAGAACAAAGAAACACAAAACACTGTAAATAATACGGAAACTAAGGCCACAAAAAGTCATGAAATTCCCAGGAAAGATGACAAAGATGAAAATATGCTATCAAAACAAATCCAGGAAATAAAAAACATGATATTAACCCAAGAGGCCACACAAGCAAGGAATGCAAGGAATGCTTCAGACAATAGGAGTCAGCCCTCTCAATCTCCTCCTCATAACAAAGGGGAAGCTCCTATAAGTGACTCAGAAAATCAAACGGATACTGTATTGATTCACGACTCTACAGCAAAACGCATCGACAAAAGACTCATACTGAAGGGTAAAACCATCAGCAAAACAATTGCGTACACAATGGATGAAGCAATTGACAAGCTTAAGAACTCTGAAGTACACAAAGATAACTATATAATAGCCATTGGCACTAACCATCTGGCTGACAACCAAAGTGTACAATCGACAGTGGGGAAATATAATGACTTGATACACACAATACAATTGAAAGACCCACATGCCAATATATATGCCTGCAGTGTTCTACCCCGATATGATCATGTCAGCAATGATGACATCACAGCCCTAAATGATGCTATACAAAATATGTGCAATCTAGTAGACAAGTTGTCATATATTGACACATACACAAGTTTTATAAAGTCCTCCCCTGGAATATATGTACAAGAACATGGCTCCCACCCCACCAAATCGGGATGGATAAAACTAGCCATGGTTATACGCCACTATGTCCAGCCCAGCAACAGGGAATTTGATGACCGCAGAGTGAACTCGACAAGACCTAGGTCACGCCCACAGCGGCCTCAACGCCCACAGCCAAGGAATGAATTTCCATACAATGCCAATCCCCAAGTCATGCAAGACTCCATGCAAGTGCCATTATAAATGGGGAGCAATCTCAGCCCAAACACCAACATGATAAATCTGATAAATCACAGGATACATCACAGCCATCTAATTATGTGAATGGGGATTATACTAATCAACGGCCAGTAGTGCAACAAAATGGTGCCAGTGAAATGCAGAATGTACCCAATATGAATATCCCCTATATCAATAACTGGCAACAACCCACTCAGCATTACTATGTACAAAACCCATTCTTGCAAAATATGCAACATTTACCTATGGCAGCCAATACCCAACTACCCCAACTATATCCTACTCAAGGAGCACAAGTAACCCCAGTACAGGGAGTACATAATTACCCAGTTCAGAGAGTACAAGGGTACTTGGCTCAGGAGCCACACATCTGGAAACCCAACATTCAAGTCACAACCAATTAGTATATGTATATAAAATACAAAAGTTACAGTTAGAGGTACTATATATTGCTACTGATTTATCTATGCACTAAGTACATGTACTTTGATTGAACAATTTTTGGAAACAAGTGCATGTACAATATATTACCTCTGATTTCTCCATGCGCTTAATAGTACATATACTTTGTAGTGCACAAAACAGTTAATTCAGCTCACCCTAATAGGAAAATTCGAACCATCAATGGCTGTATTTTCTTATTAGAAGCTGGTTATCAACCTATTTGTAATGATAACATATAATTCTTAATAGTCCCATGTCTATATGTAAATATGTATGTTTGTAAGATCTTCTGCTGAAGATATCTCTCCTGTTAACATTTTGTACATTGTACTTCTAGTAGGCCTATTACTCCATCTTGCCATCAATTTGAAATCTATTAGAAACACAATTGACAATGACAAATAAGAGTCTTAAATTCCCAAAAGTTCATTGCAAAGCATCTTTAAAGATAGCAGGATGGAATATACAAGGTCTTAGTAGAACAAAAATGGAAGATTCTAGTTTTTATAGCATGATTAAACATCATGATATTGTATTTCTGTGTGAAACATGGTTTTCAAAAGCCATCGATAATTTCAAAGACTTCTCTTGCTATAATATAATACGGGAAAAAGCTAAATCGGCTAAACGAAACTCTGGTGGGATTTCAGTACTGATTAAAGAAAACATTAAATCAGGCATATCTATTGTAGAAAAAACTGAAGAATGTGTATGGTTAAAAATTAAGAAATCTAACTTTAATCTCGTGAATGACATATTTATATGTGGTGTATATTTTCCTCCACAAAACTCTACATATATGATGGATAACAATGCATTTAATCTCTTAGAGAACAGTATAAGAAAATACTCAGACTCTGGACAAATTATTATAATGGGTGACTTCAATGCACGGACTTCAAATCTAAATGATTTTATCGTAGATGACTGTAATAACCACTTACCTATAAATAATGTTCAATATAATGTTGATCTGCCAATTAATCAAAGATTAAATAGAGATACAAAATTGAACTCGTATGGTAAATCCTTAATTCAGCTATGTCATACATGCCAAATAAGAATCTTAAATGGTAGAACACTGGGTGATTACTTGGGTCAATACACATGCTTTAAAGAAAATGGGTGTAGTACAGTAGATTACTGTTTAGCCAGTGAACTCCTATTACAAAATATATCAATCTTCAAAGTATACCCACCTAACCATTTATCTGATCATGCAATGATCAGTACAAGCTTTGAACTCCCAGAAAAAGTCTTAATTCAAACAAAAATCAACTCCAATACCCTTACAAAAAATGATGCAGAATTTCATTGGGGTATTGACTCAAAGGCGTGCTTTATAAGAGCAATTGAAGCCAATAAACATATCATTGATGAATTTAATAATGTACATTTTGAATCCTCCCAAGATGGAGTAGACATGTGCTGTGAAAAAAATACCAATATTTTCAACAAAGCTTCAACAATTGCACTAAAAATAAGGAGTAAAAAGAAAAATCGAGGAAAAATTTGGTTCAATAGAGACTGTGATCTTGCAAAGAAACAAATAATATACCTTGGCAAATTGGTTCAAAAACACCCTAAAGACTCCTATCTAAGGGGTAAATTTTGTCATGACAAGAAACGATACAAACAACTTGTACGTAAAACTCAAAAAATGTTTAAGAGAAACCACTTGAAAAAATTGAGGCAATGGACAAATCTAACCCTAAAGAATTTTGGAATATTGTTAATAAAATTAGAAATGAAGAGCAGAAAAACAACAAAGCTGATGCTATTGATCCTGAGATATGGCTTAATTATTTTAAAGATCTAAGCAACATGGATATGCAGATAAATGACCACAATACAAATATAGACAAAATTGTTGAGGAAAAACTCAATATAATGTTACATGATCAGAACAAAATTGAAGTTCTTGATGAAAATATCAAAACTTGTGAAATTTTGGAAGTGTGCAAAGAGCTAAAGTTAACTAAATCAGGTGCCACAGATAGAATAAACAATAACATGATCAAGTGTGCTCTACAACATATGACAACTCCCATACTAAGGCTTTTTAACTTAATCATTAATTCAACACATTTTCCTAAAATGTGGTCACGAGGAGATACAGTTTCAATATTTAAATCAGGTAACACATTAGACCCTAAAAACTATAGAGGCCTCACTCTATCCAGCTTGCTAGGAAAAGTATTTACCTCAATAATGAACAATAGATTAAACAAATATCTCACAATGGAAAATGTATTGACTGCCAATCAAATAGGCTTTCAAAAAAACAAAAGATGTACGGATCACATATATGTTCTTAATTTTATTATTAGAAAATTTAAGTCTCAGAAAAAGAAACTGTACACATGTTTTGTGGATCTAAAGAAGTGTTTTGATTCACTCTGGCGAAATGGTATATTCTTTAAAATGTATGAAAGTGGTATTAGCTCTCAATTTATCAGAATAGTGCAAAACATGTATGCATGTACACAGTCTCGAGTTAAGTGTGCTGACGCTAATGGTAACAAGGTATTTACAGAATATTTTGAAACCACGGTTGGTACAAGGCAAGGTGACTTTCTCAGTCCCACAATGCTGAATATATTTATAAATGATTTAGAATCATACTTATGTAAGAAAAAATGTAAAGCTATACGATTAGATGATATATCCACAAACTTTCTGGCCTTTGCCGATGATATTGTACTTATGAGTTCATCAGAGTCTGGCCTACAGAACTGCTTAAATGCATTTAGAAAGTATTGTTCTGACTGGAAATTACAGGTTAATCTTAGTAAAACAAAAGTTATGGTCTTTAATACCACTAGTACGAACCATGTATTTTATTTTGGTAATAATAAGATTATTGAAACTAAAAGTTATGTATACCTTGGCATCACCTTTAAGAAAAATGGTTCTTTTGTATCAGCCATGAATTTACTGAATAGTAAGGCAATGAAAGCTCATTTTGCCATTAAACAAAGTTTTTATAGAATGCCAGTAAGGATACAAATGAAGCTTTATGATTCCCTCATAAAACCAATATCATTATATGGCTCAGAGATATGGGGCGCATATGGATTTAATTGGAAATCTAAATCCATAGAAGAAATGTTATTAAATGACAAACTCCCATTTGAACAACTGCATACAAAATTTTGCAAATTCATACTACAAGTTAATTCAAAATGTACAAGCATACTAGCTAAATCTGAATTGGGAAGGTATCCCTTATTTATTAATATCTGTATTGGGATCATAAAATATTGGGTACACGCTAGGAAAGCTCCCAAAACTTCACTGATTTCGAAAGTAACAACTCTAGATATTGCCAACAATACCTCGAATTATTATACTGTTGTAAAGGCTATCTGTGAATTCTGTGGAATATCAACTTTTATAGAAGATAAAGATATTTTTGATCAAACAGATGCAAGCATATTAATCAAAACCTTGAAAAACAAATTATTTAATAAATATCAAGAACTTTTCTTTCAAAAAATCAATGTAGCTGAAAATATACCATCTAAAACCAGAGTGTATAGAACAGTAAAGAAAATGTATAAACAAGAGAAATACCTTAATATTAATAATGATTCCCACAGAAAGGCTATAACAAGGACTAGGATCTCATGTCATAACTTTCCTATAGAAATGGGAAGGAGATTCAAAATTGCAAAAGAAAAGCGATATTGCTATTTATGTGACTCCAAAGAAATTGGTGATGAGTACCATGTACTTTTCGAATGCAACTATGAAAAACTTATAAATATACGTAAAGACTTTATTTCTGGTATAAGACAGATTAAAGAACAATTTATACAATTTAATAACAAACAGCTATTTAGTTATCTACTTATGAGCCATGATAATGAACTAATGAATCCATGGGGTGAATTCCTAAACAAAATGAACCTTACTGTTGACACTCATAAAATACTGAGAAATAAAAATGATTTACTGAAATGGTTCCAAAAGAAAGGTGATGCCAAGTAAGCAAGCAATATATGATTATCTCATTTATATACTGCTCATAAATATTATTATACCCTTTGTGTCTTTGTATGCATGTTTTTTTTGTAAACAACCATATATATTACACCTTTATTTTATGTATGCATGTTCCTTTATTGTAAATTACCAATACTCCAGAAGGAGATACGGAACAATAAAGTACTATCTTATCTTATCTTATCTATAATAACAGATTCCCCAGCTATTTTTGAATACAGGGGTAGGTGAACCACTTGCAAATCTTGACCACTGCTTCATTTTTGGCACACTCAATTTTAAGCGTGAAGCAAAACTTACATATAAACGAACAATATTTGACTACAAAAACAAAAACTTTGTGCTTTTAGGCGACCATCTTCTCTCCTTACCATGGAAGGTAATTTATTTTCACAACATTAACATAGATGACATTCTTCGAGATTGGTACATGCTATTTTGGTCCTGTGTGAATTTGTATGTACACAGAAATATCATTACAGTTTCAAACAGAGACAAAGTTACCTTGGATGACTAAACAAATAAAAAGTCTCATTAAACAGAGGAATTCTCTTCATTATAAATTCAAAATATCTAGCAATTTAAATGATCATGAGAAATTTTGTAGAAAACGAACCGAAGTTAAACCTGCAATCATCCAAGCAAAAAAATGACCATACTAATTCACTCAAAACAAAATTATCCGACAATTAAACCTCACCTAAATTATACTTTACTATTTTGAAAAATTTATATGGCTCAAAAATTTCAAGAGGTATACCTCCTCTCATTGAAAATGATGATGTTATAATTACTGACATTAAAGCCAAGGCAAACGTTTTGAATAACTACTTCGCCGACCAAACTATCTTACCACTTAATCAAAATGATCCGCCTCTTCCAAACTTGACATATATTACTAATGCAAGACTTGATTTAATTCAATTTGAAGAGCATGAAGTATTTAAAGTCCTTTCTTCTCTCAATATATCTAAATCAAATGGTCCAGATAATGTCTCAAATAAACTTTTAAAAGAATGTGCATTAGGACTTGCACCATCCTTATGCGGTATTTTCAACCATTCTCTTTAACTGGAATATTTCCTTCAACCTTGAAAGAAGCAAATGTTTCGCCGATTTTCAAAAAAGATGATAGACAAATCAAGGGAAATTACAGGCCAATTTCATTACTTTCTTGCATTTCCAAAGTTTTTGAGCGTCTTGTTTTTAATGTTATTTATAGATTTTGTTTAATAAACAACATACCGACTCTCAAAAGCTCTGGTTTCAAACCACTTGACTCAGCTGTGAATCAGTTAGTAAACTTAGTGAACAAAATCTATAATGGTTTAGATGATCAAAAATAAATTCTTCTTGACTTCCTAGATATCTCCAAGGCATTCGATAAAGTTTGGCACCGTGGTCTTATTTTCAAATTACAAATGCATTGGATTTCTGGCCAACTCATGAAATGGATAGATAGTTACCTTTCAAATAGAAAACAACGGGTAGTTATTGATGGAATCGAATCAGATTGGCGTTTGAAGCTGGTGTTCCCCAAGGGTCTATATTAGGCCCTTTATTATTTCTTTTTTATATTAATGATATAGTAGCATCAATGGAAACAGATATTAACTTATTTGCAGATGATACATCTCTAATGGAGATTGTATCAGACCCATTAATCTGTACAAATAAGATACAACGTGATTTAGCACGCCTGGAAGCATGGTCCAAAACATGGAAAGTTACTTTTAACGCAAATAAGACAAAACTTTTGACCATAACTCTGAAAAAGAACAAATTTCTTTACCCTGATTTAACTTTAAACAATACCATTTTGAGGAATGTCGAAAAGATTGTCACCTAGGGCTAACTCTTCAGTCCAAAATGAACTGGAACTCTCATATAAATAAACTTGCCTCAAAAGCAAATCGGCGCCTATCCCTAATAAAAATATCAGCTTTTAGATACAATCTTGATAAAAAAAACACTTGGAAACTCTCTACTTTTCGATGGTAAGATCTGTCTTAGAATATTGTGATGTCATATACAATAACTGTACTGACAACCAAAGCAAAATCTTAGAAAAAGTTCAGAGGGATGCAGCAATTATATGTACCAGAGCTTATAGACACACTAACTACAATAATATTTTGAAAGAGCTCGGCTGGGATACATTAAAGAAAAGAAGAGAAATGCATGCTCTATTCCTGTTTCATAACATTTCTAATAAAAATGCACACCAATACCTAAGTGACCTGATTCAACCATTCATCCAAAACCCCCAACAAAGATATTTACTCAGAAACATCCATGATTTTAGGTTACCCAAATGCCGATTAAAAATGACCTCCTCCTCCTTCTTACCTTATATTTTAAATAAATGGAACAATCTTAGCAAAGAACTCAAAAGCATCAGCTACCTTCCTCTTTCAAACACAAATACAAACTATCCCATTGCAACCCCAAAAATCCACTATTTTCCTGAAAGGCAAGCAGATCATCAATCAATCATTCTCGAATTCGTATGGGTCTTAGTGCTTTGAATGCTCAGGGATTTTCTTATCATCTTATTGACTTTCAAATATCTCTCATTTTCTGTTTGACTGTCTCCTTTACGCTGCCCCATGTGCCACCCTAGTGAGAGATATTGGGAACACTGGGAACTACCGGAACTTAGCAAAACATTCAAAAATCATCGCAGTGATGTCATTAATGCCATTAATTAAATTAAGCAGTCATTAATGTATTAATGACTGCTTACATTCCAATGTACATTTAATAACATAATATATTGTAACTCTCAAGAAACACTCGATCAGAACAGAGAACATTTTGATTGGTCAACCAGACTGAAGTCAAAGGTCGTGTCCATGCGATCTTGTCAATTAATAATGTTTCGCGATAACCTTAGGTAGCGTAGGTATTATGGGAATCTCGGATTGGATCTTGGATTGTACAAGGTGGTAATAATTCAAGATCAAATAAGTAACTAAATACCGACTTGGGCAAGGCTACACGTTTCAGAGCCATTAACATTCCTTAAAAGTGACAATGAGCAGCCAACAGATAGACCATCCGTAAATCTTGATGATTTTGTCAGCTCAGCTGAACGAGCCTATAGATTCCTTGAAACAAATGACCCAAATTCAAGAATAATATTATCTATTTACAATTTTTTTGAAATCGTGGTAAGTGGAATCTTTCCAATTTCCAATATAGCATTATTATTGTTCTTGGACACTGTGGATTAAATTATTAAAAAAACACACATTCAAAATGATTCAATTAAAACCTAGGCAGTCTGTTCATTGAATCCATTAAGAACGTCTACTAATCCACATGATACATCATAATCAAATTGCTTTTTTAAAACGGATATTTCATACCATAACGCCAAAAATATTATAAAACGCATTGTATTTGTATTTTACTTCACACAGACATATTTGTGTACGTGAAATAATTATATTACTTGAATTTTTATTCCCCATTATAAGGTAAACCTATGGCAACTTATACATACCTTCTCACAGCTATGAGCGAGATGATAAAACTGGTCGAATGAACTCGTTTGAGTTATCTATTCTCCGTTAAAATATCAGAGAATGTGTGTTTATAGCGTAGCTTTGGTTTTGTAAATCAATGAAGTATGATATACACGGATGAGTAAATATAGATTATTTAAACAGAAGTGCAAAATTATTCCATTGAAAAGTACAGAGGCGGGTACTCACGAAACATTACATGTGCCTGACTGCATCCACATAGATCGACTAGCCACAGTGTATTAACTAATTGAATATCCAATGCAAAGCAATAATTTTTACTTCGAATCAAGCTGTGTAACATATAGATAAGAAAATATTTGAAATAAGACATGTTAAGTGTTTTTCCAGATCAGGGGAAGAAGATCTTGATGAATTTACCACATTACCGTCGTCATCTGATCTGCTCTACAACTCCAAGAAGGACGATGACGCTGCAATAATGGCGGATGGATTAATAGCACGACACCCATGCAATATTTTACCCGAAGCTGATGATATTCGTAAGTCATCCGTTGTGATATAGGAATTACCCAAAGCACACGTACTAAATACCAAGCATGCCAAATAGAAGATAATGCTTACATGACAATCGTAATTTACCGTACGGTTTATAAATAGGAGTAAGTCTTGAATCGATCAAGTCACCTTTATAAAATCATGACATTTGAACATCAAAAGCTCTGTATCATTTTTTCTATCTTAATCGCCATAGTTGGTCAAAATAATGATATGCTTTGTTTTGACCATTAATTAGGTTTCGATGTATCATAAAATTCAAGGCTGTAATTCATCTGTAACTAATCAGAATTATAATTATGTATGTAATTGTCTTTGAAATAATGCTTACTCCCTTTTCAACTGGTGTATTGCTCCTTTGCATACCCCTCTTTATTTCATACTCAAAGTACAATCATCTCTTGAGCATGCACCGACGTGGTATATTACGTGCTCAATGTCCGATCATCTTTTTAGTATGCGCCAGTGTGGCATATTTCTTATTCAATGTCCTATCATACTTTTACATTAACTCAATGTCCGATCAACCTATTTAGCATGCACCGGTGTGATATAGTTGTTACTTTATGTCCGATCATATTTTAGCATGCGCCGATGTGGTATATTTGTTACTCTATGTCCGATCATATTTTTAGCATGCACCGGTGTGGTATATTTGTTACTCTATGTCCGATCATATTTTAGCATGCGCCGATGTGGTATTCGCCGTCGATACAAGCTGCTCAGTTGATCAGGGGAACATCTCAGAGTCTGTATTAGTTGCCGAAAGAATAGTGAAGAGTTTCAGCCCTCCTTTCTTTCAGTTTGGAGGATTCACATACAACAACAACACTGTTGATTCTTTCCCGTTTACCAGTGATAATAGAGACGCGGCCTTATTTCTGGCTGGTCTCAACACAGCCTACACCGCCTGCAAAACGAGAACTAACAGAGCGATCACGTATTCATTGGATAACTACTTCAATAGCCCATTGGATGATCCCGAAAAAACAAACTTTTTGATCATTTTCGGAGATGGTAACGAATCACCATATAATGAAAACCAACTTGCCTTAACAAAGGCTGAAGCGTTTAAAAACGTTGGTGGGATTATCATCTGGGTGGTGATGACCAGCAATAGAAAAGAAGAAACACGATTGCGAGGAATAAGAGAACAAATTGAGCCAACGGCATCAACTGACGAAAGAGACGGATCAAAACTCATATTTGATTACGACGATCCGGAAATCGTTTACAAGATAGCTGATTTTATTGGATTGGTTGCAACATGTCCCCGACCAGAATTATAACACTTTATTTCCATCATTTCAAGTTTTCGTAAAAATCAATAAATGCATTGAAGTACAGAATTATGACTCAATTAACTTTAATTATAAATGATTACTTAATTCAATAAATGCATTGAAGTACTGAATTATGACTCAATTAACTTTAATTATAAATGATTACTTAATTCAATAAATGCATTGAAGTACTGAATTATGACTCAATTAACTTTAATTATAAATGATTACTTAATTCAATAAATGCATTGAAGTACTGAATTATGACTCAATTAACTTTAATTATAAATGATTACTTAATTCAATAAATGCATTGAAGTACTGAATTATGACTCAATTAACTTTAATTATAAATGATTACTTAATTCAATAAATGCATTGAAGTACTGAATTATGACTCAATTAACTTTAATTATAAATGATTACTTAATTCAATAAATGCATTGAAGTACTGAATTATGACTCAATTAACTTTAATTATAAATGATTACTTAATTCAATAAATGCATTGAAGTACTGAATTATGACTCAATTAACTTTAATTATAAATGCCTACTTAATTCAATAAATGCATTGATGAAGATATGCACGAATATTGTTAAATCCCTAAGCATCAGTCTGAATCAGATAATATAAATGGTAAGACGATAATTAAAATTAAATGAAAACCTATAACAATTAGTATTTAAATGATTTGCAACTTGGCATCGGGAACACCTCGACATAACAGGAAATCCAACAACACATTATAATCAATTGTTAGTGACATAGCTGTACCATTACTGAACTGAATAAGGCCAGGTATGAACAATGTAAGATATGGTATGTATGAAAATTATACAAGTACATAAGGAATATATTTATATAGCTGTTCATACTAGTAATTCTACTGTGACCCAGGCCAAAACATTAAATTATGCTAGCAGTACCTAAAGAAGATCGAATGAGATGACAATCTGAATTCTGATACAGGTTATATTCTTAGAGATAACACCCAAGAACTCAATCAGGATATCATGTCTCGCTCTGTCAATCCGCTATTCACTTGTTTAACATATCGAAACAATAGAATCATTATTGTTTATTGTTATTTTCTTAGACGGGGAGATAACCGTAAAAATGTTATATTAATAACACATGTATAATCATCAAGATTGTGTATAATCATCAAGATGGTACTAATCGCATTAGGAATAATAAGAATATGCTCGCTATCTGTGATTCGACTATCCGTTTACATAAAATGAATAACTAATGATTAGATTATCAATTAATATTCAAACAAAACGTATTAATTAATTTAATACAATGCCATAATTAGCTTTAATTTAAAGAGATGAAGCGTAAAGATATAGTTTTCATTTAAAGAATACGTATTAGCATAATTTCATTTATTCACTTTACCACACCGTAAGATTAACAGACAGGTTGAGTCCAGCGAGGTAAGTTTATTGTTATTTTTATTCATTTTTTGTTTTTTATATTTTTATATGTTTTGAATAAGCTGGTAATAGTCCAAATGGGAGGGGAGGAGGGGGGGGGGGACAAAGCTACACGTTTTAAAGAGAACTCATCCGTGGACGTGGAATGGATGGATTATTACCCCTTATTGCACCCCATTCTATCTATTTCCCTTACGGTTATACTCAATCAGGGAAGTAATGAAATACCACAAGAGGGAAAACTAAGCCCTGAATAACCATCATTCCAAACGTCCACGTACAAGTTCTTTTTTAATTGGAGCAAATTGATGTTTTTATTGATTCAGAAAGGTCTGGTCTAGTTTCTATTTTATATGTAAATGTCTGTAACAATATATAAAAAGTGAACTTTACAGTGAATTTCATAGAGTAAACTTGCACAAACTACGAATATAGAATACGGTATAACGCGCGGGTCAATTTACCCGAGATTAACGCAAATATAAATTCGTTGTGCTGTTCATTACCGTTACTCTACGTTAAACTGTATACTGCATTTTGAGTTTTTGAAGGTTTAACTATGAAATTCTCTGTCAAGTTCATTGTCTAGGATGTTATAATAGACTAATACACTAATCAAATCTTTCTGAAACGATAAAAACGTCAGTCCGCTCAAATACCACCAATCCTCGTTTTGTATCTAAGCCTACGCGTTCAACTGTCACGCTTAATTTGGTACAATTCTATGAAAATTATGTTTACCCTGCGCTTTAACAAGCTGACATAACAATGGACATAATCGAATTTACTTTAAAATTGTTTGCAGTATTTGAGAAATGTGATACCAAAGGTTGTATGATCCAGTTGTATTCGCTTTTGCAATGAAATAATATGAATAACATCAACAAGTCGATATAAATGAAATCAGAAAATCTATAATATCAAAGTTGTCTCGAAAGTATTTGACAGTGTCGGCCGTCAGATAGAAAGTACTCTTATTCGTTTTTATTTAATGTTTCCTTATTTCCACCTAATATTATGATATATATACCATATAATATTGACAACCCGTCTAATAATTACATGTATTACATATTGACACTAATTATTGTCGCATTGTCCAAAGGCCATCGGCCAGTATATCAAGAATTACTGGCTAAAACATGTTTTTACGGCTAAATTATTCGTTTATTTTCTTACAGGTAACCGATGATGCACTGCGGCATATATTTTGCAATATTTGGTATTTCCCTGCTTTCAACATATGGACGTAAGTATATGTTGACGTTTAGAATTGTTAAAGCTCATTATTTGCCATTAGATGTAGCCCCTCTTTCGTTTAGCCATTCCTGCTTTGCCTTTGTACTTCGTTTTGTTTGGCGAATTCAGATTAAATCCAACAAATCAGGGTCGAAACAAGGATCCCAGAATGAGAGAGACAAAGTTGAACTCGAAAATATATGAGTATAGGGTATAACTCGTTTGGTTCAAGCTTGGCTCCGACTCAGCCTATAAACACCATCATAATAAATAATAATATATATAAAAATAAATAATGAAAAATGCAATGAAAGTCTGGAATCCTCGGGGTTAGATTAATTTATGATTAATAACACACTGAACGAACTACTTCGGATATACCTTCCGTGAAATGACTGATGAGTTGTATTTATTAAAACATGATAACATCACTTCAACTTCAATAAATTATTGCATATTCTTTCTAGGTAATTATAAATGATTTTCAATAAATAATACCTAAATAATAACCCATGGAATTACCCTTTTCAATAGTTCGACTTTGCTTCTATAATATATGGCTACACGTAATTATTATCCCAACGAGCGAAGTTCGGTAAGGATATAGTGAAGCCCTTCGTCCGTCCGTTAGTCAGTCCGTCCGTCCGTCCATCCGTCCGTCCGTCCGGAAGATAACTCAAATATTAGTTGACGGATTTTCTTCATATTTGGTGGAAAGATGTATATTGATGAATAGTTTAACGCAAATAATTTTTTTTCAAGATGGACGCTTCTTCAAAAATGACGGGACTTTTTCGCAAAAAACATACATTTTTCATTCTAAACCAAAGTAATTAATATTATTGTTTGAAATTTTAGCTAAATTTTTTCTAGATCTTTCTGAAGTATAGCTTTATTATACTCAAATGAAAGGCAATTAAGAGTAGATTGCAAATATTTTATCTTTTTCTGATTTGAGCCTAGTAAAATTCAAAATGGCCGTCTAATGTACGATTTCGCAATAATTTTTCGATCCCTTCAAAGTATGGCTATATAATACTCAAATTAAAGGAATTTTGGAGTAAATCACAATTATGGTATTATTTTTCAGATTTGTACCTCAGAAAATTCAAAATGGCTGCTTTGCAGGAATTCGCAATTCTAAAATCTAAATTTTTCAATTTTAACCAAAGTAATGAGTATAATTGATTGGAATTGATATTTTGTTCGTTGGGATTTGCTACTCCGCGGAGTTGCCGTTATTTAGTTACTGTCCTGTATGTGTCGTGTGTGAAATATAAAGATGAGCACGGTAAAGACGCTTCAATGGCTGACTATCGCTAAGTAACAATCTTAGGTTATGTTATATCTAAATCGCATGTAGCATGTGGTAAACTTGTAAAACTCTCAAATGTATATTGCATTGGCAAAAAAGTAGTTTCTATGTAGTTAAATAAATACAGGATCAGCAAAAAATATCCAAGTTCAAAATCGAATGATCCATATATAGATGGGAGTTAAAGGGACTGGGTTAAAGGTAATAAGCCTGATGAGACCCATGAAGAAACTCTGCAAAATCTTGTCAAGCAAGCATCTTGAAACATTATATATGCGTATATAGTCCCTCATTTTGACTCCTGTAACAGGATTTACAATAGTGCATCAGATATCAAATTGCAATCCCTTGAACGCCTATATTATAGAGCGGCATGTCTAGTCTCCGGAGCAATCCATGGCTCAAACGCTGATAAAGTTCTTTCAATATTGAACTGGAAAACATTATTCTCTTGAAGAGAGGAACATCTCAAAATTTTTATCTTTAAAGCAAGATATAACAACTTTCCTCCTTTCATTTGTAATCGTGTCGGGTTCTATGAGAATGGCATACAAAGCGTTCATTAAGGAGTCACAGGGACTATAAGATTCCCCTTCAAACAAAAGGAAAGACCCTTTGAAATAACCTTCCATCAGACCATAGAATTAGTCAGCCAATATCAAGATTCAAAAGAATTGTAAGAGGCGACAAAAGCATGTCCTATCAACGTCAAAACTAAAAAACAATGCCACGTTACCTTGAGATTTCTTAAACCGACTCAGGTTTGGACTTTTCTTGCAATTTTGAACGGGTTGCAGATCCAAAAGGTTTATGTGATAATTCAAATCAGACAACTTTACATTTCCTGCTGAAATGCTCACTTCTGACAGAACAGAGAACAACACGTTTTGCAGGACTGGAGACGACAGGGATCCGTACCTACTATGACTTGATATGCATGATCAAGCCAAATTCTTACTTTTTGGAGAATTTACAGCAGATGTTAATGAAAAACTAATTTATATAGTAGCATATTACATCCACCATGGTTTAGAAAAGATTCTTTTAGAAATACTGAACAAAGAATCACGTTTAATATGATATATCTGAAATCTCTCTGGCCAAGGGATTAAACCTTATATATAATGATGATACATGAGTATTATGAAGTGATATTTTATTGACCTTTTTTCCATTTACATCCAAGTATAAAATGACATAAAAAATCATTGTGTAAAATTTATGACCGATTTATTTATAATTGCCGGCAATGTCCCCCGACTTTGGCAATTGTTTGGTATGTAATTTAGTATTTTTGGAATAAAATTATTGATGAAAAATCCTCATGGTCTAAACACGAGACAAAATTAAAATGTTTCTCTGATTTGTTATAGATGCAGATGATCCCCTACAATACTGCGCAGACATCGTGTTTATGGTACAAACCTCATGCACTTTAACTCCCACATCGCTTCAAATCGCATCCATGTTCATGGCTAAAACTGCCGAGCTTGTTACAGACAAATATGGTTCTACCAGATTGGCTGTAGTGAAGTATAGTAAGGTAGGATCGATTTCATTCAATTCGACTTTTGCTGTATAGCGTTATTATTTTGTTGAAATCTCGGTTTGAAAGAGAGTCGAAATATTTGCGAATCTAACCTTGAGAACTTTCAAGGATTTGATGATATATTTGAATTCTGTGAATATTTTGCTACTTGAAAAACACTGATTTACAGTTTTATTTATTTTATTCATTTTTAGGATTTTTGCTTTCCTGCATAAGTGCTGCCCTCTATCTATCCATGTATAAAGCAACTGGTTAACTATTCATTTACATTTTTCTGTTTGATATTATTTTCTTGTGCGTAGTTTTGAGTTGAGAGAGTTGGTCTCGTTATAACTGGTTCTGCTCTTAGAATGTTTCCATTTCTTAGTGTTTTGTAGTACTCCTTGGTCTTTCTCCTAAAGCTCTTGGGCAAGGGGACTTGGAGACATAGCTTTAGTCTATGAGCTGCTGGTCAAAAATGATTAACATTCGTTGCTCGGCATTCCACCACAAAAAATAAATATACCGTTTAAAAGTACTAGCTTTCCTTAAAAAGAAAATATATTTCGTTTTGATTAAGAGGACATAAAATTAATAAGATGGTCTCCCGACTGGGTGCAAACATCTGCAATAGTAAAAATGACTTAATATATGACAAATATCACTCAAAGTGTTCGGCAGAGTTTCGTCTGGTTGATGTTACATGCTACACCACCATTGATTGTCATGACAATTATCACTCAAAGTGTTCGGCAGAGTATCATCTCGTTCTCTAATACATGCTACATCACCATTGATTGTCATGACAAGTATTACTCAAACTGTTCGGCAGAGTATCATCTAGTTCGCTGTTACATGCTACATCACCATTGATTGTCATGACAAGTATCACTCAAACTGTTCGGCAAAGTATCATCTAGTTCGCTGTTACATGCTACATCACCATTGATTGTCATGACAAGTATCACTCAAACTGTTCGGCAGAGTATCATCTAGTTCGCTGTTACATGCTGTATCACCATTGATTGTCATGCCAAGTATTACTCAAACTGTTCGGAAGAGTATCATCTCGTTCGCTGTTCCATGCTACATCACCATTGATTGTCATGCCAAGTATCACTCAAACTGTTCGGCAGAGTATCATCTAGTTCGCTGTTACATGCTGCATCACCATTGATTGTCATGCCAAGTATTACTCAAACTGTTCGGCAGAGTATCATCTCGTTCGCCGTTCCATGCCACATCACCATTGATTGTCATGCCAAGTATTACTCAAACTGTTCGGCAGAGTATTATCTATAATAGAATAACCACATTCAGGCTCATTTGGCTAGAAGTAAACTCCCTGTATCACTCCGCTTTAATTATCGCTATCTATCTCTTTCTTACCATGGTATCTGTCAAATTAATTTGAGTCTAAATCCATCGATCAAACACAAATAGTGTTTTTCTTAATTCTGCTGGGTCAGGAATGACGTTGCTATCTTCGTAAAATAAATTAACCAATTAACCTCTTACCAATTTTCACTTCAGGATGTTTCAGAGATTTTACCGTTATTGGCTGCTGAGGACTTCTTAGATCAACTGAACACTTCCAAGCTATACGGCGAGGATGACTGTGAGGAGAACATGGCTCAGACATATGATGCGCTTGACTTTATCAGAAATGGAGGTTACTTTAATCAGCCTTTCGAGATGAAAACACTGAAGGAAAGGCCCGAATCCAGGTACCCAAACAAGATGTACTTTTCTTTTTAGCGATATGGTTTTATCCTTGATAAATTAACGTCATGCTGAAAGCTTATACATCATTGTCTCATCATCAAGAAAAGAACACATACGATTATATGCACTGCTTCTTGTGACTTGGTTTTGTGTCCATGTATGCATCCGGCGATGGGCGTTTGCGTCTTAGCGTTTGCGTCTAACAATTGTTTCATGTTTGTGAGCATTTGCATATTTCATTGATTTGTTTCTAATCGGACTAAATACATTCAACTAAATGCACGAACCTTAAAATACTTTTTCAAACAAAAGGTATTGTTTGTATGCCATTGCATTAGATATGTAATACGTAACCATTTATAATGAAATAATATGCCCAAGGGGTCCCTAGGGTTGTTGGGGAAAATAGGCATGGTGTATTTATAACTTCACAATTGCTCTCTTTAGAGGCAAGATTGTCATCGTGCTGAACGATGGGGTCGCATTTCAAAGAAAGGGAAATATGGAACAAGCCTTCGAAAAAACAAAATCTTCTATAACAGCCCTCCATCAAGAAATCGGAGTGAGTTATATGACACTTGAGTTCTTCATACGTCAGTCTGGAGATGAAAGGTTCGGATCGGAGGAAATGGCGTTGTATCAACCGAACCTTGCAATGATGTCGATGGATGAAAATCCCTTCGATAAATTCAAGTCAGCTCTATTACGGTACACATGCACTCATGAAGATGAAGTCATAACAACAACCACCACCAAGCCAAAACCAACAACAACTACCACTACGCCAAAACCAACAACAACAACTACGACTACGCCAAAACCAACAACAACAACAACAACAACAACAGCAACAGCAACCCCAACAACGACTCAGCGACCTATTGAACCTGAAGGTAAGCCAGAAACGTTGTTCTATTTTAGTATATTTAATCAGTTAAATATTAAATATTAACTGCGAGATCTAAACGCAGTAATATTGTGATTTAGTCAGAACAAATGTAAGTGTGTGACACCATTTGGTTGGTGCTTATAGCTTGAAACGTGTTCAAAAGACTAGATGCGAGTAGAAAAACTTTCGATTTACGTCGTTGGATTTAAAAATTAAGTCAAAGTAATATCATATTTGAAATCTATATGTAAAATAAGATCTAGGAATAAAATCATAAGAAGTTTTTTTCTTGTATTGGACACTAAGATAATAAATTCCTTTGTTGGACATATTTTAATTTGTATAACTTTCAGATACACAAAGGGTGACATGAAAAATGAACCACTAAAACGGATGAATATTCAAGTTTAAGGGAACTTTCTAGATATCTGTCATATTATCTGACCCGAATCTACTCGCATCTGTGTCATTCTAAATACCCTCTGTTTCAAATAAAGTATTTTCCTACTAAGGAAAACTTCAAAGAATTTGAGTAAATGACCAATAAACTTAATGAAACTTTCCACAAAAAGTTTGAGGCATATAATTCACATTATCCGACAATTTGAAGACGATTGATAAATCGTTACTCAAAATATTACATACAGAACATAGCATGTACCAAAAACACCGATGTGACTTTTTCCAAGTTTGCGACGTCAAACTTACCTAAGATTGCCAAACTGACCAAAGTCAGGCTGCTCTTCAAAACTAAGCGGACAGAGGTATTTATATTCAAAATATGTTATAGACTTTACAAATGATTCTGTTCATGAGAGTTGTATATTTCATAAAATAAAGATGTCACTGAAAGCTATATAATAACAATGCAAAAGTCCTTACACTCGGGTCTTATAACAATATTGCCTAACTGTTCATTGTTATGCCATATTTCCTTAATATTTACCCTTTCCTGTCCAATGACATCAATGAGTATAATTTTGTGACTAATGTATCAAAATGATTTTCTTAGGGGTTTATCTTCTAAATATTCTTGATGCACTTTTGGTATTTAATTCAAAAGAATCTATAATATTTCCATTTATTGCAATAATTTTGAATCATAATGGTCCGAACATTGATATATTAAGGATAGCAGTGCTTATTGTGACGACATATATCTGAATTCCTCAAATAATTTGGTCTGGAAAGGGTTAATTGCAGTACAACATTGTCCGGGACTGTTAGTAAAATGTATGAGGAAATTTAATAACACATTCTGCTCATAATTAGAATTTTATATATAAAGACTTTTGTCTGCATACTTTTACAGAGCAACCTGATTTTGGTCAGTTTGGCAATCTTTAGTTAGTTTGACGTCACAAACTTGTAAAAAGTCACATCGGTGTTTTTGGTATATGCTATATGTAATATTTTGAGTAAAAATCAATCAATTGTTTCCAAATGTTCTCAGAGGGTGTATTATATGCCTCAAATTATGCGTGGTAAGTTTCATTGAGTTTACTTACCTTATACAAAAGTTGTTTAAGGGTTTTCTCTATAGGAAAATACTTTTGATATAGAGGGTATGTATTTTGGTCATTAATATTGTTTTTTGAAACGGTTATTTTCGCGAGGACCGAACATTTTTGTTGTTAAATTTACACTTCTAAAGTCTAAAAGGTAAAAGTACACTTTTACAATTAAATAGCGTTTTTTAATTTGTTTATAGTTTGTGTAGATGTCGTTTTTGGTATTGATATAAGCTGCTCATTGGAGGTTAGCAACATAACGAAAGCGTTCGAAATATCTCAGCAAATCATGGATAGTTTTGGTTCAACATCCCAATTTGGTGGCCTTAACTATGATGAGACCGTCGTTGATACCTTTCTGTTTACAAGGAATGTAGAAAGTGCTAAACAAAGCGTTGGAAACTTTCGTACCAAAGCAGTTGCATGCGGTACCAAAACAATAGCAGCTATCGCAAAAGCTAGATCTGATTACTTTGATTCTCAATCTGACGATCCAGACCACAAGAATCTTATTATACTATTTGGTGATGGAAATGAAACGCCGTGGAAAACAAATCCCAAAATGTTAGCGGCTGCAGAAGGATTTAAGCAAGCTGGTGGGACGATCATTTGGGTGGTACTCACAAGTAATCGAGGAAACTTTAAGATTCAGCGTGGTTTAGAAGAGGAAATCAAAATCAGTGCTTCTAAATATGACAATGGAGAGCCGTTAGTATTTGATCATCTTGATACCGAAATTGTTGCTAAAATCAAGGACTATGCACGAAGTCAATTTGCCTGTACTTCAGTTTAAAAATATTTGATAGTAAATACGTATTTACGATAACCATAAGGATTCCTAATATTATTTCTATTTGATATATCCAGTTGTCAATCAATATTCAATTCGTTTATTCAGCTATATCATGAGCTACGTGTATATGCAAATATACAAAAGTGATCACAAAAAGCTGAAAACAATACTATACAAATATTGAATGATGTTGAGTATAATACCAGTATTTATCCCACGATTAATGTGTTATCTGTACAATAACAGCTATTGATATTTCTGATATTATTGAAGTCCGTGTGATATAGTCAATTCAACTAGTTCCAAATACCATTTACAGGTCCAGGATCACAATGTTTATGGTCAGAATGACCCTAAACATGATGAAATGACATTTTCAGCCCTATGAAAATGTGACTGAAAAATAGCTAAAAGTAGGAGGTAGGAAAGGTCAGTGAACAGAATCTTTTGAAATTTTCAGAAAATGTGCCCAATATATTGCTCTAAATGATACAATCTTTGAATAATAGAAAAAGAAAAAAAATGAAAAAACTGATTTGAAAAGCGATCTATTTTCCTTTTTATGACCGCCATTTTTGTTTCAGACAATTTTCTAAAATTTCCAAGATTGTATCAGTTAGAGCATTTTCTGAAAAATTCATAATATTCTGTTCAGTGACCTTCCCTAGCTCCTACTTTTAGCTTTTTTCAGTTACACTTTCAAAGGGCTAAAAAGGTTATTTCATCATGTTTAGGGTCATTCTGACCATGTACATTGTGATCCTGGTCATGTAAATGATATGTGGAAATAGTTAAATTGACTGGAGGTCAAACCAGAACTCTGTTATCTTTGTTCAAAAAATGTCTAAAAATGCAATTTTTTTGTCACTTCTTGTTTCGTCATTTCCTGTTAACTTCCATCGCACCTTAACAATGTGTCTCAAAAATCGAAAATTGGATAAATAATGCCACATGTTCAAAGTAGTCTTTACATGTGACTTCACATTCGTTGAATACCTGTATTTATTTTTCTAAAAATACACCTTTCATATCGATGACTTACACATGAATGGGATACCTTGTGGTATTTTTGGTCACCTGGAACATGACTGACCAATCACATGCTGATTATCACTTCAGAGAAATAATAATATAAGTTATTGAATGATTTGTATGTAGTGCAATATGGGATATATTCTGCTCGAGAACGTCCGTATTGGAACGAGACGAAGTCGAGTGCCAATACAGAATATTGAGAGCAGAATATATCCTGTATTGTACTTCGAATCATTCTATAACGTTTTTATCGTGTGATCCTCTGTATTGGTGCTGAGAATGTCTCCTCCGTACCAATATTTTCTTATTGCGACTGAGATGATCAATGGGGACAATCTTAGTAGCAATACATATTGGTACAGCACAAGAACTGACCAATCAGAAGGCTTCATTTTACAGATCATACGATAAACAGGCATATCATATCGGACACCATAACAATAATAGATTTAAACAAATATTCAATAATAATAATACAAATGGTCTCATTGAGGTGTTTAAAATCTGTATTATTTTCTGAAGTTAACTTGTCAATATTGTAGAATAAATCAACGATATAAGTAAATGTTGGCTGTGAAAATCAATAAAAGACCATACAGCCACGTTAAGCATTTGATGTGAAGTAATATAATTCACAAACTATAACAGTACTCAAAGGCTGAAATATATCAAATTCAGTATATATTGCTTCATTTTCTTCATAGGAACTTGGCCAACAGAAAGATGGCAGTAATGAAGAGAAACCTTTACAGTGTACATTTTCGTTTATTAATGCGACTTCATCGTGCCTATAGCTTAATATATTCATGTGTTTTATATTGCACTGGGTGTCTTTCTAAGTTATTTAACAATTCCAGCATCCCGCGCCATAGAGAACAAAATCCCGTCCGTATGACTAAGTAATGTACTGGGCGAATCAAATTCCACGATTTTGCCATCGTCCAATACCAGAATTCTGCAGAGAAGTAAAAGTATAACAATTAGTCCAATGAGATGAGAAACGTCAAATCAACAGATATCCATTATACTAGCTATTTATTTTACATTTTTGTATATTTCAATTTCTGGTTAAATAGGATGCAGTATTAATATATTTTTCTAAAATAGGCATGGCTAATGAAGAATAAAGGAATGTGACTGACTCTCTGAAAATTGTGTGCTTTTATAGATCAAAATGTTGACCTCTAAGTTAATATATTCTTGAAAATATAATCAAATGCTTGCACTCAACGATTGTAGATGGATTTAATGAATGAGTCATGGTTGAACATAATTGAATGCTTGCACTCAACGAAATAAATTGTAGGTGGATTTAATGAGTGTCACGAGTGAATAAAATCAAATGTTTGCACTAAACGAATCGTAGGTTGATTTGATGAATGCGTTCGTGTATGCAAAACTACAGAGACGACTATTCGTCAACGCATTAAACCTATATGGTCAACCCGTGTGTTTATAAAATTATGGGGAGTTTAGATTAGCATAAAAATATACAATTACCTATGCTTATCCGTAAGATATAAATGACACTCTAATTATAAGATGAAAATGGTGGGATGGCTTGTATGACATTTATATGACACCCCAATCGTCACGCGTCCATGGAGAGGTGACGCGAAAAACTAATAATCAGTAACCAAAAAATGCCCGATGAGGATGGACGTAGTACATTGAAACGTAGCGAGTAAGTTTCAAAATAATGGGATAAGTCAAGCATATTGTGATTGATTTTATAAAACACTATCCTGATGAACATATTCAATAATACCAGTAAAAACTGTTATACATTTCAGAGGGCGGGCTGTTGCTACTGTAATAAAGGGGGGGGGGGGTGGCTGCTAATTGGGCAGTGACTTGAGGCGAAATGTAAAATCTCTAGTATGATCCATCAATGAGGGTGACAAGATAGTAAAATAAAGGAATCTGAACAACGAGAAAATGAATATATCATCCATTTAAGAAAAGTAATATTAATGAAGAATATGTAAATATGATATGGATCATCACATGGCATCGTTTATCGCATCATGATTGTGTTCGACTACTTAATTTCTATGAACATCAAATGGGAAATGTTTATTGCAAAGTTAAATGAATGATATTTGATCTACCAGTGGCATGATTTGTTGGATAAAACATATGTTTTCAAATAACCTATCTTCGGCCATTTATAGGTAACTATGTATCTCAAACCTTGCAATAACAAGCTAAATATAAGTATGTGTAGATGGGCTATACGCTAATCTTAAACTCCCTATTGTAGCTTACCGATCATAGTCCATGACTGTGTTAAGGCGATGAGCAATTGTGAACACTGTACAATCTTTGAATTCCTCCCGTATTGTGTTCTGAATCAGGTCATCTGTCTCTAGGTCAATAGCAGCGGTGGCTTCGTCCAGGACGAGAATTTTTGATTTCCTTAATAAAGCTCGTGCTAGACATACTAACTGCTTTTGGCCAACGCTGAAACAGAATGGAAAATATAATAATGTATATTGCTAGACTAGCAACAGTACTATTGCACATGCGTTCTGACCATTTGCTCATGCCTCGGTCAAATTTTCTTATTTCTTCCTAGTTGACCTTGATTATATACTCATGACGATAAACCATGGATTTCAGAATTCTTATTGTACTAGTATTCGACTTACCTTAAATTCTGTCCATCTTCTGAACAATCATGTAGTAATTGTTTTGGAAGTTCCTTAACAAATAAAGCTAGATGTGCGTGATCTAATGCAGACCAAAGGGCGTCATCTGTATGCTCATCAAATGGATCTAAATTTGTTCGCAATGTACCTGAGAACAGCACAGGGTCCTTTAAAATAAACAAAGACCACTGAGAATTTTGATTGACAAATCATAACAAGACACTGATACTATCCTTGATTAAGAAAACAATAGACTCCATACTTTACGTATATAGGTTGAACGATTACGATTTTATACCGCAGACGAAGATGACCGGAGAGATTTCCTGTTCCCCTAATCCCTAACTCTAATCACTACCATTTGCCCAATTTAACCCTTACCTCAAACCCTAATCCTTACCCTTGACTCTTATATTAAACCCTTACTCAACCCTCGACCTAATCCATAATCCTTCACCCTAATCCTTACCCCTGACGCTATTAAACCCTAACATGGTCTTAGCCCTTGGCTCTATTAAACCCCGCCCCTAAAAACTATATTTAACCCTTATCCTTACCCCTGACCCTATTAAATCCTTATCATAATCCTTACCCTTGGCCCTATTAAACCCTTACTCTAAACACTTACTCTAATCCTTACCATTGGCCCTATTCAACCCTCGACTTAAACCATAATCCTTCACCTTAATCCTTATCCCTGACCCTATTAAACCCTAACCTAGTCATTACCCTTGGCTTTATTAAACCCCGCCCCTAAAAACTATATTTAACCCTAATCCTTACCCCTGACCCTATTAAACGCTTACCATAATCCTTACCCTTGGTCCTATTAAACCCTTACTCTAAACACTTACCCTAATCCTTACCATTGGCCCTATTCAACCCTCGACCTAATCCATAATCGTTCACCTTAATCCTTACCCTTGGCCCTATTCAACCCTCGACCTAATCCATAATCTTCACCTTAATCCTTATCCCTGACCCTATTAAACCCTAACCTAGTCATTACCCTTGGCTTTATTAAACCCCGCCCCTAAAAACTATATTTAACCCTTATCCTTACCCCTGACCCTATTAAATCCTTATCATTATCCTTACCCTTGGCCCTATCAAACCCTTACTCTAAACACTTACCCTAATCCTTACCATTGGCCCTATTCATTCCTCGACTTAAACCATAATCGTTCACCTTAATCCTTACCCTTGGCCCTATTCAACCCTTACTCTAAACACTTACTCTAATCCTTACCCTATTCAACCCTCGACCTAATCCATAATCGTTCACCTTAATCCTTACCCTTGGCCCTATTCAACCATTACTCTAAACACTTACTCTAATCCTTACCCTTGGCCCTATTCAACCCTCGACCTAATCCATAATCGTTCACCTTAATCCTTACCCTTGGCCCTATTCAACCCTCGACCTAATCCATAATCGTTCACCTTAATCCTTACCCTTGGCCCTATTCAACCCTCGACCTAATCCATAATCGTTCACCTTAATCCTTACCCTTGGCCCTATTCAACCCTCGACCTAATCCATAATCGTTCACCTTAATCCTTACCCTTGGCCCTATTCAACCCTCGACCTAATCCATAATCCTTCACTTTAATCCTTACCCTTGGCCCTATTCAACCCTTGACCTAATCCATAATCCTTCACCTTAATCCTTACCCTTGGCCCTATTCAACCCTCGACCTAATCCATAATCCTTTACCTTAATCCTTACCCTTGGCCCTATTCAACCCTTGACCTAATCCATAATCCTTCACCTTAATCCTTACCCTTGGCCCTATTCAACCCTCGACCTAATCCATAATCCTTCACCCTAATCCTTACCCTTGGCCCTATTAAACCCTTGATCTAATCCATAATCCTTCACCCTAATCCTTACCCTTGGCCCTATTCAACCCTTGACCTAATCCATAATCCTTCACCTTAATCCTTACCCTTGGCCCTATTCAACCCTCGACCTCATCCATAATCCTTCACTTTAATCCTTACCCTTGGCCCTATTCAACCCTTGACCTAATCCATAATCCTTCACCTTAATCCTTACCCTTGGCCCTATTCAACCCTCGACCTCATCCATAATCCTTCACCTTCATCCTTACCCTTGGCCCTATTCAACCCTTGACCTAATCCATAATCCTTCACCTTAATCCTTACCATTTGCCCTATTCAACCCTCGACCTCATCCATAATCCTTCACTTTAATCCTTACCCTTGGCCCTATTCAACCCTTGACCTAATCCATAATCCTTCACCTTAATCCTTACCCTTGGCCCTATTCAACCCTCGACCTAATCCATAATCCTTTACCTTTATCCTTACCCTTGGCCCTATTCAACCCTTGACCTAATCCATAATCCTTCACCTTAATCCTTACCCTTGGCCCTATTCAACCCTCGACCTAATCCATAATCCTTCACCCTAATCCTTACCCTTGACCCTATTAAACCCTTGACCTTATCCATAATCCTTCACCCTAATCCTTACCATTTGCCCTATTCAACCCTCGACCTAATCCATAATCCTTCACCCTAATCCTTACCCTTGGCCCTATTAAACCCTTGACCTAATCCATAATCCTTCACCCTAATCCTTACCCTTGGCCCTATTCAACCCTCGACCTAATCCATAATCCTTTACCTTTATCCTTACCCTTGGCCCTATTCAACCCTTGACCTAATCCATAATCCTTCACCTTAATCCTTACCCTTGGCCCTATTCAACCCTTGACCTAATCCATAATCCTTCACCTTAATCCTTACCCTTGGCCCTATTCAACCCTCGACCTAATCCATAATCCTTCACCCTAATCCTTACCCTTGACCCTATTAAACCCTTGACCTAATCCATAATCCTTCACTTTAATCCTTACCATTTGCCCTATTCAACCCTCGACCTCATCCATAATCCTTCACCTTAATCCTTACCATTTGCCCTATTCAACCCTCGACCTCATCCATAATCCTTCACTTTAATCCTTATCCTTGGCCCTATTCAACCCTTGACCTAATCCATAATCCTTCACTTTAATCCTTACCCTTGGCCCTATTAAACCCTTGACCTAATCCATAATCCTTCACCCTAATCCTTACCCTTGACCTTATTAAACCCTTGACCTAATCCATAATCCTTCACTTTAATCCTTACCATTTGCCCTATTCAACCCTCGACCTCATCCATAATCCTTCACCTTAATCCTTACCATTTGCCCTATTCAACCCTCGACCTCATCCATAATCCTTCACTTTAATCCTTACCCTTGGCCCTATTCAACCCTTGACCTAATCCATAATCCTTCACCCTAATCCTTACCATTTGCCCTATTCAACCCTCGACCTAATCCATAATCCTTCACCCTAATCCTTACCCTTGGCCCTATTAAACCCTTGACCTAATCCATAATCCTTCACCCTAATCCTTACCATTGGCCCTATTCAACCCTCGACCTAATCCATAATCCTTCACCTTAATCCTTACCCTTGGCCCTATTCAACCCTCGACCTAATCTATAATCCTTCATCTTAATCCTTAACCTTTGCCCTATTCAACCCTCGACCTTATCCATAATCCTTCACTCTAATCCTTACCCTTGGCCCTATTAAACCCTTGACCTAATCCATAATCCTTCACCCTAATCCTTACCATTGGCCCTATTCAACCCTCGACCTAATCCATAATCCTTCACCTTAATCCTTACCCTTGGCCCTATTCAACCCTCGACCTAATCTATAATCCTTCATCTTAATCCTTAACCTTTGCCCTATTCAACCCTCGACCTAATCCATAATCCTTCACCTTAATCCTTACCCTTGGCCCTATTCAACCCTCGACCTAATCTATAATCCTTCACCCTAATCCTTACCCTTGGCCCTATTAAACCCTTGACCTAATCCATAATCCTTCACCCTAATCCTTACCATTGGCCCTATTCAACCCTCGACCTAATCCATAATCCTTCACCTTAATCCTTACCATTGGCCCTATTCAACCCTCGACCTAATCCATAATCCTTCATCTTAATCCTTAACCTTTGCCCTATTCAACCCTCGACCTTATCCATAATCCTTTACCATAATCCTTACCCTTGGCCCTATTCAACCCTCGACCTAATCCATAATCCTTCATCTTAATCCTTACCATTGGCCCTATTCAACCCTCGACCTAATCCATAATCCTTCACCCTAATCCTTACCCTTGGCCCTATTCAACCCTTGACCTAATCCATAATCCTTCACCTTAATCCTTACCCTTGGCCCTATTCAACCCTCGACCTAATCCATAATCCTTCACCCTAATCCTTACCCTTGGCCCTATTAAACCCTTGATCTAATCCATAATCCTTCACCCTAATCCTTACCCTTGGCCCTATTCAACCCTTGACCTAATCCATAATCCTTCACCTTAATCCTTACCCTTGGCCCTATTCAACCCTCGACCTCATCCATAATCCTTCACTTTAATCCTTACCCTTGGCCCTATTCAACCCTTGACCTAATCCATAATCCTTCACCTTAATCCTTACCCTTGGCCCTATTCAACCCTCGACCTCATCCATAATCCTTCACCTTAATCCTTACCCTTGGCCCTATTCAACCCTTGACCTAATCCATAATCCTTCACCTTAATCCTTACCATTTGCCCTATTCAACCCTCGACCTCATCCATAATCCTTCACTTTAATCCTTACCCTTGGCCCTATTCAACCCTTGACCTAATCCATAATCCTTCACCTTAATCCTTACCCTTGGCCCTATTCAACCCTCGACCTAATCCATAATCCTTTACCTTTATCCTTACCCTTGGCCCTATTCAACCCTTGACCTAATCCATAATCCTTCACCTTAATCCTTACCCTTGGCCCTATTCAACCCTCGACCTAATCCATAATCCTTCACCCTAATCCTTACCCTTGACCCTATTAAACCCTTGACCTTATCCATAATCCTTCACCCTAATCCTTACCATTTGCCCTATTCAACCCTCGACCTAATCCATAATCCTTCACCCTAATCCTTACCCTTGGCCCTATTAAACCCTTGACCTAATCCATAATCCTTCACCCTAATCCTTACCCTTGGCCCTATTCAACCCTCGACCTAATCCATAATCCTTTACCTTTATCCTTACCCTTGGCCCTATTCAACCCTTGACCTAATCCATAATCCTTCACCTTAATCCTTACCCTTGGCCCTATTCAACCCTTGACCTAATCCATAATCCTTCACCTTAATCCTTACCCTTGGCCCTATTCAACCCTCGACCTAATCCATAATCCTTCACCCTAATCCTTACCCTTGACCCTATTAAACCCTTGACCTAATCCATAATCCTTCACTTTAATCCTTACCATTTGCCCTATTCAACCCTCGACCTCATCCATAATCCTTCACCTTAATCCTTACCATTTGCCCTATTCAACCCTCGACCTCATCCATAATCCTTCACTTTAATCCTTACCCTTGGCCCTATTCAACCCTTGACCTAATCCATAATCCTTCACCTTAATCCTTACCCTTGGCCCTATTCAACCCTCGACCTAATCCATAATCCTTTACCTTTATCCTTACCCTTGGCCCTATTCAACCCTTGACCTAATCCATAATCCTTCACCTTAATCCTTACCCTTGGCCCTATTCAACCCTCGACCTAATCCATAATCCTTCACCCTAATCCTTACCCTTGACCCTATTAAACCCTTGACCTAATCCATAATCCTTCACCCTAATCCTTACCATTTGCCCTATTCAACCCTCGACCTAATCCATAATCCTTCACCCTAATCCTTACCCTTGGCCCTATTAAACCCTTGACCTAATCCATAATCCTTCACCCTAATCCTTACCCTTGACCCTATTAAACCCTTGACCTAATCCATAATCCTTCACTTTAATCCTTACCATTTGCCCTATTCAACCCTCGACCTCATCCATAATCCTTCACCTTAATCCTTACCATTTGCCCTATTCAACCCTCGACCTCATCCATAATCCTTCACTTTAATCCTTACCCTTGGCCCTATTCAACCCTTGACCTAATCCATAATCCTTCACCCTAATCCTTACCATTTGCCCTATTCAACCCTCGACCTAATCCATAATCCTTCACCCTAATCCTTACCCTTGGCCCTATTAAACCCTTGACCTAATCCATAATCCTTCACCCTAATCCTTACCATTGGCCCTATTCAACCCTCGACCTAATCCATAATCCTTCACCTTAATCCTTACCCTTGGCCCTATTCAACCCTCGACCTAATCTATAATCCTTCATCTTAATCCTTAACCTTTGCCCTATTCAACCCTCGACCTTATCCATAATCCTTCACTCTAATCCTTACCCTTGGCCCTATTAAACCCTTGACCTAATCCATAATCCTTCACCCTAATCCTTACCATTGGCCCTATTCAACCCTCGACCTAATCCATAATCCTTCACCTTAATCCTTACCCTTGGCCCTATTCAACCCTCGACCTAATCTATAATCCTTCATCTTAATCCTTAACCTTTGCCCTATTCAACCCTCGACCTAATCCATAATCCTTCACCTTAATCCTTACCCTTGGCCCTATTCAACCCTCGACCTAATCTATAATCCTTCACCCTAATCCTTACCCTTGGCCCTATTAAACCCTTGACCTAATCCATAATCCTTCACCCTAATCCTTACCATTGGCCCTATTCAACCCTCGACCTAATCCATAATCCTTCACCTTAATCCTTACCATTGGCCCTATTCAACCCTCGACCTAATCCATAATCCTTCATCTTAATCCTTAACCTTTGCCCTATTCAACCCTCGACCTAATCCATAATCCTTCATCTTAATCCTTAACCTTTGCCCTATTCAACCCTCGACCTTATCCATAATCCTTTACCATAATCCTTACCCTTGGCCCTATTCAACCCTCGACCTAATCCATAATCCTTCATCTTAATCCTTACCATTGGCCCTATTCAACCCTCGACCTAATCCATAATCCTTCACCCTAATCCTTACCCTTGGCCCTATTCAACCCTAACCCTAAAGAATAATCAGAATTTTGCTCGAGCATCTTCGGTTGCGGTGCATTTAAAAACAACACCCAGTCGAACAAAATAACAGTTTTACAGAAAACTTAAATTTTCTAAAATTGAAAATAATGACCAATAGTATTACAATATCGTCTTTGACTTATGTTTTCCTCGCCTACATTCGAATTAAATTTGTCTAAAAGATCTTTGGATTCTGGCCCTACTCTTCCATTAAAAATCCAACGATCATTTGTGTGAGTACCTGGGGAATGATGGTTAGTCCATTCCTGAGATTGTGCAGTCCAATTGTATCGATTCTTACGCCATCTATCGTGATAGTTCCACCAGCAGCTTCAATTATCCGAAACAGGCCTAGTGTCAATGATGACTTACCAGCACCGGTTCGTCCAACTATACCAATCTTAAACATAAGTTTCAAGTCAATGATAATTCGATTCATTATTTCTCGAATAAGCACTTGTCAGAAACAGGGAGGGAAGTGATTATTAGTAGTATGCATTCAACACATTTTTTGAGAATGGAAGCATGAGCTCCGTAATGACAGTTATGAACAATGTACCTTAATTGAGGTTACATTGCCCCAAGGATGGGAAAACTGACACATTTATTCAGCCCGGGATAAGGAATATATAAGCACAAATGCCAAAGGGAAGGGTGACTAAAAACTTTAAAGAAACCCAACAAGAAAAGCAAACTGTAAGTGTAAATCTGTCATAAGAAAAGGAGACCCTATGTATCCCAAAACCATAATCTAACGTGAAAAAAACAATGTCTAACATCCCCCTCCCCCCCTCCAATCGAGAACCAATATCACAATCCAGGACCAGAACACCAAGGGACATTTCATTCATACTGAAGTCATTACAATACATGTTGAAGAAAAATTGAAAAAATTGATAGCCAATACTCATAACATCAAAAATAGTTGTAGATACTAGTACTCATAAAAGAGTATTCAGTCTCAAATGATGTTGGATAGATAAAATCCAGTCTCGAAGTCCATAGGCAATTCAAAGGGTTAACATCCGTTCGCAAAGCCGTCATCATAATCCATAAAACACAACAATTCACAATGGTCATCAGGAGAAAAAAACTATGCCTGGTTTCGATCCCTATTTCTCAACTATTAATGCCATAGCCGGGATCCACCTCAAAAGGTGCCAAGTGAAAAATTGTGAGTTCATTGCCAATTTAATTATATCATTCCTACATCCTCCAGCATCTCAAGTTGAACTCTTGAAATTTCGAAATTAATGACTTGTACTTTTCAGCAAAGCCCAGAAAGTATTTCCTAAGTTTTTTACAAGTATAACCTTGACCTAACAGCTTGATCACTTAAATATGGTGTCTTGATTTGAAATCTAGATATTGTGAGCACGCCCTGCTATATCTAATAAGCTGGGATACATAAACCCCATATGCTGGGTTAAGTGGAATATTGCTATGCAAATGTGGAAAGTTAACTATGTCAGAATTAAAGTCATCTCTTTTGTCATATAATTTACAATATATACTATTGTCTGGTTCAATGTTAATAAGACGATCAAGATAAGGTGCACTCATATCAGATTCATTAGAATTAGTCCTTATCTGATATTAGAAAGGAATTAGACAGGCAAATATTTTATGAAAAATTCCCCATCCATGCCCGCGTGGGGGGGGGGGTGGGGTCTCATGCAAAATGTTGAATGATGCATTAAACCTACCTTTTCTCCACCTTTTACGCTGAATGATAAGCCTTTCAGGACCAGATCTAGTCCTGCTCTATATCTTAGTTTCAAGTCTTTAAATATCACCTCTCCTTTGGAAGGCCATGTTGAACTTGGTTTCGTTCCTCTAATTGACCATGGCGCCTTAAATCAAGATAAAATACACGTTCTATATATTAAGGTTGGGTTATGTTAAACTAATGGTAAACATTTTACAACGTTTATATTGAGAATCATTTTACTTTATTTAGAAATCCTCTGATTAGTTTCCTTGCTTCTGTAAGAATTAAACAGAGGTTAAGAATGTCACTCTTACATTTGAAATTACACTATCAATGACATATGACTCATAAGTTTACCTCATTTTTCACTTCCGAGTATTCACTAATCCTTTCTACGGATACAATGTTTGACTCCATGTCAGACATGTTTCTTACAAACATGGCTAGTCTTTCAGTTACCTGAAAATAAACATGTCTTTCTTTGAACAATTTTCATTTTGTTACAATGCCTCGGTCCCCTACAGTTCAATGTATATCAACCATGAGGATAAACTGCTCCAGGTACAGTAATATTACATACAATTTGTTTATGTATTAAACTCTTAAGTTTTCTGAATTTTGCTTGAATTTAGAATCACCTGGAACATAACCTATTTTCCGATGCGTGAAACTAAACAACATTACATACATTTATTATATTAAATATATAAACATTTGGGCGGCCATCTTGTTTTGTGTTATGGCGGCCATTCCAAGAGTGTATTAATACATTATAAATGCAAACAAACACTCCTTACTTGTATAGAATATGACACAGAAAGACCAACGAGGCCGGCACCAATTGTGGCTCTGCCTAACACAGCAAACAATGCAGCAAATAACACAATCAAACTACCTATGGTTTCAATCATCACAGAGAGCCATCTACAAATTGATGAAAGCGAATGACATTATAGTCCCAATTGTAACTTTCTCATTTTTGCTGCTTTATTTATCAAACACTGACATATTTCAAAAAACAAATAAACACAATGTAGACCATTGATACCTAAATATCTTTTCAAATCCACTAACTCCATAAGTTTGGCAAACTTTCCCGCCCAGAGGCGTTCGCGTTAAAGCCTTTTAATGTTTGTATTTTTTATTTTCATGACCTTCAAAGAAAAGGTCTAATAATGTAAGCGAAGATGTAACTTGACTTTATTTCATCTTGATCAGTCAAGGTATGACATATTATGACTGAAGGAATACACTGGTTTAACAGGATGGCTTTATTTCTTAAATCTCCAAATATCCTCAGTTAGAAAAAAAATATGACAAAGTTGATGATTTCATTCATCTGAGTTCCCTCAAAAATACAACTTGTAAGTAGACAGTTGAATTCGCTAGCTTCATCTGGCGCAAAATCGATGTGTTTCTTCGGGTTAAAAAGGTCTCGAAGTCAAAATAAGTTTTCAAAAAACCTTTTCCATAGCAATAACACAGGAGGTAAAAATGATTTCCCAAATTTTCTTTGAAGCTATGTTACATATTTAGTTTTTACAAAGTAAACTCTAAACAAAATATTAGACAATTTTATATTCTACATAAAAACAATTGTTTTCTTGAATAGATATTCTGTAACTGATTTGCCTCGAACCCACCATTTCCAATTTGTTTACATTCGAATGACTATTTTCAAAAATTCACCTTTGTCATTAATTTCTCGACCTATGAGTTAATGAAATCAAAGAATGAAATTCCGCGCTTAGGGCTTGCGTTAAAAGTCACCATATTGGGGATCGAGCCCACGACCCCTCGTTTTCCGGACGAGTGCTCTTTCACTGAACTATGGAGCCGACTGACTTGTCAACATCGATCAACATTACATATACGACAGCATTGCAGCCATGTCTTAAATGACCAGTTTACCTTGACCCAATTTAAGTTACCTGTCTTCCCAGGTTATCAATCATTCTATTCATGATGTCACGTGGATTTTTCCATGGGCAATTTCCCCTAAGGAGAAAAAGTATCAGTTAATGAAATAGAGAATAAAATTCTGCGCTAAGGTCTGATGTGGAAAAGTCAGTCCACCCTTGTGGGGATCGACATAACGACCTCTTGCTTGGCCCATTGTAGTTGAGGAAAAAATCGAAAAATGGAGGTATAGGGAATAAAGGTACACCTCTGTCTTCTTTATCGTTTTCTTAATCATAGATTGGCTCAAACACGTTAGCCCATGGGGAAAAAGGTTGTCCAACTTTTGGAGGGGAGTATACATACAATAAGTAAACTAAAAATACTGTTGTCGGCCGTTGCTATACCCGTTATAATACTTCGAAATCCCTGGTTATATTTGTGTATGGTATCAATACGCTTAGAATGTTCCTAGAAATCGTTATCATTAAAATATCTTGAAAATTATAATTATATCTTAAAAATCAACTAATCTAGAAATAATTGGAGATAAATATGAATGTCGTTGTCTTATTCATGTATTTGAACTGTTCAAAGTAATGGCTGCCATGGCAAATCAACTGTTGGAATTTCCGACATACCTGCTAACAGCAATTGAGGGAAACTTTGCCATCATCATATCATCTGTGAGTTTGTCCGATTGTTTGATAAACGCACTTTGCATGTTATAGGCACGGATAGAGCACGCCCCGGTGACACTTTCGCCAAAATGTGAATATATGGGAGATGTTCTTATCGAGTTTAATCTTCTCAGTTGATTAGAACATGCAACATAAACTCTCTATAAATAACATATATACGTATGTTAGCAATTACACGTCGATTTCGCAGTTTATTATAGAAATTTTAGTGTTAAACAAATATTATTGTATGGGATATTTGAAACATAAATACATTTGCATATACTGTATGAAATAACTATGCATACCTGTATAAATATATACAAAATGAAAAGAGGTACGAAGACTATAAGAAAATATGGCGATGAGTAGCTAATTGCGATGATGGTGGTGACAATACTGGACAACCCTCTTAGAATCATCATCAACGTCCCCCTTATATTTGTATCAACTTGACTCATATCTTGGCTGAATCTATTCAGAATTCTACCCAATGGCGTTGTGTCGAAGAATTCCATTGGTGCTTTCACAATCCTTAAAATCAACTTCTCATGAAGGATTTTCGATGCCCGTGTTACGGCAAAAGCGAGACCGAGAGTTGCGATTAGAATTGATGACACTGAAAATAATAAGCGAATAACTGACTCGTACGCAATTGATTTTGAAAAGACAATTTTTAAAATTTGAGGTGATCCACACATTCATGCAGTTTAAGTATTGCCATGTGGACTTGTCGACTTTTAAATTAAATAGCAAGTGACAACACAAAGCAAGAATTATATTCAACAAAAACATCACCCACTTTCGAAGAAAATGCCACCGTGGCGTTCGTTAAGCTCATTTGTAAAGATAAATCGTATCAATCATAAACCATAATGGTCTCATATATACATTCAGTAATTTACTTGTCCTTACGTTCCGTAAGAAAAATTTAGAATATTCAAGTATTGTATTACAGTTTGAGAAATGAATTTTGGAATAAATTAGTTCAAAGATAATACTGATACATGAGACAAGGCCATCGTCGCTTTCCATTGGGTCTAGAGACCTGAGGTAGGAACAATCGAAACCTTGTGAATCAAGATGAGACAAGGCAGCAATTCTTAAAAACATATTTATTTGGACTAAAACAGAACCATCTACTTACTCTGAACAACACCAATACCGCCATATACGCCAAGTCTTATATCAGTTTGTTCAGGAGTGGTCGTTCCATTCACACCCCCGTCCTCACTCCATTCACTTAACCAGATATTACCACCGAGGTCGGACGCCACGAACACACTATAGCTAGCAACAACCATCAGAACGGGAAAGAGACCCAACGCCCTCATATAGGTGGCATATACTGCAGCTTTTACCTTTTTGGCAAATATATAGTAACAGTAGAGAAAATGTATGATGTAAGACTTTGCTCCGTAACTTAAATTCTTCCCTTTTCGACTACAAGTGGTCATATTTTTTAATTTAAAAATAGGCTGACCATTTACCAACAGCAGATTTCCTTTTAAACTGCCTTTGCTGTTAATATTTTTGAATAAATACAATGGGGTGTACATGTATACAATCGAAAATAGGAGTGTCATCGTTTTATTTGAATTAAAAGTAAAATTACGAAGATCATAGAAAACAAATAATATGTTTCTTAAACATACTCCTCCAATCTCTGCACCTTCAGTGTCCATCAAATTTCGTCCTTTACGTATCTTTAGCTTCTCCCCTTGCGTATTTGCTAACTTTATAGAATCATGTGACACATTCGAACACGCGCTATCTGGTCTTGATTTCCCTGGCCTTAAATTGGTAAACACAAGTCAAAATAGTCGAATACGTTGTCCATATATGATTGTGCAGTGAATTTTGGTTCAAAATCAAGTAGTCACTAAAAAATGTTTTGTTTCGTTCCTTCATTTCAATAAAATAAATGTATACATAAGTCTACTTCTTTAGTTAACAATAATATACATGCAATTGATTGTCAACGTGTTATAAAAACATCAGCGGCAATTTTAGACAATAGAATGGGAATGCATAAAAAACTATAATAAGAAAATATAATCCCATGTGCCATGGATGAGTTATCACATGCATGGAAAAATGCATGCAAACCGATTAATCTGGCTGAAACGTTGATTCCCAAAATGACTCATTAGTTCTATTAATTTTTAATTTAATGAATCATCTAAATCATCACCAAACAAAAGAAACTGGATTTTGTCAACTGTGTTCACACTCTGAACCAAAAGATGGAGATATGAAATTCAAAGTCCTGCAAGTAAAGTTTCACGCTCGTTTACAAGCAGAGGACATTTTAAGAATAAAATGAGAAGGTGTTTGTTCTAATCCGCATTTACAAAAAGGGATCACTAACACTGTTGAAATTATGTGCATTAAAAAGCTGCGATTTTAGAAGAAAAGCCACTCTGAGTTTGTCAAAAGCACATTTGACATATCTAGGCATTTCGAATACCATTTTGGTAGTTGGCAGCATGGAGACAAGGCTTTTGTTATCTCTTACTAATCCTTCGAAGTGTGATATCGGTTGACCCTCTTCTCATGTCAAGGTGTAGCTTATTTCATATTCCTATTCACTTCAAAATAATTGACTTCCGGAATGAATTGCTAGCTTTTTTTAGGAATTAAGTAATGTATTATATCTCTTAATTGCCTAGTCTGAGTATTTTCATAATTTTGAATTAATTCACAAATGAAAGGTGGATAAGAATTGTACCAACATTTAAACATAAACATTTTATAGTGCTCATCTCTTCTAGTTGATGGGAATTTCCCCATTTTCTGTAGTGCACTCTATCTACAGGGTGGTCCAAAAAAAATTGGAACATTTTTTAATTGAACGCAAAACCTTTATTTTTCTTCTAAAATGTACCAAACTTTTACTGAGCATAGTTCAGTTATTTATTTATATGATGTAAAGTTTATAGGTTAAAACCACAAAGTTAATGCATTAAACTTGTCGATATTTGATATGACCCCTCTTCCCTTGACTTACAAGTTGAAGCCTGGGGCTCAGATTTGTAAATATTCAGTTAGTTTGCTGTTCGATTGTTTTGTCCAAGCCATCTTAATTAAAATATTCAGCTTGATCAAACTTCCTATTTGCTTGCCTTGGAAGATCAAATCTAGTAACATATTCAACATTTTTAACCCAAATTCATGAGTATCAAGCATATTTTGATGGCTATTGTTGGGTGTATTACTGATTGAATATTCTCCAGAAAGAGGCCAGGGCAGTCTGATTTGACTGGTGAATGAAGCCCCATCCCCTTTATTGTTCTGATATAAATAATGTTCATTGAATATATCAATATGTCTATCAATATCATAGAGAGAACGCAAATGGTATATTATATATATATAATACTATGTATATGTGCTTAGCGTTGGTTTTTAATATGAATAACTGGTCAGTTTTGCCTTTCATGAAAAGTGGGAACAATTCTTTTGTCACTTGAGTAGCTGTGAGGGTTATGCAATCGCTCACCTCTGACATGTTCCTTCTTCCCTAATCTTAAATGAAAATGATCATTTGGGGTATTGTTTAAGTTTAAGTTAACACAATATTTTCCCGGCAAACCCCAGATGTAAATACCCTTTGTCAACTGAATATGATTTTATAAAATATTTATAGCAATTAACATGTGCATTAAAGCTTTGAAATAAATAATACTTGAAAAAGTAGCCGCGAAATTGACAAGTGTATATTTAAGAAAAGGGGGTCCTATCAAACATTGACTAGTTAAATGCATTAACTTTGTGGTTTTCACCCATAAACTTTACATCAGATAAATAAGTGATTGAACTATGCTCAGTAAAAGATTGGTACATTTTAGAAGAAAAATAAAGGTTTTGCGTTCAATTAACAAATGTTCCAATTTTTTTGGACCACCCTGTAAACACTGAAGTTTAAGATTTGGGGCTTTACTGTAGATTATATCGACAGTAATCAAATTAAAAATGTGGGCGTTTGGTAAATGAATGCCGTTTCATTTGTTAAAAGAAAACTCATTATTCTTCAAAAATGGTTAAAAACACACAGTATTCTGCGCATTTTTGTCAGATATTGTTACGAAAGCAAATCGTTAAAAGTAAATGATCTATTACTTACGTATTTCTACCATCGTATTAAGATGAAGCAATACTGAAATTTTGAAGCAAATTGGACTTTCGGTTCAAAAGTTATCACTAGTTAAAGAGATCGAGTCGTCCAGATTTCTATTCTAGACAATCAGTAATGTCCCAATATAATTGCTCATAAAACATCATATATACCTTAGATATATCTTGAGACCAAATCATAAGTTCGATATCGACAATTGCAATATATTGAGGATATCAACAGGACAACCAAAAGAACAACCAACTGCCAGAATTGAACGCAATAAGTCGAAAACAGAATACAATGTTTTGGGGGGATTTATCTATATTGTAACCCCTTAGAAGTAAAAAATATGGCTTCTCCAAGCCAAAGTAATCTGAAGGAAAAAGCCAATCAGACTGGAACAAATTTGAGCGGGCTTTTTAAATTTTATTTGAATTTCTATTGATGTAAGTGGAAATTCATGGCTCGGAACAATCATCGAATTGATACTGTTAACGAATTAATTCAAGCCTCAGAATTGATAAGTTGATAAACAAACTTGTTTAACATCAATTAACACGAAAAAATCAGTGGGTTACTCTTATAGTGTTTTTAGGAGACCCGATCTCTTTAAAGTAAACCTGGAGTCAATAAATCACAAAAAAATATTTGAAAAAGTACCATGATTTTTCAAGCTGTATTTCTTGGCGACGGATGAACTCCATGAGTTAATACATGTATCAAAATGAGCACCACTTGTATACGCATTTTACAGAACCATATATATCAATCGCTATGGTCCCTAGAGGCAGCATTTGGACCATGAAGTGAGAGTAATTTTGGAAAATTTCAAAGAATACTCTTAGCACGGGGACACATTTGAAAAATGTGAACATTTCAGCAAATCATCTTACCTCACCAGGGAATATCAAACTACTTTGAAAATATGCATTAGTTGTGTTGTTTTTGAGATAGAAGATTCATACCACATGTCATTGATTTATTTCCTGTCATCCATCTTTTTTTCATGCACTACTTGTTTTGGCAGTCCAGTGATATATTTCTCAGATTGATATATTTGAGTCAATTGGATATGACATTACAATACACTTAGATTTTTATCTATTTGTTTATTTCAATGTTAGAAATTGCAGAATTATCGCTATTAAAGCTTTACCTTTTATCCAATATTCCCGGGATTTTTTGTTTTGATAACAGTCACTACGCGATTTTCCATTTTCACTTTTGCTTATTGGCCTGAAATAAAGTTGGTAAGGAAGATCGAAGAAGGAATAAGTGCTAAACTAGTTGAAAATGATGTAATATTTAATTTTGACAGACTCATAATCGCACAAATTAGCGTTTTATTACCGAGAATGGATAAATAGTATTAAAATCTGCATTTAATTTTTAAACCGGAAATAACCTATTCACGATCATGACTTTGGAAAATGATACATCCGCTAAAACTAGATCTTGTATTTTTAAATAAAACTAGATCTAATTACATATTTTGTTGTTTTTGAGTTTTATCTTTTTTAATAATTTACAAAAAATCATTTATTGAAAATTTGATCGATAAATCTGTTTTATTTATCATCTGAAGTCAGAATCATAACTGTCCATTATATTCATCCGCTGAGAGACTTCCGGTAATGAACAAACATTTGCCGTGAAGGAATCATTGAAATGTAACCAAAATACGTAAAATTGGAGACAACTAGGAGATGTTATATCTTATACAGAGGTTATACAGAGGTTAGTTTTTAATAAAATCGCTTCTTCTTACACGATAATGGGTATTTCACTTTGCACAAGTAATTGAAAGTTTTCGATTGAAATCAAAAAATTATCGCCGATAATAGAATCACCTATTAAATTATGATTTCAGGAATCGTTTGTTGTTCCTGACATATCTATAAATCATTGTGGTGTACCAATTATTCATTTCTGATACATTTGTTCTTGGGAGTATTCCTGGAAAAGAACAGTTACAATTTCATCGCTGTTTCTTTTTTGCAGATATCACACTCATGTGGTAACCCTTGGGTAAACTCTTACTCAAAATGTTGTCTTGACATGTTGATTTAAATTATCTGGAGCATTTTAGCTTGTAACATTGTTCTTTATCCTCAGAATCTTAACTCAAAATGAGTCGTATTTCATCTTTTTTTTCAATTCACATCTTCATTTTTTTTCAAATTTCAGTTGATTCCCGGTGTAAAAGGGTAGGAGGTCCTATCAAATTATGGTCCTACTCTTCATTGATTTATATGGTGACCTAAATACAACTCTTTCCCTCATTATCTTGTACACAATCAGAGCCAGTAAGGGCCGTTAAGAAAGGGGACCTTAATCCCTGGGGGACCATCGTGGATCATTTCTTTCACACCGGTTCACCTTAAAGTGCCAATTCGGTAATTTCCATTTATTTTTCTTTACACAAACAGATTCAATGGGTATTGGTTGGTAGAAACAGTATACAAACAGACTCACATCTTCATCTGATTGTCTTTCAGTGCCAAAATAAGATTTACCGAAAAAACACGACGTCACGATTAGAACCGGTTATCGATTTTACTCGGCATTGCGTTATGCAATTCGAATGTAAATTCAAAAGTATTCATGTTATACTGTGTTCTGATTGGCCAGAAAGGAGTAACGCTTCTTAAAATCACCTCATGGTTCAATGCCTTTTGGTTGTAAGAATTTAAACAGCATTGAGTTATGTAACAAGATCAACTCAACGTGTATAGTTTCTATACTGTATTCTGACTGACCAGAACGTAATTCTGCATGACAAACTTTGTGAAAACGCACCACAGGGTCGGGGGCTCTAATTGAGGTATTATATTTTTCGCTCATCGGAGGAAAAATCGTGGCTCCAAAGTAGTCAAAGTTGAATCATTTCCGCACTGCATTGAATGCAGTGGCAATCAATTACACTGACACTTTACAAGCACGTTCGGAGATCATAAGCTCCAGCAACATGTTTAAAACCTGTTCCGATCGTGATGTCATGATTGGCACTTGAGATTGGGTTTCCGATTTTGAACATCAAATTTCACATTTATAGGAAGATTTACAAGAACGGTACATGGTTTGACTTGTAAGTGATGTTTACTTCACTTAAAACATGTATAAACTGTGACCCAATGACCCCATGAGCATCGCACAGACACTTTAAAGCATGAAAAAAGCCATATTTTTCTCAAGTGTAAAAAATATTTATCATAAAAAGCTTTACAAAATCGCCATTCTGATTACACCAACATTTCCAAAGCGTCTTAGGAATTATATTTTGGAATTACACCTTTTTTTTCTAAAACGCCTTTCGTGCACTTTTAACGATGTAGTTATGGATAATATCCAGCATACACTGTACATGTATGTATAGCCTACATCTCCTGTAAATGTATTCTTTTTGCATCTAAGACAAAACTGATCTTCCATAATTTGATTAAAAATGCATGACATTATGTGTCGCATAATTTTTATTTATATTTTATTAATTATGAGAAAACAAAATAAAAAGGTAAGGAAAAATATGTACATATTCTCTTAAGATAACACTTGATTTCGATGTCACCTGGCGACCATCATCCAAGGGAAAGATCAATACCCGGTGATTTCAGCGGGAAGTGGCGTTTCGTTCATTGGATGAGCTGCGCGCGCACGCATAAATGTGATTATCCAATATAATTAGGGGAGGGCTATTTGAAGTAGTTTTTGGTCTCAGGCGCGACCCAGGGCTGTTGTAATTTGATTAAAAATGCATGACATTATGTGTCGCATAATTTTTATTTATATTTTATTAATTATGAGAAAACAAAATAAAAAGGTAAGGAAAAATATGTACATATTCTCTTAAGATAACACTTGATTTCGATGTCACCTGGCGACCATCATCCAAGGGAAAGATCAATACCCGGTGATTTCAGCGGGAAGTGGCGTTTCGTTCATTGGATGAGCTGCGCGCGCACGCATAAATGTGATTATCCAATATAATTAGGGGAGGGCTATTTGAAGTAGTTTTTGGTCTCAGGCGCGACCCAGGGCTGTTGTCTTAAGGACATTTCGTTGAAAATGAGCCATTCGGCTGATAATTGGTAAGAGTTTGCGATCTTATAATGTATAACTGTTACTCAGACACATATTTTGACACTCGGATTCTGTTGGAAATAAGCTTTGAACCGAGAGATATTCACGATTGATATGCACATTTTTGATTGTGCCATTGCTTTTCTATTGCACAACCCATGTATTGATAGAAGAAACATTAATAATACAGATTGGTTTACCTTCAATACATGGCAGACACTACATATCGGTCTATTAATACCAGTTTGTGCCTTAAATAGTTTTATATTTCCATCCACGGCCTGGAGCCTGGGTGTGTTTGTCTCTTATGTGTATGCTTGTGCATGGACTTCTAATCACTAGCAGAATTTAACATGATGCAAACTCGACATTATAACTCATGCTGTAACATTTTGACTTCGCTGGAAAACAATAGGAATTATTTTTCTTGCCAATCAATCATGAATCACAATCAAAATTTCAGAATGATCAATCAGGCAATGATCCAAATCAAGTTATAACATTATATGATATTCAGCAAGAAGTCCGGTAGAAATACAGAATATTTAAACATCAAAGCTGAAAGTTAAAAGCTAATCTGTCAATTTTCTGTCTGCAAAAGAGCGTCCCAAGAGCGTTTACATTTGACACAATAACAGACTGAGGCCTTGAAATCTAGGATTCCCCAGGAAAATATGACGTCATACTAATTAGCATAAGGATTTCCCTATTGGGGTGGGTCGAGCCTTGTTCGAAAACACAATCCATAAATACATGCTAATTTCTAAGGAGATAGGAAGTGTATAACGTGTTTATCGATTTTGTTTAAAGATTTAATCAATTATCAAATTGTTTAAGTGGATAAAGTGGTCACACTTGCTTCAATTCATAGCGAAATCGACGGATAGAAACTGACCGAATTCCCGATATCCTACCCCGTATTACTGTAGGCTATAAGCACAGTGACCTACAGAGGGCGCTATCACAAACAAGTACTGGACGAACCGATAAATTCCCGGGTATTGTAACGCCCTCCATTTTTCATTTAGATATAAGGTCTTATTTCGTTTAGGGCAAATGTTAAAAACTAGTAAAAACCCGGGTAAGGCGTCTTACAAAAACCGATCGTTATTACATTGCACACTTAAAACACCTAACGACTTATGCCGTTTACTAGTGACAAGGGTTCTTGGAGTTTTAGAAAAGCGCTTTTGTAAAACCGCAATCGTGATTACACCTAATTCTTAAACCTGGTTAAAACCGAAGAAGCTTTTGTAAAACGCCATGTGTAATTCCAGCAAATGTATTTTTCTGAAAGATAATTAAGTTACACGTATCATGAGTGCAATCCAATGTGATTCAAGTCAGGATGAAACTAGATATTGGGTAGGCTGGAAATGTCACACTTTTTGGTTATGCAATTTTGGCATTAGTAATGGTGATCGTTACGGTGAAAAATATCAGCCTATGAAAAGATTTAGATCAACAGTTAATAAATCAGTAAATTATTAAAAATTTGAAAAAAGAAGATTAATGATGTCTCCTTTGCAATATATATTTCTTTATGCACTCGAATAATATATTTTGTTTTAAAAATAAAACCAGTCACATCCGTAATCAATATTTCAGCATAGTTTTCATCAAAATTACAGCTTTATTCATCCAGAAACACGTATTATTCAATATAATTTGGCAGAATCTAGTTACATTAGGATATGATTTGTGACATTCAAATGGTTCCTGTAAATTCACAAAAACACTTATCCGTAATCAGTCACATCCATAATCAAAAAGCATGTATGTTTATTTGTGAGAATTTCGTCGTGCTATATCGAGTAATTCATTAATTGAAATTCAGGTAATCGAATTGTAAATATGATTTTTTGTTCAGTTCAAAAGATCAGACTGAAACAATTTTGCTGATGATAATTGACTATAACTGAGTATAGTAAACTTGTTACATTTGAACGGATGTGTCACATCCCTAATCAGATTTATTTTTTGTTCTGCATAAAATTATTTCAATGCATTGTACCATGCTATCAATTTGTATTTCATTTAGTTGAGATAACTCCTCTACTTTCATAAAAATTGTTTTGAAAGGCAACAAAACAAATAAAACTTATGAGAAATGAAAATGCAACAAATATTTGGCAAAAACAGTTTCAGAATTCAGTTTCTATTTAGTCTTATTTCTACAAGACAAAGTTAATGTTCACTAAATTTGTTATTGTTCTGTAAACTAAAACATTATGATATAATACTAAAAACCTTTTTACTGAACGTAAGATTTTCTGTTCTGACAGTTTAATATATAATATTAAAATCACATCCATAATAGAATTTTAGTCAAAGAAAGAACATGATGCTAATTTTTTTCCTTCAATGATACTTTAAAATCCTTCTGGAATTATCAGGTTAACATACTATATTCTAAAAATACAATGATTTAAAAGATTTTCTAATACCCAAAGACCCTGTTTGCAACATACTGATGCAGAATACTGTGATTTGGCTGATAGAAAGTTGAGAAGGTTAAGTCATATGTAGTCAATACGTTACCTCCGACGTTTTCTTCCTTCACCACGCATGCGCATATGCTCACTGTCACTAACTCCACTTTCTTCAGAGAGTAGTGAAATCTGTTTTCTTATATCTTCGATGACTTCATTTTCTGTAATAACATTGGAGGTTATTAACTCGGTTTGCTAATTCGCTTTACTATTTCAGTTTAGTCTGATTATGTACTTAAATCCTAAATTTGTTTTGAAACGAATGTTTTCCTTTCAAAGTAAAGAACGTAATAAAAACAAGATTTATTGAAAGCATTTCAAAGTGGATTGGCCATACCATAATTGATTGATTGTTAACCGTATAGCTGAGGTCCGAGTATACTGTCATTAATAAGAAAATCACTTATTCTTATCCATGTAAGTAATCTAGTCAGTATAATATACATGTATACACCACGTATTAACAACTCAGTCCACTAGCGGACTTTTTAAACATTTTTAACATATTCCTGGGCCTCAGCCGCACTGGCGGATCTGAGGGGGGGGGGGGCTGGGTGGGCCTAGAAAAAAATTGAGCCCAAAAAAAGTTTTGGGCAAAAAAGGCCTTAAGGCCTCAAAAAGTGGGCCTTTTTGGTCATTACTGGGCCTTGTTAGGCCTTATTCTTTAAATTCAGGCCAAATTTCGAAGAAAATTGGCCTCAAAATTTCAAAATTCTGGCCCCCTTTTTGGTTTTAAGGGCCCAAGATTTTTTCTCTGACCTGAAATTTGCCCCTCCCCCTTGTTGGTTCCCAGATCCGCCCCTGAGCTGTATAGTGTAGTAGTACCTTCTGAATTTGAGCTGATTTCTCCTGTATCCTCATTGAGGTAATTACTTAAAAACTCTGCGAATGCTCCATTGTGGCTCAACAGTTGCTGATACGTCCCTATTTCAGAAACTCTGCCTTCTTTCATCACCACTATCTGGTCGGCCAGATGGAGATAAGATACACCGTGAGTCACCAGAATCCTGGTCTAAATTTGAAGAAAGTATGTATTCGTTTATGTCAAACTCAGTGGAGAAACGGATTCACTGTGGAAAAATAAATTATATACGAGCCAAACTGATTGATATATTTACATGCTATTCAAAGGAATTAAAAAAAAGTACAGGGCAATATGACTTAGGATTGGCAAATCTAAATATGTACTAATGGCATGCACAAACATGTCAAAAACTCGTTTGCCCATTTTCATGGAAGAATACTTGGAAATTACCCTTACAATCAACAATTCACGATATACGATGTACCTTGTTTTGGAGAAGTCCATTTGGTCCTATTAATTTCTCGACAATGTGTTTGCCGACATGTGAGTCCACCGCACTTAGAGGATCGTCTAGTAGATAAATATTTGCATCTTGAGCGACTGCACGGGCAATGCTCAGCCTCTGTTTCTGACCGCCAGAGAGATTAATGCCCTAAAAGAAACAAAAACATGCAATTTTGCTAGTCATAGTGTGTTTTAAGAAATGCGACTGTGCTATTCAGTGTTTTGGTTAGCTATAGAGAACGCATAAATCAATCGATCTAGTGATGACAAATAGATTTGTATCTTAAATTTGATATGAACTTCTAGAAAATACAACTAAAGAATGTACTTATTTAATATCATCTTCAGTTACAAGAGAGGATCTGATATAATTATCTAGATGCGAGTAGGTAGATACCAGGCTCACCACCAGGTGGCTTATTTAGGTCAGATAGCATGGCGGGTATAATATAGTAGAAAGTTCCCTTTAACTTAAATATTCATAAGTTCTACTGGTTCGATTTTGTGTCGTAACCTTATGTATCTAATAGTTATACAAACTAAAATATGTCCAGTAAAAAAGAAGTATTATTTGTCCAATACAATAAAAGATATTTCACTTTTTGTTATTTTATAATTTTGGGTCTACGGGGAATCTCCCCAAACTAGAAGTCACATTTTGAAAAAAAATTCAAAGTTGATAAACAATTTTCAAAACCATATTTTTAGATGTTCTTTTACGTGTAGGTTTCAAATATGGCATTACTTTGACTGGATTTTGAATATCTAATGACGTAAGATTATTTCCACTTGCATCTAGTCTATCGAATATGGTTTGTACCTTTTCCCCAATTTCCGTTTTGTCTCCTGCCGGAAGTGCCTCCAGATCGGGACCGAGGGCGCATGCTTCAATTATTTTATCATATGTTTTACGACCGATTTCATTTCCAAACAATATGTTATTGATCAGTGTATCGTTCCTGATCCAGGCTTCTTGAGGAACATACGCTATAGATCCCTATGAAAGTAATTACATGTTTTATTGGCATCGTGGTTTTAAATGATTCAGTTTATACATTTGCAAATTTATATGCCTGAGAGTACAATAAGTCCGTTAAAATATGAAGTTGTTAATAAAAACACAAATGTTGCAAATTATACACTGTGATAGCCCATTCGTATCGTAGATATGTAATATACGTGGAGATTTAATGTTTTATACTTACAGAAATATTAACAGAGTCATTTGTTTTATACTTACAGAAATATTAACAGAGCCATTTGTTTTCTCCATTTCTCCTAATATGGCAGATATCAAAGAAGATTTTCCACTACCAACTTTTCCAACAATCATCGTTAGACCTCTATGTTTAACATCGACTGTAACTCTGCAAATCAATTTGGACTAAAATAAGTTGAACAACTCACGGTTTCGTCATTCGCCGTATAATAGAGAGATTAAGCTACACGTTGAAATACAAACCGTCACATGAACGCCTAAGTTCACGCTCAAGTACACGTTGACGAAAATGTTCTGTTAAGCTACACATCTGAAACGATGTCAGTGGACGTGGAGCCATGTTTATGTGCTGACTGTGTCTAAGGGTCATGTCTCTGTGGTGTAATGGTTAGCACAGTCTATTGAATACTTTTTTTGCTTTATTTCATATTCAATCACAATTCAATTACTTTAGTATCACTTTTTTGCTCATATCAAGGGCGGACGTAATATAAAGAAATGCCTCATTCGCAAATCTAATGTAGTGATAAGGCAATAGTAGACCCTGGTTATAGTAACCCATGATGCCAATAAAACCTGTAACTTTCACGCTTACCTGTAAAAAGTAGACTAATCTGATGTCATTTATCTGCGCGCGCATAGAAGTTCACGTTCATGCTTTGTTGAATAAAGGGCTTATTTAATACCCGGGGCTTAATAGTGTACCAAATCGAATCGAGAAACGGCACGACATGCGGGGTTTTGTTTGGTCTTTATTCAACAATGGTGTATAGAGGGGTAGGATTTCTCAGACCTACATGTAGGTACCTTTTTCTGTACCGTTTTGCGGTTATTTTATTCTATGGTATTGCAATCCGTTCACATCATTAGTTACATAATTTAATAACTTAAATATATGATATGTAAATAAGGGTAATGCCTTGGTCACATTTGCTCCGATTTTCACTACGGCGCCCGGCCGATTGAGTATTTTGTTCAAAATTGAATAGAATATTGAACAAAACACTCAATCGGCCGGGCGCCGGCCGATGGATCGGAGCATATGAGACCCAGGCATTACTACGAACAAAATAAACAGGGAAATGTTGTACTCGAAGTGGCGATTGTGTTTTCTGTCAGTCAGTATTACCCCCTTTACCCAGCTCTATAGCGCAGTATCAGGTGACCTGATTATGCAAATAAGAAGACCTCGACCCCGTTGGTTTCTCGTTAGCGCAATCAAAACGGACACGGACAATCTTCGTTTTAACCGTTGTTTCCGAACGGTTCGTGACCGAAATTCACTCAAGGGCCACTCAACTATAGAAAATATGTTACGTTATAAGGATGGATTGTTTTACTCATGCCTGGGTCACATATGCTCCGATCCATCGGCCGGCGCCCGCCCGATTGAGTGTTTTGTTCAATATTGTATTCAATTTTGAACAAAATACTCAATCGGCCGGGCGCCGTAGTGAAAATCGGAGCATATGTGACCAAGGCATTACCAATCATCAACATGTGCTGATATATTCAGCCCTGGACTTTATGTCCAAAGGGGGGTACGACACATCGTCAGAAAAAAACTCAAGTTTTCACACCCCTATTTGTTTATTGGCTAATTCAAATCGGATGCGGTAAAAAACCAAACCGATTTGCGAACGTTTCGGGTAATACGTTCGCCCTTGGTTGAATACGCGTCTGTAAATTGCACCAATGTGATAATCTCATGTAAAAACCTGTAAACTTCACGCTGGGCCACAGGAAATAGACAAATCTGAAGTCATTTATCTGCGCGTGCTTAGAAGTTCAAGTTTTGTTAAATACGTGTAGCTTAACCTCTCTATTCTATTAAGACGCACACGTATACATAGTGTTATCCACCAGGAGGGATTTGATATGAAGAATATCACAATGCTGACATCAATATTTCCCAAAGGATGCAGTAAGCGAGAAAAGTATCGATAGCATATTATTATTCTAGGGATATTCCCCATATCATCCCAATATGTGATTGACGACTGACGACCTTATACCTTGGACGGATACCATGGTATAAAATCATTTCCCTCTTCACATTCATCCCGAATTATCAGAGAGATTTTGCAACTCAGTCACTCACTCACTCACTCACTCACTCACACGCACGTTTATTATTCCTGTATACAGTACAACTTATGAAAGGTTTGATTTGACACTCATAAGTCGGCAACGGCTAGACGTATTTGTTAAATTGTATTTTATTTAATTTATCTTCATTGTATAATATGTGTGTGACACTATTTTAACCAACCAACTTTAATCATTTTTCGTAATTTGCCAAATATTGACATTCAGGACCATTCATGGTGTTTACACTTAGCAAATTCTGCCATCTCTGACCGTCATGACTTATCAGATCAACTTACTTTGTCAATGTTGCACTTCCTTGCTGTTCCCAACTGAATGTTCCATCTTCGACAGAAACTGCATTCTCTGTGGGCGTCAATATATTAACATTAATGACAATCATGGAAGAATTATACCCATTCAGTAAACAAAGGAGTGGTATCGATATGGAGAACTGAATTCAACCATGTTTTTCTCTTAAACCAATCATTGAAAACATTCTGTAAAAACACGGTATTTTATGTAACGTTGAGTGATTGACAACAATTTAATGCGAAAACCATTTAGAAATATTTTATATAACTGTTTTTGTTAAAATTTTTTATTTTTTTAGTGCAATTGTTTTTGCTCCTTTCTACCAATTCTTGAGAATGAAATGAAATATGGGGTTATATGGGGTTTGTTTTTCTTGACTGGTATGCACTCAGAGTTTGCTTTTTCTTGCTAAGTTCCATTACAACTTTTGGTCCTTTCCCTTTGGCACTAGTGCTTATATATTTATAGTTATACAAAGAAATTTTGGTTGATTTTAAAAAAGGTATTCAAAAAATTAAAACAAAATCCCCCAAAATAGATAAAAATCAAGATAAACCTTTTATTTCATTAACAAGATACTTTTCAAAAATCAACCCAAATTTCCTCTGTACACAATTACAATATTGAGAGAAACATGGTGTGTTAATGTCGTTTTGTTCCAATGAGGTTCGTAAAGATGTTTCATTTAACATGATACCAAAAAACAAGTGTTTGATGTGTTTTCTAAAACAATTTTTTTCAAATTATTTTTTTACCATTCAAAAGATGACCATTAAATTGACGATTGTTACGATTTTTAGATTTTTTATGACTAGTTTAAGAGAAACGTGTGTTCAAAAAGTTCTCCATATCGATACCACTCCTTTAAATCTCTACTAAATAGCTCTACGGCGACCGTACGTCGACAATAGTTCCCTAAAATCGGTAGATTTCTACGACAATCTTAGAAAATGTACGGTCGTCTTAACGGCTTATGGTCTCCGTAATGGCTCATGGTCTCCGTATCAAGCTTTCCACAGGCAGAAGAGTCGCCGTAGAAATTTTAACTCGGAGTTATAACTTTTTTTCATTTTTACGCTCAGCGCACAGCCGTAGCCAAACTTACGTTGGCCGCACAGCAGGTGTATGGTCGCCTTGCGGCTTCTTAGGGGTTTTATGGGTTACAAGGGCATTTGCGAAACGCAACGTAGGGACGCCCTTTGATGACCGTAGTTTTTCTCTCTTCTCAATATCAAAATACTACCCTGCGTGCAGAGTCTAGTGAAGACGAAGCTCTCTTTTAAGAAGTGAAGTCAAACGAATGCAAAGGGTATCAAATACACGATACTACCGTAGCAAATATGACTACTAAAGTCCCCGATCGTGTGATTTCCACGGCAGCCGTTAAATTGCTATTGGCCTAAGAAGGAACAAACCGTATGGTCGCCGTAGAAAATGTAACTGTTTATTTTTTTAAATACAGGGTGACCCCAAAAAATGCAACCCTCCATTTCTTCAATATTTTTCTTAAATGGAGGTTAATTGCTCTGAAATTTGGCACACAAGGACTTCATTCAATGTGGGATCCTCTGGCAAAGTTTATATAATCATAGTCATATATTGATAGAGTTATAGTCGTTTCAAAATATGCTCCAAATGTCGTCCATTTCCAATGTTAGGTTTTCGGATGAATCACATTCCCTTCTTTCTGAACACGTAAACTCAAGAAATAATGTGTTCTGGGATCACAAATTCCAGATGAAGTGCTTCAAAGGCCCCTTCATTCTGTCAAATGCACAGCTTGGGCTGCCATTTTCCAAACATGAAATCATCAGTCCCTTTTGGTTTCAGGTTGATAATGGCAACACTGTTACTGTTAACACACAGCGCAATATTGGCGTTCCCAGGAAGTTCTAGGCAGTTCTAGAGTGACATAGAGGCTTCAATAGACAAGAACAGTGGTTCTAGAAGTATGGAGCTACTCCTCACACTTCTAATGATAGCATAGCCTGGCTCACTAGTCATTTCTATGAGAAGATTATCTCTCCTAGGACGTCGAACCCATGGTCATCCCACAGTCTTGATCTCAATGCCCTTGACTTCTATATATGGGGTTATTTAAAGGATAATGTGTCTGAAAATAACCCTACCGCAATTGCAGAACTCCAACAAGCAATGGCTGCAAAAATTTGAGCCCCCATGGGAAAAAATGCATCAGTGTTATGAACAGTTTTTCTCGAACATTGCAAGTTTGTTTTCAGCGAAATTGACGACATCTGGAGCATATTTTGAAACAACCATAACTCTATCGATATAAGACTATGATTATTAAAACTTTGCCAGATGATCCCACATCGAATGAAGTCCTTGTGTGCCAAATCTCAGAGCAATTTACTTACATTTAAGAAAATATTGAAGAAATGGAGGGTTGCATTTTTTGGGTCACCCTGTATTTATCATCATTACTGTACATAGATTACATAGATGGCTACAAAATGTGTAAGTATTTACCTTTTAAATATCACAGTATTGCAAGATGGTCATTTGAATATAAAAAGAAAATCCATTCACACATACATGTACAGGGTGTCCCGAAAGTATGGGGGCCCCCCTAGGCAGACATATTCCAGTGTCCTCATAGTATGTATCATATATCATTTTAAAGCTTATCCAAAGTTACATTGATTTGCCAAGTATTATGGTTTAACTCCCAAATGGGAAAAAGTTACAGTCATTTTAAAAGTTAGTGTTTTGTAAAAATAAAGTTCAATTTTACACCACACTACTAGTGTATGAGACCCCCCTTGGCAATGTTAACAGCAGCAATAATTTTCAAATATGACCTTAAAAGCCCTTCAAAAAGGGATGTGGAATTTCATAACCCTCTTAAAACCTGTTAAGGCACTTTAGAAGAGTTTCCTTAGAGTTTCTACCCTCATCATTCTCTTTTTCCAACTCAATATCTATCCGATCCGTAAAGAATTGCTGCTGTTAAGATGGCCCGGAAAGACACATTGACTAGTGATTTGGTGTAAAATTGAACTTAATTTTGACCAAACACTAAATTTTGAAACTAACACTAACATTTGAGAGTTGAACCATGATACTTGGCGAATCAATGTAACTTTGGATAAGCTTTAAAATGATATATGACACATACTATGACAACACTGGTATATGTCTGCCTAATATATAAATAAGGGTTATGTACTGGGAGGTTTTGGATATGGGGTTTATCCAGAGGGAGATATGCTTATCTACCTGAGGGACCGTAGGGACCGAAGGTAGATGTGCATATCTCACGAGGGATGAACCCTATATCAAAACCGACCGTACATAACTGCTTTATCCTATACCAAGTAGAGTTTTCAGGGGCATATGGCCATTTCAATAGTACAAGATGTAAAAATAAACAAATCATTCGTATGTCAAGTCATTTTATTGCATTACCGGAAGCGGGAAGATATGCACCGGAAGCGGGAAGATATGCACCGAAGCGGGAGATATGGCGGGAGATATGGAGGTTCTGGATATGGAAACCTCAAAATCAGGATACGGGATATATCTTACCAACTTATCTCCCTAAAACTCTACTTGGCATAGGATAAATCATAATTTGTGCAAGTTTTCTTGATTAATATATACTAACGTCTATCTGTGGAATGGCTTACAACATCATCCCTAAGTTCTTCGTCGTTCAGGAAGGCTTGGATCCTACCCACTGATACATACGCCTAAAATATAATTAGCTTACGATAAAACCTCTATCAAAATTACATTATACTCGTGCATACTCAACCTTTGTTCGATTATATTTATTCTCTCACCGACAGCATCAAATTAAACATCCGTGAGGTTGTGTACCCCTCTTTCAAATAGAACCCTGGGGCAAAATAACGATTTTAGCGCTATGGATGTATATTTACTTATTTAGCGGTTTATTAAATCAATTGTTATTTTCAATAACCTGTACAAAACCTGCAATTGCGTTTGGTAATATAGTCATTGGTCTGCTTAGAGTGTTGACTAGAGAGAGTGAGACGAATGCAACCTGTGGATTGAGCAGGTGAGTTGCAGACGATAATGCGTATGCACTGAACGAAATTACTGCAAACTGAAACAATAGTTTAAAAAGCATGCATATAATATGTAGTTCTGAAGAATGATGAATGAAATTATATAGTAATATCTACTATATCTATACTATCTACTTATTTTTATCAAAATTTCACTTCATATTATGTTGTAAGTATATTCAAAGTTGCTCATTATTATGGAATATTTTCTGTGTTTTTAACTTTAAAAACTGATTCAAACAATTCCAGAGCAGCCATTTATATGTCCGTTTATGGATCAAAAACATAGATTTAATAGCATATTTCATTTAATTACACTAATGTTGATGATTTTAGAGCGCTAGTAATGTTGATTTTGTAGCAGCGTTTCAATGTCAACTCAAAAATGTACATACTCAAAACCTTTGCTGACTCAAATGATATATAGCAGCTATAACAGGGTTGATACTTTAACAACAAAATATTCGGCAGTCAAGTATAAACTTACTATGAGTGGTGCGCAGAAGAATGATATTGAGGAACCAGCCATGATGAAGGCTGCTATTCTGATTGTGACGATTTCCTTTTGTCTTACGTCTAATACTCTATCCATGAACGCCCCCTCCCACGCATATAGCTTAATCACCTTTATAACAAAGCATGGGATATAAACCGATCAAGGTGATGGATATTGTGATGCATTATTTAGCTTAATAACCTTTATAACAAAGCATGGGATATAAACCGATCAAGGTGATGGATATTGTGATGCATTATTTAGCTTAATCATCTTTATAACAAAGCATTGGATATAAACCGATCAAGGTGATGGATATTGTGATGCATTATTTAGCTTAATCATCTTTATAACAAAGCATTGGATATAAACCGATCAAGGTGATGGATATTGTGATGCATTATTTAGCTTAATCACCTTTATAACAAAGCATTGGATATAAACCGATCAAGGTGATGGATACTGTGATGCATTATTTAGCTTAATCACCTTTATAACAAAGCATGGGATATAAACCGATCAAGGTGATGGATATTGTGATGCATTATTTAGCTTAATCATCTTTATAACAAAGCATTGGATATAAAACGATCAAGGTGATGGATATTGTGATGCATTATTTAGCTTAATCACCTTTATAACAAAGCATTGGATATAAACCGATCAATGTGATGGATATTGTGATGCATTATTTAGCTTAATCATCTTTATAACAAAGCATTGGATATAAAACGATCAAGGTGATGGATATTGTGATGCATTATTTAGCTTAATCACCTTTATAACAAAGCATTGGATATAAACCGATCAAGGTGATGGATATTGTGATGCATTATTTAGCTTAATCACCTTTATAACAAAGCATTGGATATAAACCGATCGAGGTGATGGATATTGTGATGCATTATTTAGCTTAATCCTCCTTTATAACAAAGCATTGGATATAAACCGATCAAGGTGATGGATATTGTGATGCATTATTTAGCTTAATCACCTTTATAACAAAGCATTTGATATAAACCGATCAAGGTGATGGATATTGTGATGCATTATTTAGCTTAATCACCTTTATAACAAAGCATTGGATATAAAACGATCAAGGTGATGGATATTGTGATGCATTATTTAGCTTAATCACCTTTATAACAAAGCATTGGATATAAACCGATCAAGGTGATGGATATTGTGATGCATTATTTAGCTTAATCACCTTTATAACAAAGCATTTGATATAAACCGATCAAGGTGATGGATATTGTGATGCATTATTTAGCTTAATCACCTTTATAACAAAGCATTTGATATAAACCGATCAAGGTGATGGATATTGTGATGTATTATTTAGCTTAATAACCTTTATAACAAAGCATTGGATATAAACCGATCAAGGAGATCGATATTGTGATTCATTATTTAGCTCGATTACGTTTATAATGATGTATTCTATATAACTTGAACACATCCATAACAGTAATTGTAAATCATGGATCAAATATGATCACCTTTTTAACTTGTACTATGCACGAAAACAGGCTAATCGCATTCAATGCAACATATTGTACTATATACGAAAACAGGCTAATCGCATTCAATGCAACATATTGTTTTAAATTTTATTACTTGATAGAAAAGGTGCAAGATTCGATCAGAAATCAGATTTATAACATTTTTTGAATTTGCATGACTGTGTGGTTCAAAGTCATTCTTTGTTAATTAAAACGTTTACCTTAATTCCATTTAGTAATTCGTTCGTCAACTTTAGACGAGTGTCTTTCAGTTTCATTTGGATAACCTACATACATAAAGTCCCATTAGGTAAGACAAACAAGGAAAATAGAGTGTTTACATTGCACATGCTGCATTTATCATCTTGTACTACATCACCTAGAAATGTGGTTCATCATATTAAAGTTTGAGCACATTTTAATTTTTTTAATACTAGTCTTGTATTCATTTTCAACACTGAGTATTGGATAAGAAAATGATCAATTTAAGCTAATGTAAGTGCGAACTTTACCTGATATTTTTTATAGGCCTTTGATGCCAATAATGCGTTTGTTGTGAACAAGATCACCATTGCGCCAAGACCTGCTAACGAGGCCGCGCCCAAATACTGCCATAACAACACCATACAAATAGTAACATTCAAAGGTACGGACCATAGAAAATGAAGAAAATTGCACGCGTCGCCTATTTTCTGAGAATCTACGGCCATTAGGTTGACAATCTGCCCCAAGGAGTACTTCTTTCGAGAATTATTAGAGAGTTTTAATGCCTGGAAAAGCAGATGTCCCTTTTATATTCGCCGAGACTTTGTGTGGTTTATCATAATAAAATCTTACGACGTAGAGGAACATGATTCTATTCGTTTACGTACAAGTTCTCTTAAAAACGTATAGCTTGAACTTGAACTACTTAACATATACGTTTGTAAGCACGCCTTGGGTTTTAGCACACGTAATGGTAAAATGTACCTTTCTATAAATAGCTGCTGTTAGGGCAGATCGGACCCACATGCCAGTGGTAAGTTTGCCCAGGAAATGTTGCTGGTTCACTAAAGCTCTTCCAATTGACAGCAAAAACAGAAGAGCAGCATAGAGATAACCTCTCCATACAAATGGATCTCTATTCTGTACGAAGCTGATCAGCAAACTAGAAATATGGAATATGGAGAAACAATAAGAATAGTAAAACTAATCTAAATGAGGATCGAAGTAAAAAGGATATCAATACCTTTGAATAGGATTGGCGTCAATTATGAACAGTATATATATTAGAGATTATGGCAACTTCGTAATTATTACAAAAACAGTAATTGTCAGCTTATAAAACAATGCGCCATCATACTAATCGATATGCCCTGTACCTCACCAGTATTTCAAAGAAAGATCAATTATACTTACTCCAATACAAGTGGTCTAATATAGGTGAACACAGAGTTTAAGAGCTCAAATATACCAATTGAGGAATAATAGCAGCCAAAAGCTCTCCACAGCGCCTTCATAACTGACAGCTCTTTATGAAGTTTGCAGTCAGAGTATGTAACATCCACATCTTCGACACTTGCCGTGTCATCTTCGGTAATTCCCGCTGTGTATTTGTAAGTGTTGTATGTTCTTTTACTCGATGATCTGTAAATTATGATTGATTTACACTTAATCTTGGCAAAGGATGTTATAGTATAAAAGTATCATTTATCTGAAACACTTGGTTAACCCCCATTTGCCAAGAGTTTGAACCAAATGTCGTGTAATTTACCAAGCAAGTCCAAAACTTACTAAGGTAATTGCACAAGTGTGTTGTTGCATCTGCAAAAAATTCAAGTTGAACGATCAAATCTCAAATCTCATGTCATATTTGAAATCCCGAGAGATTTTAGACGTTTTTTTAAATAGTCAATTTGAAGGAAGCTGAAAAATTCAAAATGGCCGATTTATAAAAATCCAATATGGCCACAGTGTAAAAGGAGGACGGAAAGTATCACAAAATATTCCGGACAGTCATATATTGGATTTTGGCTATTTTCTGAGGATTTTAACCAGGTGCATATGTTAGGCCAACCCACCCGCATGTTCTTTTCTGAGATATTATCCTGGTTTTCAACCCCTTCCACCCCTGCTTTTTAATTCTTGTTGCATCAATGAGTTGCGTTTTGAGACACAGTTAACCCCTTTAAAGGAATAAGTAATTATTTTTAGATGAAGTGGAAAACAATATTTTCCAAGTAGATATCCCATAGAAAAAAACTCATGCAATCCATTGCTTTCAGCTTAATTTTGGTCACCCATAATTATTATCTTTTAAACCACTGAAGGAATAACTTATTTGAGCTAGTAACTGATGCACAAATACATAAACATAGCTGTACTTATTTGAGCTAGAAACGGGTGCACAAATACATAAACACAACTGTACTTATTTTAGCTAGTAACGGTGCAAAAATACAAAAACATAACTGTACTTATTTGAGCTAGTAATGGGTGGACAAATGCATAAACATGACTGTACTTATTTGGGCTAGTAACGGATGTACAAATACATAAACATAGCTGTACTTATTTGAGCTAGAAACGGGTGCACAAATACATAAACACAACTGTACTTATTTTAGCTAGTAACGGTGCAAAAATACAAAAACATAACTGTACTTATTTGAGCTAGAAATGGGTGCACAAATGCATACACATAACTGTACTTATTTGAGCTAGTAACGGATGCACAAATGCATAAACATAACTGTATTTATTTGGGCTAGTAACGAATGCACAAATGCATAAACATAACTGTACTTATTTTAGCTAGTAACATGTGCACAAATGCATAAACATAACTGTACTTAATTTATCTAGTGACGGGTGCACAAATACATAAACACAACTGTACTTATTTTAGCTAGTAACGGTGCAAAAATACAAAAACATAACTGTACTTATTTGAGCTTGTAAAAGGGTCACAAATGCATACACATAACTGTACTTATTTGAGCTAGTAACGGATGCACAAATGCATAAACATAACTGTACTTATTTGGGCTAGTAACGAATGCACAAATACATAAACATAACTGTACTTATTTGAGCGAGTAACGGGTGCACAAATACATAAACATAACTGTACTAAATTGAGCTAGTGATGGGTGCACAAATGCATAAACAAAACTGTACTTATTTGGGCTAGTAACGAATGCACAAATGCATAAACATAACTCTACTTATTTGAATTAGTAACGGGTGCACAAATGCATAAACATAACTGTACTTAATTTAGCTAGTGACGGGTGCAAGAAATACATAAACATAACCGTACTTATTTGAGCTAGTAACGGGTGCACTAATGCATAAACATAACTGTACTTATTTGAGCTGGTAACGGATGCACAAATGCATAAACATAACTGTACCTTTTCGGGCTAGTAACGAATGCACAAATGCATAAACATAACTGTACTTATTTGAGCTAGTAACGGGCACACAAATGCATAAACATAACTCTACTTATTTGAGCTAGTAACGGGTGCACAAATACATAAACATAACTGTACTTAATTTAGCTAGTGACGGGTGCACAAATACATAAACATAACTGTACTTATTTGAGCTAGTAACGGGTGCACAAATGCATAAACATAACTGTACTTATTTAAGCTAGTAACGGATGCACATATACATAAACATAACTGTACTTATTTGAGCTTGTAACGGGTGCACAAATGCATAAACATAACTGTACTTATTTGAGCTAGTAACGGGTGCACAAATGCATAAACATAACTGTACTTAATTTAGCTGGTAACGGGTGCACAAATACATAAACATAACTGTACTTATTTGAGCTAGTAACGGGTGCACAAATACATAAACATAATTGTACTTATTTGAGCTAGTAACGGGTGCACAAATGCATAAAACTAGCTGTACTTATTTGAGCTAGTAACGGGTGCATAAATGCATAAACATAGCTGTACTTATTTGAGCTAGTAACGGGTGCACAAATGCATAAACATAACTGTACTTATTTGAGCTAGTAACGGCACCACGCTTTTGTTGCGACTGCCATCCTCGTAAGAATGCACCCATGCATCGTGTAGTTTCATCACACGGTCGTAAGGAATGTAATGCATCGTCGTTCATCTTGCCTTTGTAACCAAGCATGACGAACCTAATGTGGAAGGGAAGAGCAAAGTGACCATCAACATGTGAAAATATGAATACTGGTATGATGTGTTCGTCAAGGATACGTTCTTCATTATTAGTATGAGGACTGATAGCTGATTTAGCCTAGCCAAGGTAAAACACTTGTTTTTGTATTCATCCCTAACCTACCTGTATACTAAGTCTAGTAGTCCTTTAATACTGAAATGATAGAGACTGGCAGACAATGAATTCACAGGTTGCAGAAACTTATTGATTAATAAAAGTTGTATATTAATAATGAATGTTCTTAATGAAACCAAGAACACGAATATATGCACGTCATACATAAATGTACATATACAATTATCACATTTGGAATTAAAAGTTTGAAATCTCAATTCATACCTTGATAATAAAAGGCTCAATTTTAATCAATCAACTGTTCTAAGATAAAACTTACCCAGTCATCCACCAAAATGACACTCTTGACAGGAAGGAAGCTTTTAGTTCTGGACATGGATTCTAAAAATACAGTCAGTACAAACACAATACAAATGTGCGTCTATTCCACAGTATATTTATTTTCTGTACTGTGGTATGATGTCAAAGCATATTCAAAATAAGTAAGATTTGAGTTCATGATTTGTTTTCACGGTATGATGCTTCTTTATTCGAGGGTTTACGTAAATGATTTATGATGGCCTAGAAGAGTGTAGGTTGCTACTTTGTGTATACCGAGTGTTATTTCAATGTTATATCATCCTTGAGGCACAAAATGACTTGAGTTAATGTTTTAAAATTGTTGACCGTGTGGTGCTTCTGACGGAAGGACTTTGAATCGATGTATTGTGATGTTATATCATGGATTTGACCTCAAGTGTTTGGTTTGATATTTTGTATTAATTGGAAGTTGCTTCTACATTAGGAAGTGGGAAGGAGGAGGAGATGTTTAGTTACGATGTAACTTAATGCGTGTGGCCTAAACGGGTTTGAGTGGTTATTTAGCACTAGGGAGTTTAAACTTGCAATGTTTTCCAGAACCAAAGCGGGAACGGAAAATATTTAAGCGATGCATTTGTATGGGCGATTTGTCATACGTATAGGGTAGCGTTTCGATTTTATATGCAAGCTTAAACTCGCTACTAATGAACACACGGTACGTCTGTTTGAAAAGTGTAAAAGTGGATGTCTTGTAGAAATTAAAACGTTCTTAAGTTGACCCCTTTCATTTTTATTACAGCAGATTATAAAATAATATTCAATTTTGAAGAGCAAAATGGTCACTTTGTAATTTACTAGGCATGCTAAAAGATCTTGACACTAGTTTGCTCTTGCATCTGTAAAAAATTCGATTTGAATAAGCTAGCGTTTTTTTTGGAATTTCGCTGACAAGAATTGATTTGTAGTTTCTAACTTTTAGAAACTTAGATAACATCGTTTGTGACCTAATTTGATGACCTTGACCTTGGACTTTGAAAATTTCACTTTTCAGATCTTTGTTATTAGATAAATCTAAATTTTAATAAAAAAATCGACTAAAAAACTTTTTTGAGCTTTCAAAGGTCACTTTCAAAGGTCATCAAAAGGTCAAATCTCAATTTTTAGGTCTTATTTGAACTACTGAGCAATTTCAAATAAAGCTTTTAAGTTTAACGGGTAAGTGGGTTTCCTAGAATTGTGATAATTCTATCAAGCATGCCCTTAACCTAATCATATCTTGGCACTAGTCTGCTATAGCATCTTCATTTAAATGAACATGACGTGCATGTAAGCGATTTTCCTGGAATTTTGATGACAAAATATGATTTATGTGGCGCCTGCCCACCCACATGTCCGCACGCCCGCCACATCGCCCTGTCGCACACGTCGACGGCAACATAGCACTTTTTCAATCGTTAAATGACTATCAAAGCACGCATTGTTATTATTATATGCTATTAGCAAACAGCTGGTTGATTATAGCATTCGAACACGATATATCTATTATACGTACATGTAGAAATTTATCAGTATTTGGTTCATCTATAGTTGACGTGAGTAGTGGTTGTCTCTCTCCAGATCTCTCACTGGCTGGAAGTTTCAATGCATTCACATCAGCAAACAGGTGCAGAGCAAACTCAAGGAATACTAGACAGCTTACAATACTTTCAAATATGAGCCCCGTTGTGTCATCTGCATATTCCTAAATACATATAGAAAACCAACGTGGATATGTCAGCAAATTAAAAGGTGCATGTAATGATCAAAATAAGTAAGACATAAACATACCGCTGCACTTGATAAGTATTACAAATTGTGAAGCATTCGAATATCACAGTGACTTTACATGCGAGTTTTTATTGAGCGCGACCTTTTATGGTCATGTAATTGCTGTAAAGTATAGGCAACATCAGATGCAAGTAAGCAATACCCCGGGTACTATTCCGTAATCACAGACAATAGACTAACACACGGTAACAATGAAGGACAGACTCGTGAGAACCTCTTCTTAAAGGAGTCGTATTATTCTGTGCACAGATGCATAGCCATCCACGTTGAGTACATAAAGTGCTCACCACAATTAAGTGACATCTTGATTTTCTATCACCATTTTCAGACCATGGTGATCTGAGACGTCATACTTTCGAATAATGTCTAGGTACACATTTTGTATATTTTACATTTTGTATAATCTAAGCTACTATTGTATGATAGCTTGTAGATTTTGAAAAATACGGTAGTTTTCTCGGTAGATGTTTGAAAAAACGCTAGTTTTGCGGAAGATTTTGAAAAATGCGGTAGTTTTATGGTAGATTTTGAAAATAAAGCGGTCGTTTTTGCGGAAGATTTTAAATAATGCGGTAGTTTTAGGGTAAGATTGCGGAAGATTTTGAAAAAGATTTTAGATTTAAAAAAATATTTTGTGATCAAAAACACCGTGTTTTTGCATCACGAAACTCCCACTTGACTACACACCAGCTTACAAACCAGCTTACTTATATAAGTATGCAATAACCATTGTCACAGACCTACCGACACCTGTTTATTTTCGGGTTGGTAATGGAATATTACAGGGGCAATACGGGAAGACCTCAAATTTTCAGAATTTCCAAATAATAACGGTAGGTTTTACGGTAGTTTGACCAAAAAAACTGTTAATTTCAGCAGAAATACGGTAGATTTCTAAATATTTACGGTGTATTTTACGGCCGTTCTTATAGAAAAAATCGATACGGTAGATTTTTTACGGTAGTTTTTACGTGAAAAAATGGTAATTTTTTACGGTATAATATATATATATATATGGCAGGTATAAAACATCAAGTCTCAGTGCCTTAAACGGAGATCGAACCAGTTACCTCGTCTGCTTTAAAGGTAACTGCGCTTTCATCAGGCTTCACAAACGGAATATGATGATTATAATTTCAATATATCAGAAAGAGGACTTACCATAAACTGCATGATTCTTGACCTGAGTATAGTGATAGAAGTGATAACGTTTGTAAACCAAAACATGAACATCGTCCCCGATGAATGCTCGCCTACAAGGAACTCCTTCCGCATGAGGAAGACAACATAAATCTACAAAAAGATTACTTTTTACACTAAATGAAATTGAATAACCGAGATGCTAGTAGATACTTTCAAGCTTAACCACATGTAACATGGCATGATATATTATAAAGTTCTTTTAAACTTGAATATATACCAGTTCTAGTGAATCAATTTTCATATTTCTGCTTACTAAGATTGAATGGATTTTCTGGAATTTTACTATTGTATAAGGATCAAAATTTTGATAGAGTATATAATGCTGTGAAAATCCTATTTTACTATTGTATAAATTCTAATCCAGGATATATGTATATTTCCGTTTGTGCATAGTTTTATTGATTTAAGTATTGTTTGTGTTTATGTATTTTGTGTTTATGTTTTTTGAATAAATATTTTTATAAAAAAAAGGGAGTCATTATAGCAAATAGCATGTTTACTCAAATGAAAGAAAACATTTTCATATTACCCTTATGCATCTGATACTTGTACTAAATGAAAACTAGAAAAACAGCAACTCCACGGAGAGGCAAATCCCACCGAACAAAACATATTTTGATTATTGGTGGCCATCTTGAAAATTCCTTCTTGAGCAAAGCGTGTTCGTCCCTAGGCATCAATATATAAATTGTAAACCATATTCGTCAATAAGCATTTGAGTTATCAAAGATTATATTTCTTTTTATGAAAAATGGCAGCCATTTTGACATTCAGCCACCATTTTGATTTTTTTTCTAAAGCAGAGCTTAACTGTGCCTCTAGACATAAGCATATACAATTTGAACCAAATCCGTTCACTTGTATTTGAGTTATCAAAGATTACGTTTTTTACGAAAAATGGCCGCCATTTTGCCACTGTGTTCCTGGGCATCATCATATTAAGTCTGATCAAAATCCTTTCACTGGTATTCGAGTTATCAAAGATTTCATTTTTTATAAAAATGGCCACCATTTTGATATATAGCAGCCATTTTAAAAATCACTTCTTCAGCGTAGCTCCTTTGTCCCTAAGCATCAGCATATACAATTTGAACCAAATCCGTCAACTAGTATTTGAGTTGAAAAATGGCAGTCATTTTGAAATTCAGGCGCCATCTTTCTTTCTTTCTCTACTTTGTCCCCAGGCATCAGCATATAAAATTTGAACCAAATCCGTTCACTGGTATTTGAATTGTCAACTAAAAATATATTTTAAGAAATATTTTGAAAGTCAGCCGCCAATTTGAAAATTATTTTCTGAACAAATCTACTTTGTCCCTCAAGACCATCATATGAAATTTGAAAGAAATCTGTTCACTGGTATTAGGTATTTGAGTTATCAAAGGTTACGTATTTTACGAAATATGGCTGCCATTTTGATATTTAGCAGCCATTTTGAAAATCTCTTCCTAAGTATAGCTCCTTTGTCCCTAGGCATCAGCATATGAAATTTGAACTAAATCCGTCAACTAATGTTTGAGATATAAAAGATTACATTTTTTACAAAAATGGCTACCATTTTCAATTTAGCGGCCATATTGAAAATTACTTCTCGAGCAGAGGTCCTACACTCATAAGGCATAAGCCTATAACATTTTAATTAAATCTGTCAACTGGTGTATGAGTTATCGTCCGGACACACTAACGGACGGACGGACGGACGGCCGTAAGGACGGACGGCTTTCCCATACCCCCTCGAATTTCGCTCGGTGGGATAATAACAATAAGGGAGCTAAGGTTGTCAAACTTTTGGAGGGATAGTAGCAATAATATACTATAGATTGGCACATAAAGGGAGATTTTTATTTTTACAGATCAATTTCACATTTATGGTGAAGTTTCAGGATATTCTATTTGTGTACTATTAGTACACAGCTTGGCTTATGAAATATCCTCCAAATCAAACAAAGCAGTTCTAATACACGGTGCCAATGTCAAGCTGCGCGCCTAAGTAGGCGCGCAGTTTGTTTCGATCACAAACTGCGTGCCTAACAAAATTAACATTGCATCATTTAAGTTGGAGTCTGTGGCGAATGTACGAATCTTGCAAATACGAGCAAAAACTATGTGCAAATGAATCTAAGTTTTAAAACATAAGCCGATCATTTTCGTCACTGATTTAACGGGAATTTATACGTAAATCGATCTAGCACTTTAAACATAAATGACAAATACTTTAGACTCGTTTTATGTTTAATTCCTTACGCATTTATCATGTATAATTCAAAATATTTCGAGATAAAACAGATAATCAGGAGATTAAAAAGAAATAAACCACAAACTGCGCGCCTATTTTAGCCAGAAATTATAAACTGTGCGCATACACTATTAAAACTACATATTATCATTGAAATTTTTACAGAGGCACGTAAAGGTGTTTTTCATATAGCTTTGGAAATTTTGCTTTATCGTCAGATTTTATGAGATTTTCATATTGAAAGTCAAAATGTATAATAGAAGTGACAATTAAGTTGGGAACGAAAGAAAGTATTTTATTTTCAGAACCTCTGAACCTTTTCAGAAACTATGCTGCTTTAATCAGATGGAGTGATCCAATATATTCTAGCATACACAGACACAATGGCTGAATAAACGGCATATGACGATAAACATACAAAGATATAACTTTACACTGTTAATTTTGAGCACAGAAGTTACTTAAGACCCTTATATTGAGATAACTAGGTTAACATCGGGAAAAACATTGAGTACTAAGAGTAAATTAAGTTCATCTTCACAGAATGGTACTATCTATAGAACGAGACTAACCTTGTATTTTTCGTATTTTGGCTCTTTTTGGGAGTCGTGTCCTCCCGTCTTCAATTTTGAAATATGCGCGCAGTTTGTCAGAGTTTCAAACTGCGTGCCTAGTAGGCACGCTGCTTGACATGGGCATCGTGTAATACATGGATTTATATTGGCTGTTGTACGTGGATTCTTTGAACAATCACTTTCTCAATAATGTTAACAAAATCATTGTAAATGGATTAATTTGTCTTCAAGGCGATTTTTATAAACTGGAATTTACAACCCCCCCTCTAATTTTTAAAAAATAAATCGGCTGATTTAGGTAACTCGCCTGGAGCCGTTGTTTTATATGGGAAGTTATCGTAACCCTTTTAGTTTATTTAAGTCATTTGATACTTACATATGTGACAAGATTTACTGCATTAGCTATGTGTACTGCTGTTGGTACATTGTGTTTGGTTATAAAATAGATCAGACTGACTAGGCCAACGATACATAACGAGAAACCAGTAATCTACAAAGGAAAAGTGCTTGGTGACAATTCAACTATTTTTATTAGGCTGTACTTAGCATATAAATGTTTTTGTCCATTCTCTTTTAAAATACCCTGTCACGTCTACATTGTATTACTTTCTTTGAATGATGTTATTGAGACTTTTACCAATTTGGACCAATGTTGCTTGCTTCCATCCGTCCATCTGTGAATTGTTTGCCTCGTCAGCAAATAAGGCAAATATATAATTGACGAAACCCATAGCACAACAGGAGCGATCCAGGATAGGACTGTTGCTTGAAAACAGTCTGTGAAATCAGGGTTGGTTGTGTTTACGGTCAGACTGTAGCTCTAAACATATTTAAAAGCGTATATTGGTATATTACATAGATTGAGATGTTTCAGCTTCTGTGACAAGGCAATTATTATCATCAACCTGCATTTACCTTTGCGATGAACTATATTAACTTATAAAGTAGACCGGATGATTGCTGAAAAT
>CAIIXF020000013.1:5913-22116 GCA_903813345.2 Owenia fusiformis
GACTAAGTATGCCATTCAAGTTGCAGACAGCTTCAACCAATACTTGTTGATAAATCATTACATTAAGTGTCTATTGCAAGTTTCTATAAAAAGAATGAAGATCTGGCCTAAGAAAATCAAAAACAAACGAGGCTTTATTCATCTATTCTTGTATTTTTAGGTGGCTATTTTCACGTCCGTCGAAAAAAACGAATCTTACGAATGTGATTCGAGACCCTGTCGCACTGCTGATGCACGTTCTCGTCATTGCTGTGTGCACATTCATGCAGTGAATGCCTCCACCAAGGAACATTCGAAGCTCACTCTACCATCTCCTCTAAAAGTGGTAAAACGTTCACCCCATGCTTCTGCCAGCATAAGAATTGCCATGTGTCAGGAGATTCCTGAGGACATTACTTCAATTTTGAAGATAGTAACTAACTGCAACCTGAAAAGTGAAATGGCCAAGTCATTCCAAACCACCAATCTCACTGATGTGTGGCCAAGCCTTTTTACGCCTCCACCTTTTTGCCCAATGTGCAAAGATAGCACCTGTACCAACCCACAAATGCCGAATGGGACAAATGGCGAATACTTTTTAGTCACCACATCACTTGTTCTTAAAGTGGCCATTCAAGCGCGTGTATGTCATTCTTGCAGTGGAACTGTAGCAGTTGATGCAAATAAGATAGGTAATAATTTTAAATACCAGCCTCTTATTATATACAGGTTGTCATTTCAATATGTTTTACCCAATTCCACATAATCTTCCATAACATTTTTGCCTGCATGATATCTGAAATGTTCTTTAGCAACTCTACCAAAAGTTTAAAATGACTAGCTCAACTATACTCATTTTTATGCAAAAACGTTATTACTCTTGAAATTAATGGATGGAACATATCTATTTGACACACTGTAGATCACAGATAACTTATACACTAGCTAAATAGTTTATTGAGCCCAGCCATATGGAAACTGGTTTTATCCCGAAAATTAAAATTGTGCTACAGATCCGAAAATGTATGCCAAGTACACACAGGCGTACTGTTATTAGAGAAAAATTTTGATGACAAACATACAAATAGAAATCTGTTGGATCCTGGTATTTAAGTGTTTATATGTATGGTTATTTACTGTAGATATATACTAACGAAGACATAATTCAGGATTAAGGTTGATGTGTATTTTTATTCCAAACATAATTTCAAAGATGGCGGCACACATGAAACGCATGGCCAAACTCAAACACAATCACAATCAAGTATGATGTATCTAAAATATCTCCCTTTCCTAAAGAAAAGATTTGTTGCTACCAAATGTTTAACAAGATATTGCTGTATATAAACTTTATAATGAAAAATAGATGGCAGCGGTGCATTTTGTTAAAAGTTGTACAATATTAACATTTGTAATTATGATGTCTGTCTGTCTGTCCGTGCGATTACTCAAATACTGGTTGACGGATTTGATTCAATTCAATTTCAAAATGGCGGCCATTTTTCGTTAAAGAACATAATCTTTGATAACTCATATACCAGTGAACAGATTTGTTAATTTGGTTCAAATTTTATATGATGATGGCTAACGACACAGTAGCTCTGCTCAAGAGGGAATTTTCAACATGGCCACTTACAATCAAAATTTTGTTTGTACGGTGGGATTTGCTACTCCTACTCTGACGAGTTGCTGTTTTTCTAGTTCCACTTTAACTGGCTCATAAGTGATCAGTTTATGAAAACAGTACAAAGAATACAAATAGTCATGAATCAGCTGATTAAGGCAATAGCTGACAATTTCTGTAGAAACAGATGTGAAACATTTGATTTTAATGTACTTAGGTCTTGAATACTTTTACATTACTTGAAGCTTTACTTGTTTCAACCTCTTTATGTCAGTATATTTTCTGTTACAAATTTTATAAATGTCTCATATAATAAATATTTCATATTGTCTCAATTTAATTATTATGCTTCTAGGTCTCTTCAATTGCCAGAATAAGGTCCTTGTAGGGTATGATGTATTTTTCGAGATGAGACTTCATCGCCGAAATGGATTATCACCCGAGCAGTCGATACAGATCCTATTTGAGAAACTGTCGAAGACTTCTCGTGTATCTGATATTGATATTGAAAAAGAGGACGAAAAGATCAACTACCTATCAAGGGTGATTTATAATGGTTTCTATGCATTTGAAGCTCTCTCACCACGGAATCTAGATGAAAGTCTGTGCGGTATATGTGGCAACATTCCTGTAATGCTCATTGGGGATGCCAATCAAAAGGACTGCTGTAACCTTACAGAGCTAGAGGTAGCGTAATTTTAGTCTTTCATTAATTGATTTTACAGAACTGCAAACCCAAACAACCCATCATTATCTTTTATTGACTTCTTATCATGTCAGTCTCTCCAACATATGGGTCACTATTACAGTTATATATAAAATTATAAAAAAGAGTTACACCATGATCTTTATATAAACGTAATGATATATATGTACAATCGGCTTACAAAAATTGCTACATAAGATACAATATACACTCTATAGGCCTCTATAGACTCTAAAAGTTAAACTTAAGAAAATGTCTACTATAGGCCAATATACATGCTCTTGTTTTGTCACACTCTAAGATGAATTTGGCATGATCTTTAATTATTTTAATTTTGCTGTTGATGATTTCTTTCATTAGGTCGCTATAATACTGATCAGGGCTCGAAATTTGCATAAGTGATGTATTGATTTCACTACCTAATCCTACCAAAACACTACCTAGATATTTCCATGAGTAGCTATTTTCCTTACCGTATAGAAACATAAGATAAACATTGATTATTATTCTGTGAAGGTTATGATCTGGGATAAATCTAAACACTTTTTACATAGTGCTAAATTTTTACATGTTAAATGGTAATAATATATTTTTCACTACCAGGTTTAGTCAAATAGCTACCTGGAAAAATATAAAGTAGTGATAATCAATACCATGGTCAAAAAGTTAAGCGTGAGGCCTGCTGATTGAGATTTGTTGGTATAGTGTTTTGAAAAATATTGGTATTTGGCTTGAATAGGCAGGGCAGTAAAAGATTAAATGCAATTCATCTAAGATTTGGTTCAGTTATGATTGCTTAGTCTTATTTTGAATAATATATTTCTAAGTTTGCTGTTTTTTATCATTAAAAATTGTTTTTTCTTAAAGTCCACAGATGAGGTGTGTCAAAATGCTAGTAAACTGAATTAATTGTAAATGATTTGAATTTGTTGTGTGCAAAAGTAATGTTATCAATTAGTGGATGGAAAATACCTCTACTAAATGCTCTAATGTAAATGCATTCTGATGAAGGATAATCACAAAATGAGCAGTAAAACCTGTCTGAATGAAGAATTCTAATGAACAGCTGTATACTTGAATGCACTGCATTTTGCATTGACTCCCATTTAATAATCGAATATTGAATGGTTTTTAGTACACTCCTTTCTGTAGTGATCAGCTTTATACATTGAACACTTTTTGTGTGTCCATAGCTGTTCACTATATGCTGGTATTACTGTATAAATTATTTGTTCATTTCAGTTTGATCAGGGAGATCATGGTGATGGGAAAGTGGATCCAGATGATTTTTGGTCCACTGTTCACGAGAATTTAGTGTCAGCTTCTGTTGTTTCACATCCAGAAATAAAGAAGATGAATGCTTATCGTGTCGCACCATTCATTCCACCTGCATTGAGGGGAACATCTATTTTAAACACTGAATTCCAAAAACAGTCCAGGATATGTAGACCCGACGAACTTGTCGAAGGTAAGATGGAAACATGTAGCCGTTAGCACATAAATGTCATATCAGGCAATATGTCTCTGTTTTTTAGTAGACCTTGAAAGTATAATTATAATAGGCCAACTCCTATAAGGATAATCATTTCCTACAACTATCTTAAAGAATCAGATTGTAGATTGCTCATACCTAGTAACTGCTTAATTGGCCCAGATTTGTCAATGAACAAATCCAAATCGTAATTATATAATTATGTAAGTAGTAACAATTTCATTCACTTAATGAATTCTGGACGCACCCTGGTCTTAAATCTTTGTTTTATAAATAAATTTTAAAATTCTTGACATTCTTGACACAATTTCCATAATTATCCCACCGAACAAAGTTCCCGGCGGATATCAGAAACGCGTCTGTCTGTCCATCCCTACATCTGTTGTATGACCTCTGCTATTTATAGAAACATTTTTTGTTTGTTGCCATTTGCTACTTCTCGGAGTTGGTGTTTTATACTTGATGTACAGTACGCATCCTTTTATCAGTTAGACTACACTCTCGTTGAAGTAGTTTTGCGATTAACTTGTCTTATTTGCAGTATCATATTGCGTAATCAACTCAAGCCATTCATATCTTATTTGTAAATGTATTCCTCTCCAAATTTAAACATTGCATTTTCAATGATTTAGGTAAACCCAGCGAAGCGGAGCTGTCTTCTTTAATAGCTTCTGGCGAAGTCAACATTGATGAGCTGGATGACTTGCACCACAATCAGCTCATTGCAATATGCACTAAAGTTGGCATTGTTCACACTGTAAATGATTCAATGGTATGTGCATTTCCTTATATAACTACAAGTACATGACGTGACAATGGACAGCGTTTGATAAACGTTGTTTGAAAATGTACCTAAACTAGTACTTTAAATGGTCAAATTAATGTTAAATATAGACAATGATTGTAAACTTATAAAATTTGATCTAAATCTAAACCCTAGCATAATCATTTGTGTCAATCAATGAACTATGATCTCTATTCCAACAATTAATTATCATTATGTAACACCCTGAAGTTTTATCTATAAGTACAAGTTTCCATACAAGTTTTGTATTCCCACTCAAATATCCCTTGATATGGTTCTCATGGAAAACACAATGGTGAAACCTCACTTTTCATTGGATAAACTAGTTGAGTTATTTATGTGTCAATTATCCAGATGCGAGTAGATAGTTTCCAGTTTCACCACCAGGTGGCTGACTCGGGTCAATTAACATGGCAGGTATATAAGAAAGTTCCCTTAAACTTGAATGTTATTAATTTTATTGGATCAATCTTCATATAATCCTTATGTGTCTTATACTTATACAAATGAAAATATGTCCAGTAAAGAAAATATTATCTGTCCACTGAAAGAAAAGATATTTCACTTTTTATGATTTTATAACATGGGGTCTATGGGGAATCTCCCCGACCTAGAAGTCACATATTTTCAACAAAATTAATTTTTCAAATTTGATAAATACTTTTTTAAATTCTTTTTAAAACCATATTTCTAGATGTAATTTTACATCTACATTTCAAATATGATATAACTTTGACTTAATTTTCAATTTTAAATGATGTAAATCCTGATTATTTCTACTCGCACCTGGGTTATTGATCACTCACTCTGGTAAGATATTGAATAATTCAAGTTCTTTTACACAATATTTCCTGAGAGAATAATTTTTTATTTTTGACGTTTCAACAGTCATGCAACCAGCTTTATCAAGATTACATTCAAAACAGAATTACACAGTTATATTATTTCTGAAGTTGTAATTGAACAATAGAAAACCCTGGTAACAATGAATTATATAATAAACAATAACAATAAACAACAACAACACAACAATGAACTATAAAATTGTCCTTTAAAAGCAAAAGGTGTTAATAAATGGTGTACTTTGTTATTCTAGATTAATTTAAGACGCAAGATATTTGGTTTCTACAAACAGATATATGAGGGCCTGTCATCCTGCCATAGTTTTGGGAAAATCCAAGGTCGGTCTGGAGGTCGTCTTGTATTTGTCTGCCCTCACTCAGTAAGTATGATATTTCGTCGCATGAGAATAACTTTGTACTATCTCACATTTGTACGGAACTGAGAAATCAAGGTTTGAAAGTTTATTGCTACAGTGACACAATCCGAATGACACCCGCTCACATAATGTTGCATAACTTTTTCGTCCACAATAAATCAGACTTTTTGTTATGGCACATTGACACTATAAGCATCCATGATGCAACTCCACAAGAAGTTTCAGATGAATAGCTCAGTTGAATTTAGATGTATGAGCGTTACAGGATGTGTAGTCTATTCCTTTACAGGCACACCTGGATTTTACACAAATAATGGCACCTAAATTTTGTAACATAATTTAGGACAAAATGATTTACTTTGCACTTTTCACTGAACATCTGAACAAAATGTCATTACCTTAATCGAGGTTTCATCACTTTAATGAATCTAAAATGAATTATGGTAATGTTTTTACAGTATAACCTCACAGATAGCTTTTTACAAGTGGGTAAAGTAATCGTCTTTCTTTGCCATAATGATATAAATAACCATATTCGGATTCAAATTGGGATTCGAACAGAGTTGGCGAATCATAATATGAGCTCATATTTGTATTGGTATTGAGATTCGAAAACATTTGATACAGAAAAATCGTCTTTCTTTGCCATAATGATATAAATAACCATATTAGGATTCATATTGGGATTCAAATTGGGATTCGAACAGAGTTGGCGAATCCTAATATGAGCTCATATTTTTATTGGTATTGACATTCGACCACATTTGCTGCAGAGAAACCAACATTTTTCGCTTTAATGATATAAATAACCATATTTGGATTCATATTGGGATTCATATTTGTATTGGTATTGAGATTCAAGCTCACCAGCAACTAGTGAGTTTGAATCCCAATACCAATACCAATATGCAGCCAACTTTACCCACTTGCTTTTTATAGGAATGAATTTAAACGTGTGTAATTGATACTGGTGTTATATCATGTTTACAAGACGGAAGTATCTTACCCTATGTTATCCCATGTAATTTCAGGTTGTGTATGTGTCGAAGATGATTGTGAGGGCAGAGTCTGCTCGGGACCATGCAGATTGCTACATGTCATTGCGACATATGCCTCCAGTATATGTATCCGATATTCCTTGCACCATTCGATCCCACATGGAGATACGATTTCCCAAAAAGTGTGAAGAAATCTTTGGTTCTTTGCGAGGATGCTTTGAGAGACCAAACAGCACTGGGGACCCCCAAATCTTCACCGCTAATGAACTGCTACCTCCGAATTTCTTAGAGGAAAACCCCCACCTCACCATATCTGATGATAAATTTGTTCACCCATACACGGGAAAAAGAAATCGATACCTTGTAGGCGATCGATTTCACAATGTTGCCTCGCCACATACGCACAACACCTGCAGATACCATGACATCAATAACTGTTCATCGCTGCATTCTTATGCAACCTCCTTGGCAGAGGTTGACAATGCCAAAACCAAAGATAAACGGTTGTCTAGTGCATGTTCCCAAAATCCAAACCACCATGCATTTTACAACATGTTAATGGACTATGACAACAACATGGGTATTGTTTGCAAACAAAAGAAAGAAATTCAAAAAAGATATCCAGACCATCTAATAGTTAGAGATAGATTTTTGAGATTTGTGCTGTCTGATAAGATTTGTTAATGCTACATATATATATGTAGTGAAGCATTGTGGGATCCACGGCAAGTATTTTCCTTTGGAATACTGGCTCACCAAAGCGTTAGATAAAGTGAGACTCTGATAAATCAGAATGGTAGTGAAGTGTTATACAGCATCCACTATATCTGGAGCTCTGCATGTTTTATCCCATGCTTCCATAATATTACCAAATCACATCTCTAACTGTTTCAAGTGCTTTGAAAATACATAACACTGTCTGGTCTCAGGCACACATAAATGTACATAAATGTATACATCTTGTAAATAGGTTTTGCATTCGAAAATATTAGTATGTTTGTTATAAATCCCTATAAATGATATGTATCTCCTAATTATCGTTGAGCACTGATAACACTGTCTGGTACATGTACATAAAGTTATACAACTTACAAACCTCTTGTAAGATGTATATCATTAGTACTGATATTGCTCCGTTAGAACACCATAGGTCATATTATCTATACTTTTGACAGTTATCCAAACTATTTCTAGTATACTGTCGTTCTCTACATTTATTAAATAAACTGAAATATACTCAAATTTAATTTTGTTTGTCTATTCATTGCTATTATTTGAACATGATTGTGTACTTATATAATTATGTATGGTCATATTATTTTCGCTTCTTTCTTCATTTTATTTGTCTATTCATTGTTATTGTTGGAACATGTGAATTGTCATATTTTCGGTGGTGTACCTTCCTTCACTTTTGAGGGCCAATATGTATACTTATGAAAATTACAATATATAAACCATCCGAATTCCGGTGAGAGCGTTAAGTAAGCAAATGCTACCTCATTATGTGCAAGATGGTCGCTAATTTCGCAAATTCCCTGTAGTAAAACTTTTCATCGATTGGTCAAAATGGTTCGATTTTTACTTTTTCAGGCAAATATTATGTCACATGAAACAGTCACTTCTCCTCCGATAAAATTTACATTTGACAATGGTTCCATAATTTAAGACTAAGTTCCGCCATTGATCATTGACAGCAGTGTGTATCCATGTTTCCAGTCCGGGGGGGGGGTGCCATCGAGGCTTATCGTAATAAAAAGAGCATTTTAAAGCTTTTTTCTTCCTATACCTCATTGTTTTATTGTAATTGGTTATGATGGGCCATCGCACCCCTCCCCCTGGCTACGCCTATGGACAGGCATTGTAAAAACTAGAAATACTCGCACTCCCAGGCCAAGACCACCCAAATGAATATGTTCATTAAGATTGCAACTGGAAATGTTGTTTGCACGTTGAAATTTCACATCTCACAATAAAAAAGAATCTACAAATCCATCATTAAGATGAAAGAAGCATGTTAACACGTCTCAGAAAGTCGACGCCCAAATTACGCGAAATTACATAAGCGGGGTACAATTTAGGGAGAACAAATAATAGTTTATTTCTGGATATCCATGTTTCACCGATGAAAGTGTTTGATAGTATTACGCGAGTTCATATCTTCTTAATCTTTGAATAAATTAATCGTGATCACAAGTTCCGAACTACCTGTATTCAGTGGCGGATACATGTAAAGTCTTGAATAAACAATCCTAATGTTATGTGAGTAACAGCTAGAATCCCTTTTAGAATTGATGATTTGTAAGTACTAGCCACAGATAACCTGATGCCTGGAGGCACCAATATACAGATATACACTCAATAATGAGACACAAATAATAACAAAGAAAATTAAGCGAATTAGTATATATTAGAAATGCCATTTTATAATTATAAATCGTCAGTTTTGCTAGTTAATACATGATATGCTCCAATGTTAAATGTTGTTTAGATCACAACGATAGCCCTTTAATCATTAACAAAATATTTTAGTCATTAAACTGTATTACGTTTTTTTAATCCCGCAAATGGACATCCCCTAACACCTTATTAATTAAATGTAAAATCCTATTTGGTCTTATAGCTTTTTTAGCACAATTGTAAACAACAAAAGGCTGAAGACGGAGATACAAATGTCATCGATTTTAGATGGATTTGTAGTTTTGACCAGGTCAGAGTGCACTCACCTGCTTTCAGTAAAGGGTTACATCAAAATTGACCAGGCAATTGTTGGTAACACTTTTATTTTTTGATAGAGACAATGACCATTGTTAGAATCTCATATTATTACACACATTTCAAAAGTAGAAACTAATTTGATTTCCAGTGAATAATTTGGATTCAGATGTCATCTTGAAAATAGAATAGGCCTAAATGGATTCCCCTCACAAAGGATATCAAAGACTAGAGATGAGTTTAAAATAATTAACCTTTGTCAGTCCAAGTTTTTGAAGAGTTACATTTTGAAAATGATTAAGCTGATCTCCCTTTTTGTACATGTTCACACTGACTTCATTTCAACTAACACCTATGATATATGGATGAATCAAAGTTTGAATAAGTTTACATTTCACTGTAACTCCAACTGGCTCTGTATTGGCCATGTTAATTAATATTCATTATCTTGAACAGTATTTAATTTATTCTTAATGAGCAGATATAACTTTGGGGAGAGAGTGCACATGAAACAGCATCTCATTAACAACATATGATATGATGAAACAAAGCATGGGGGCTACATACAACTCTCCCACTTCAAAAGAGAGAGTTCTTAATAAAAAATAAACAAAGTAATGAAAGTAATTAAAACTATATTTCAGCATGTTCATAATAAAATATTTAAAATTCTTGTGCCAATCTTAAAGACATGTTATGTTTCACATTGTCAGATTGCAACAATCCAGATTGCAGATTGCACGCATTGCAACAATCTGCACTTTGCAGTATTGCTAACATTGTTGCCATTCTGAGAGGATGTATAATACAGATTGTACAATCCAGATTGCAGATTGCAACAATGTTATATTTCACATTGTCAGATTACAACAATCCAGATTGTAGATTGTAACAATGTTAACTTTCACATTGTTAGATTGCAACAATCCAGATTGCACATTGTTTTTGGGTACCTACTGGGTACCTACTGGCCATTGGGCTCAATAGAGTAGAAGCATGTGTTCACTGATATTAACTAGAGTCGGTTTTCATAATGGCAGTATACAATAATTTTTCACGCTTTAATAGCATATTGTGTCACGCAAAAATAAGTTTATTTCTTACATTTCAGGTGTACTAGAAAGAATCCACCTTATTTTGTTTGATCACCCACAGTCAGACCAGTGGAAGAAAGTCCAAAAGGCAAGATTCAACATGTACCATCAATCTGCTGTTTCCATGTGGTGTAAAATAGTATGTATATAAAGGCCTATATATCTTATTATTGACTCTTTTGAAAAGTTTTATGTAATGGAATGATATACGTTCAATAAGTATTGCTAATTTTGCTATTACGTTTTTTTTTTTTATTTCTCTTCATGAGACTTTCACACCCTAAAAAACATATAGAGAAACCTGTATATCTGTACAACTGTCTAATCCAAACACCTCACAATCTGAAAATATCACATTTTTCTTCCATAATTGTTTAACTATTTTCGATTTAACACTGAACTGTTATGATATCCAAGCTTTTGAAACATGGACATTGAATGGTATCAATCTTAATTGGTCTTTCTAGCATGATGAATTAATTTGAATCAGACTTTCAAATTACTGGAATGCTATAAAGTTAGAACTATAAACATTTCTTGACAATGTGTTCACATTTCTTCAAAATGCGACATATTGCATATGCCAAAAACTTGAAATGTGAACACCTCCTAATATGAAAGGTTTTAGCTGTTCCCAATGGTGTTTGGTTTAGACATGTTTTACTGTATATCTGACTTCATTCTGTTACAATTTCCTCACAAACAACAAGGTTTTGACAAAAGTATGGTTATTATGGTCATGGGTATGCGTCCCAAATGTTCTAATGTCACTTTTTGATGACATTTTTGAGTGATCATAATTGACATTTGTGTTTCTCTGTACATCTCCTAGTTGTGAATTGATCAAAAGAATGATGTGTTGCTTGTCAATACTATTATTTCCTATTAAGTTAATGTGGAGAACAAAATTATTTGATTCATCAATAATATGGTCCAGTTTCCCATTAACGAATTGTTTCTCCATTGTCAGTTGAATGCATGCTGAATCCTTAGTTTCACCAGTTATTCCATATTCAGAGAGACACATTTCATTGATAATTTGTACGTAAGCTATTTCCATCTGGCTATTTCCTATCATGTTTAATTTTGTCATTCCTATGATATTTTCGCAGCAAATTGGTCGCCTTCACTTGGAGCTGGTGCTTTAACTTTGCTAATACAAAACCACCGAAATAGCAAACTTTCCCTCGGGCAGCTATAATCTGATTGTTTGTTAATGGTTGTGCTTCTCTGAACTGAAAACATAAAAAGAAGTCAAGTTATATTACAGCCAAATTATTATATCAATATTTCATAAGTTTATAAAATGATTAATATTAGGTACATGTATACTGTTTTAAAACCATGTATTATGGATACACCACACTCATATTTTAAACTCTACCAGTAACATAACTAGAAAAACAGCAACTCCATGAAGTAGCAAATCCCACCGAACAAAACATATTTTGATTATTAATGGCCATCTAGAAAATTCCTCACTGGTCTTCAATTCCTCAACTGTAAACCTTGAAAGTACTGTTGACTTCGACCTGCGGTCTCAGTCAACAGTACTTTCAAGGTTTACAGAATCGGTATACAGTTTTACCAGTTGACCGAAAAGAGAGGTCTACAATTGTATATTGTAACATTCAAATTTATGCAGTAATATTCTTTTTAGGTGCACTGACTTTGGATTCTAATTATGCAAATAATGTTGACAATGGAATATGGATTAATGCCATCATATATGTTGTCGATCGTAAAGTTACAAAAAATGATACAAACTTTCTAGAAATACTATTGGCGATATCTTAACCTTTTAAAATTTGTGACTATTTATTAAATTCTATATATTGTTCTATATACTTTAAAATCTGGTTGCCTGCTAATAATACCCTCTGCTGCATTGTTTATGAGTTTATTAAAAAGGCCTAAACATTTATTTATCCCTCTTCAGGATGCTGTCCAAAATTTCTTCTTTGAGGAAGTCCACTTGGCAGAGCAACTGTTCAGACAGGGTAAGATTTTTGTTTACATCAACTGAAAATTGTAATATCCTTTGCTATCCTTGAGCATTTTTTCCATGTCAATTTCCTCTCAACATCGAAGGTTTCCATGTTTTATTACTCTCAGACTTTTGACTCAGACAATTTTCCATGTTTTTTCCCTCTCAGATTGGCCAATTTTCATGGTTTATGCTGAAAGCCAAAATTGTCCGCGCTGCACATAGCTACCAAAAGTATTTAGAGTGAACCCCCGGTAATGTGTTATAAAAAGTTCCTACAAGTACTATAAATCCCCCGTTCCATTAATTGACATTTCTGTGTGAGCCAAAAATGGTGTAGTACATACATTACAGTACTTTCAAAATATATTTATACTGTTAATATATTAGTTGTATTTCATTTATACAAAAATGTGATTGCAGGTTATATTGATGTTGGGGTCTTTCATCTGGCGACTGCTGTGGTGTTTCACCGTCACCCCTATCATTACCTAAGTGATATACAACACAGAATCTATCCTGATGTCTTTCAGCGCCTCCTGCAGATCCTGCCAACAGTTTCACAGGTATAAATGAGTGCACTTTATCCAACCAATCTCCAACAGTACTGTATAGTATCGTTTTGACTACAGTATAGTGAAACATGGTATTGTAGAATGTAGGGTACTATAAACGTAAACATAACCATACAGTACTGTGAACATGGCACCATACAGTACTGTGTAAACGTTATGTAACACTACTGTGTGAATACAGTATGGTACAGTACCGTTATCTACTTTTCTAGATATAGTTTTACATTACACGTCAGACACTACTTTTGTTCTTGGTAGAACTGTTCAATTCAGTTCACCATATCGCTACCAGTCCTTTGTATTTTTTGTATAAACTTTGCAAGAATCTGTGATAATGATTACTCAGTTCTACTTTTGAATTTTCGATTGAAATATCACAGTATGAGGAATAAATGTCAGTTACATGTACCACTCTGTAATTAGACTCCAGATTGTTTTTGCCATGTTGCTTATTAGACTCCACATGATAAGCCGTAGTCTATTGTTTTTGCCTCTGTTCACGTCCAGTCCATGTCGAGTCTATCCATCCGTCTGTCCATCCATATGTCTGTCTAAAAAAGAAACAAGGCACAGTGTGAACAGAATGGCACCCTTGAATAGAATACAGTTTTTGGGATGGAACATCCGTGTCCACCCTAACATTTACCCAGATTTTAGGACGTAAAATCCAAAATGGCCACCTTAACGCTTACCCAGAATGCCGAAAAATGAATCATTTCAATGACAGTTCTAATGAGGATGTTTCATATATGTAGAGAAACATCCCTGAAAATTTCAATTGAATCTGACAATTGGTTTTGCTGGAAACCTGTACACAAGCCTTGCCAGACAAGATTTTAGGACGTAAAATCCATAATGGCCACCTTAACGTTTACCCAGAATGCCGAAAAACTAATCAGTTCTACACTTTCATAGGTAGAGAAATATCCTTGAAAATCTCAAATGAATCCCTCAGTTCTAAACTTTCATAGGTAGAAACATCCCTGAAAATTTCAAATGAATCCCTCAAACGGTTTGGCTGGAAACATATGGACAAGATTATTCGGGACGCCTATCCGCCCACCACCCGCCTACTCATCTGCCTGCCCGGCAAACTGATTACAATATAGCACCCAAAGGTGCGGTAAAAATACTCTGTCATCTGGAGTCGGAACTTATTGTTAAATTTCAAACTTCTAGTTATGTTTGTATTCATTGTGTTTTTCTTTTGTAATCTATTCAGAATATATGGTGCGGTGAAGCAGGAGAGAGGTTGTCAAGATGGCTCAAGCACAATCCCAATGGATATAGGATATAAAAAGTGCCTCCAAACAAATAAAGGAAAATCCAAAATGTTCCTTTTTTGGTCATGCATTTGTGGAAAAAAGCATGTCATTTTTATAAAAACCATCAGACACATCGGTAAAACGTTTATGATATCTCTTTATTTAAACTATGAAAAACGCCATATGTACTTGACATTTTTATCATCAACGGATTTAATATAGAAAAAGTCGGAGACTTGTGGCAATTTTGAAATGCTACTCAGATTTCTCATCTATATTGACATAGACTATATATTACATGAAGAGATGTACTACAACAAAATTCCCACAGTTTAACCATTGCTTCAGTTCATAGAAATTCTATGGAATCAAGAAATGCAACACTACATTTTCAGATAACTGAAAATACAGTACTTTGATGGTATATACAATAATTGAGACAAAATGTTATGACTCAGATATCCTTCAATGTCAGAACATACTCCATAGAAATTCTATGACAACATTGCAAATTTTCCGCCAGATATCTCTGAGCATCTGAAAACACATGTACTCCATAGAAATTCTATAGGATATACAATAATTAAGACAAACTTTTGTTGTGCTCTATTCATAGAATTCCTATGTGTAAGTTGTCACTCAATTTCAGAACATACTTCATAGAAATTCTATGGCAACATTGCAAATTTTCCGCCAGATATCTCTGAACATCTGAAAATACATGTACTCCATAGAAATTCTATAGGATATACAATAGTATAACAAACTTTTGTCGTTGCTTTATTCATAGAATTCCTATGTGTCAGATATCACTCGATGTCAGAATATACTTCATAGAAATTCTATGGCAACACTATGGCATATATTTGTACATAATTTATGGTAAATTTGTCCAGCTTGATGGAGCATGCTATTTTTCATATAAACACTCTGAAAACTTCACAAATTACATTTTTATCTTTTATGTTTTTTTTATTCAAAAGGAAATTAATTTCTTCATGCAATGACATCTGTGCAATGAGTCTATCATGCGGATAACCTTAACTTCTGTTTGAAGTCCATTGATGCAAGGAGTAGCAGTTAGTGAGAACGGTGCCATAGTATCATATTCTAAAATGTACCATTTCTTGGCTTACTTTTTAAATGGTATGATATAGTGACATGATAATATATGTTTGCAGCCTAACTCTGAAGGTAGTAATTAGATCTAGATATATTTGGGTTTTTTTTCTCATAAAACAATTATGTTTACTTTTTTTGTCCAGCAGTTTCAAATTTAAAATACAGAAGTATTCCATCTAGGTGGAAAAAACAACATTATTTTTTATTAAAAAAATATTATAAAGACCCAAAACATCCATACCTCATTAATACCTCCCGAGTTATGTGGAAAACATATATAAATCTTATCTTGTCACTACATTGTACCATTTAAAAGTAAAAAGAAATGCTACATTTTAGCTTATGATACTCTGGCACTGTTTTCACTTACTTTTACTCCTTGCATTACTGTAGCATTACTGGACTCCAAACATAAGTTTAGGTTATCCGCATATGATGGACTCATTGCATGAAGTAATTAATTTCCTTTTGAATAAACAAACAGACAAGTATGAGTTCAAAATATAATTTGTGAATTATTCATAGTGTTTATACGAAAAATAGCATGCTCCATCAAGCTTGACCAATTTTAGATGACAACCGGTGACAGCATTCATCTTTATGTTTATTTGTGACACTAGTTTAA
>CAIIXF020000013.1:22616-43413 GCA_903813345.2 Owenia fusiformis
CTATATGCTGGTATTACTGTATAAATTATTTGTTCATTTCAGTTTGATCAGGGAGATCATGGTGATGGGAAAGTGGATCCAGATGATTTTTGGTCCACTGTTCACGAGAATTTAGTGTCAGCTTCTGTTGTTTCACATCCAGAAATAAAGAAGATGAATGCTTATCGTGTCGCACCATTCATTCCACCTGCATTGAGGGGAACATCTATTTTAAACACTGAATTCCAAAAACAGTCCACGATATGTAGGCCCGACGAACTTGTCGAAGGTAAGATGGAAACATGTAGCCGTTAGCACATAAATGTCATATCAGGCAATATGTCTCTGTTTTTTAGTAGACCTTGAAAGTATAATTATAATAGGCCAACTCCTATAAGGATAATCATTTCCTACAACTATCTTAAAGAATCAGATTGTAGATTGCTCATACCTAGTAACTGCTTAATTGGCCCAGATTTGTCAATGAACAAATCCAAATCGTAATTATATAATTATGTAAGTAGTAACAATTTCATTCACTTAATGAATTCTGGACATGCACCCTGGTCTTAAATCTTTGTTTTATAAATAAATTTTAAAATTCTTGACATTTCTTGACACAATTTCCATAATTATCCCACCGAACAAAGTTCCCGGCGGATATCAGAAAGGCGTCTGTCTGTCCATCCCTACATCTGTTGTATGACCTCTGCTATTTATAGAAACATTTTTTGTTTGTTGCCATTTGCTACTTCTCGGAGTTGGTGTTTTATAGTTGATGTACAGTACGCAGCCTTTTATCAGTTAGACTACACTCTCGTTGAAGTAGTTTTGCGATTAACTTGTCTTATTTGCAGTATCATATTGCGTAATCAACTCAAGCCATTCATATCTTATTTGTAAATGTATTCCTCTCCAAATTTAAACATTGCATTTTCAATGATTTAGGTAAACCCAGCGAAGCGGAGCTGTCTTCTTTAATAGCTTCTGGCGAAGTCAACATTGATGAGCTGGATGACTTGCACCACAATCAGCTCATTGCAATATGCACTAAAGTTGGCATTGTTAACACTGTAAATGATTCAATGGTATGTGCATTTCCTTATATAACTACAAGTACATGACGTGACAATGGACAGCGTTTGATAAACGTTGTTTGAAAATGTACCTAAACTAGTACTTTAAATGGTCAAATTAATGTTAAATATAGACAATGATTGTAAACTTATAAAATTTGATCTAAATCTAAACCCTAGCATAATCATTTGTGTCAATCAATGAACTATGATCTCTATTCCAACAATTAATTATCATTATGTAACACCCTGAAGTTTTATCTATAAGTACAAGTTTCCATACAAGTTTTGTATTCCCACTCAAATATCCCTTGATATGGTTCTCATGGAAAACACAATGGTGAAACCTCACTTTTCATTGGATAAACTAGTTGAGTTATTTATGTGTCAATTATCCAGATGCGAGTAGATAGTTTCCAGTTTCACCACCAGGTGGCTGACTCGGGTCAATTAACATGGCAGGTATATAAGAAAGTTCCCTTAAACTTGAATGTTATTAATTTTATTGGGTCAATCTTCATATAATCCTTATGTGTCTTATACTTATACAAATGAAAATATGTCCAGTAAAGAAAATATTATCTGTCCACTGAAAGAAAAGATATTTCACTTTTTATGATTTTATAACATGGGGTCTATGGGGAATCTCCCCGACCTAGAAGTCACATATTTTCAACAAAATTAATTTTTCAAATTTGATAAATACTTTTTTAAATTCTTTTTAAAACCATATTTCTAGATGTAATTTTACATGTACATTTCAAATATGATATAACTTTGACTTAATTTTCAATTTTAAATGATGTAAATCCTGATTATTTCTACTCGCACCTGGGTTATTGATCACTCACTCTGGTAAGATATTGAATAATTCAAGTTCTTTTACACAATATTTCCTGAGAGAATAATTTTTTATTTTTGACGTTTCAACAGTCATGCAACCAGCTTTATCAAGATTACATTCAAAACAGAATTACACAGTTATATTATTTCTGAAGTTGTAATTGAACAATAGAAAACCCTGGTAACAATGAATTATATAATAAACAATAACAATAAACAACAACAACACAACAATGAACTATAAAATTGTCCTTTAAAAGCAAAAGGTGTTAATAAATGGTGTACTTTGTTATTCTAGATTAATTTAAGACGCAAGATATTTGGTTTCTACAAACAGATATATGAGGGCCTGTCATCCTGCCATAGTTTTGGGAAAATCCAAGGTCGGTCTGGAGGTCGTCTTGTATTTGTCTGCCCTCACTCAGTAAGTATGATATTTCGTCGCATGAGAATAACTTTGTACTATCTCACATTTTTACGGAACTGAGAAATCAAGGTTTGAAAGTTTATTGCTACAGTGACACAATCCGAATGACACCCGCTCACATAATGTTGCATAACTGTTTCGTCCACAATAAATCAGACTTTTTGTTATGGCACATTGACACTATAAGCATCCATGATGCAACTCCACAAGAAGTTTCAGATGAATAGCTCAGTTGAATTTAGATGTATGAGCGTTACAGGATGTGTAGTCTATTCCTTTACAGGCACACCTGGATTTTACACAAATAATGGCACCTAAATTTTGTAACATAATTTAGGACAAAATGATTTACTTTGCACTTTTCACTGAACATCTGAACAAAATGTCATTACCTTAATCGAGGTTTCATCACTTTAATGAATCTAAAATGAATTATGGTAATGTTTTTACAGTATAACCTCACAGATAGCTTTTTACAAGTGGGTAAAGTAATCGTCTTTCTTTGCCATAATGATATAAATAACCATATTCGGATTCAAATTGGGATTCGAACAGAGTTGGCGAATCATAATATGAGCTCATATTTGTATTGGTATTGAGATTCGAAAACATTTGATACAGAAAAATCGTCTTTCTTTGCCATAATGATATAAATAACCATATTAGGATTCATATTGGGATTCAAATTGGGATTCGAACAGAGTTGGCGAATCCTAATATGAGCTCATATTTTTATTGGTATTGACATTCGACCACATTTGCTGCAGAGAAACCCATATTTTTCGCTTTAATGATATAAATAACCATATTTGGATTCATATTGGGATTCATATTTGTATTGGTATTGAGATTCAAGCTCACCAGCAACTAGTGAGTTTGAATCCCAATACCAATACCAATATGCAGCCAACTTTACCCACTTGCTTTTTATAGGAATGAATTTAAACGTGTGTAGTTGATACTGGTGTTATATCATGTTTACAAGACGGAAGTATCTTACCCTATGTTATCCCATGTAATTTCAGGTTGTGTATGTGTCGAAGATGATTGTGAGGGCAGAGTCTGCTCGGGACCATGCAGATTGCTACATGTCATTGCGACATATGCCTCCAGTATATGTATCCGATATTCCTTGCACCATTCGATCCCACATGGAGATACGATTTCCCAAAATGTGTGAAGAAATCTTTGGTTCTTTGCGAGGATGCTTTGAGAGACCAAACAGCACTGGGGACCCCCAAATCTTCACCGCTAATGAACTGCTACCTCCGAATTTCTTAGAGGAAAACCCCCACCTCACCATATCTGATGATAAATTTGTTCACCCATACACGGGAAAAAGAAATCGATACCTTGTAGGCGATCGATTTCACAATGTTGCCTCGCCACATACGCACAACACCTGCAGATACCATGACATCAATAACTGTTCATCGCTGCATTCTTATGCAACCTCCTTGGCAGAGGTTGACAATGCCAAAACCAAAGATAAACGGTTGTCTAGTGCATGTTCCCAAAATCCAAACCACCATGCATTTTACAACATGTTAATGGACTATGACAACAACATGGGTATTGTTTGCAAACAAAAGAAAGAAATTCAAAAAAGATATCCAGACCATCAAATAGTTAGAGATAGATTTTTGAGATTTGTGCTGTCTGATAAGATTTGTTAATGCTACATATATATATGTAGTGAAGCATTGTGGGATCCACGGCAAGTATTTTCCTTTGGAATACTGGCTCACCAAAGCGTTAGATAAAGTGAGACTCTGATAAATCAGAATGGTAGTGAAGTGTTATACAGCATCCACTATATCTGGACCTCTGCATGTTTTATCCCATGCTTCAATAAATTACCAAATCACATCTCTAACTGTTTCAAGTGCTTTGAAAATACATAACACTGTCTGGTCTCAGGCACACATAAATGTACATAAATGTATACATCTTGTAAATAGGTTTTGCATTCGAAAATATTAGTATGTTTGTTATAAATCCCTATAAATGATATGTATCTCCTAATTATCGTTGAGCACTGATAACACTGTCTGGTACATGTACATAAAGTTATACAACTTACAAACCTCTTGTAAGATGTATATCATTAGTACTGATATTGCTCCGTTAGAACACCATAGGTCATATTATCTATACTTTTGACAGTTATCCAAACTATTTCTAGTATACTGTCGTTCTCTACATTTATTAAATAAACTGAAATATACTCAAATTTAATTTTGTTTGTCTATTCATTGCTATTATTTGAACATGATTGTGTACTTATATAATTATGTATGGTCATATTATTTTCGCTTCTTTCTTCATTTTATTTGTCTATTCATTGTTATTGTTGGAACATGTGAATTGTCATATTTTCGGTGGTGTACCTTCCTTCACTTTTGAGGGCCAATATGTATACTTATGAAAATTACAATATATAAACCATCCGAATTCCGGTGAGAGCGTTAAGTAAGCAAATGCTACCTCATTATGTGCAAGATGGTCGCTAATTTCGCAAATTCCCTGTAGTAAAACTTTTCATCGATTGGTCAAAATGGTTCGATTTTTACTTTTTCAGCCAAATATTATGTCACATGAAACAGTCACTTCTCCTCCGATAAAATTTACATTTGACAATGGTTCCATAATTTAAGACTAAGTTCCGCCATTGATCATTGACAGCAGTGTGTATCCATGTTTCCAGTCCGGGGGGGGGGTGCCATCGAGGCTTATCGTAATAAAAAGAGCATTTTAAAGCTTTTTTCTTCCTATACCTCATTGTTTTATTGTAATTGGTTATGATGGGCCATCGCACCCCTCCCCCTGGCTACGCCTATGGACAGGCATTGTAAAAACTAGAAATACTCGCACTCCCAGGCCAAGACCACCCAAATGAATATGTTCATTAAGATTGCAACTGGAAATGTTGTTTGCACGTTGAAATTTCACATCTCACAATAAAAAAGAATCTACAAATCCATCATTAAGATGAAAGAAGCATGTTAACACGTCTCAGAAAGTTGACGCCCAAATTACGCGAAATTACATAAGCGGGGTACAATTTAGGGAGAACAAATAATAGTTTATTTCTGGATATCCATGTTTCACCGATGAAAGTGTTTGATAGCATTACGCGAGTTCATATCTTCTTAATCTTTGAATAAATTAATCGTGATCACAAGTTCCGAACTACCTGTATTCAGTGGCGGATACATGTAAAGTCTTGAATAAACAATCCTAATGTTATGTGAGTAACAGCTAGAATCCCTTTTAGAATTGATGATTTGTAAGTACTAGCCACAGATAACCTGATGCCTGGAGGCACCAATATACAGATATACACTCAATAATGAGACACAAATAATAACAAAGAAAATTAAGCGAATTAGTATATATTAGAAATGCCATTTTATAATTATAAATCGTCAGTTTTGCTAGTTAATACATGATATGCTCCAATGTTAAATGTTGTTTAGATCACAACGATAGCCCTTTAATCATTAACAAAATATTTTAGTCATTAAACTGTATTACGTTTTTTTAATCCCGCAAATGGACATCCCCTAACACGTCGTCCGATGCTATCGTGTACAATTGACGATAGAGATAATGGTCATAATTGCAGCAAGGACGTCAATAGGGTATACAACATGTACAATAAGATCTGTGAAATTAAGCATAAATGAAGTGCTTTGAAAATGGATGATTATGGTCAATTGATTAAATGTTGTCGTTATCGAAGAAAATACCACTTATTAATTCATTGCAGATCCATTTGCAATAAACGTTTCAAGAACTTTTTGATCGTGGGTTTTATTGATTTGAATGAGTGCCCATTATTTTTTATTTATTTTCACTTTTGAAAACTACGCATTTGCTTCTGGTGTCTACGTACATTTTTCCTACGCCACTGCTCTAGATGGTTTCAGTTTATATCTTCCCCGCCCATGTTGCCATTCGACCAGAAATAACATCCATGGTCCGATTTCCCAAAGCGATAATCTATATACTGATATATGCACTGAATACTAGAATGTACAGTACAATGTAGTATAGTTTTTTCCAAATAGTTGGTACAATTATGTCAAAATTTTCAAAATGAAAATAATTGGTACAATGATGTCAAAATGTCCAAATGTTCACCCCGAATGTAATCCTTGATCCGCCCCTGCTGTATCCTAGGAAAAAGTACAATAGAATATTATGAAGAGTGTCCAATCTTCATTGTATATTTTGCCAGCAAGATGGAAGCTGTGTATGACATGTATGAAGAGTATTTTGGTAAGTAGTTGTAATATTGAATATTAATACGATAAACACGGTGCAGCTTTCAAATGTCTGATAGGATACTAATCACATCTAGGTTGGGGGGCGGATTGGTGTATTAATCAATGATTACTAAAAGTACACGTTTAAGTCTATTTTGCATTCTTGACGATTCATTCCACACACCTAAGCCACAATGGCTATGTTATGTTAAGATGTAATTCAGTGTTCACTACAAACACATGGGTTCAATAGAATATAAGCATGTTTTCACTGCTGATCTTAACTAGAGTCGGTTTTCATAATGGCAGTTTTTATGTAATGAAATCACTGGCTGGAAATCAGTGTTCACTACAAACAGGTGTTCAATAGAGTATAATCATGTGTTCACTAGCTATGGCCAATAGGGTACCTCTAGCAAACTGAAAACAATCTGCTTCTCCATTGACTCCTATGTTAAATCACTTACACATTGCATTTTTTCTGTAAGATTGTTGACAATCTGCAATCTGAATTGCAATCTGTTCTATACTTCTCTCTCAATGTTACAATGTGCAGATTGTTGCAATGTGTGCAATATGCAATCTGGATTGTACAATCTGTTTTATACTTCTCTCAGAATGGCCAACAATCTTAACAATGTTAGCAATGTTGCAATGTGCAGATTGTTGCAATGTGTGCAATCTGCAATCTGGATTGTACAATCTGTTTTATACTTCTCTCAGAATGACCAACAATCTTAACAATGCTGCAATGTGCAGATTGTTGCAATGTGCGCAAACTGCAATCTGGATTGTGCAATCTGTTTTATACTTCTCCTTTCAGAATGGCCAACAATCTTATCAATGTTAGCAATGTTGCAATGTGCAGATTGTTGCAATGTGTGCAATCTGCAATGTGGATTGTACAATCTGTTTTATACTTCTCTCAGAATGGCCAACAATCTTAACAATGTTAGCAATGTTGCAATGTGCAGATTGTTGCAATTTGCGCAATCTGGATTGTACAATCTGTTTTATACTTCTCTCAGAATGACCAACAATCTTAACAATGTTAGCAATGTTGCAATGTGCATATTGTTGCAATGTGTGCAAACTGCAATCTGGATTGTACAATCTGTTTTATACAACTAAGAATGGCCAACAATCTTAACAATCTAAGCAATGTTGCAATGTGCAGATTGTTGCAATGTGTGCAAACTGCAATCTAGATTGTACAATCTGTTTTATACTTCTCCCCTCAGAATGGTCAAAAATTTTAACAATCTTAGCAATGTTGCAATGTGCAGATTGTTGCAATGTGTGCAATCTGCAATCTGGATTGTGCAATCTGTTTTATACTCCTCCCCTCAGAATGACCAACAATCTTAACAATGTTAGCAATGTTGCAATGTGTAGATTGTTGCAATGTGTGCAATCTGCAATCTGGATTGTGCAATCTGTTTTATTTATAATTCTCTCAGAATGGCCAACAATTTTACTAACAGTACTGCTTTTATTAATATTCCAAAAGAATTATCTTATTTTAATAGTATCTTTAACTATTGTATTTCTAGGGAAGTTATTGTATCGTAATGGATGGCTGTGGGTTTTGAGTTCTATGATGGTCCAAAGGCTCAATCCAAGAGAGACCTTATTAATTAAATGTAAAATCCTATTTGGTCTTATAGCTTTTTTAGCACAATTGTAAACAACAAAAGGCTGAAGACGGAGATACAAATGTCATCGATTTTAGATGGATTTGTAGTTTTGACCAGGTCAGAGTGCACTCACCTGCTTTCAGTAAAGGGTTACATCAAAATTGACCAGGCAATTGTTGGTAACACTTTTATTTTTTGATAGAGACAATGACCATTGTTAGAATCTCATATTATTACACACATTTCAAAAGTAGAAACTAATTTGATTTCCAGTGAATAATTTGGATTCAGATGTCATCTTGAAAATAGAATAGGCCTAAATGGATTCCCCTCACAAAGGATATCAAAGACTAGAGATGAGTTTAAAATAATTAACCTTTGTCAGTCCAAGTTTTTGAAGAGTTACATTTTGAAAATGATTAAGCTGATCTCCCTTTTTGTACATGTTCACACTGACTTCATTTCAACTAACACCTATGATATATGGATGAATCAAAGTTTGAATAAGTTTACATTTCACTGTAACTCCAACTGGCTCTGTATTGGCCATGTTAATTAATATTCATTATCTTGAACAGTATTTAATTTATTCTTAATGAGCAGATATAACTTTGGGGAGAGACTGCACATGAAACAGCATCTCATTAACAACATATGATATGATGAAACAAAGCATGGGGGCTACATACAACTCTCCCACTTCAAAAGAGAGAGTTCTTAATAAAAAATAAACAAAGTAATGAAAGTAATTAAAACTATATTTCAGCATGTTCACAATAAAAGATTTAAAATTCTTGTGCCAATCTTAAAGACATGTTATGTTTCACATTGTCAGATTGCAACAATCCAGATTGCAGATTGCACGCATTGCAACAATCTGCACTTTGCAGTATTGCTAACATTGTTGCCATTCTGAGAGGATGTATAATACAGATTGTACAATCCAGATTGCAGATTGCAACAATGTTATATTTCACATTGTCAGATTACAACAATCCAGATTGTAGATTGTAACAATGTTAACTTTCACATTGTTAGATTGCAACAATCCAGATTGCACATTGTTTTTGGGTACCTACTGGGTACCTACTGGCCATTGGGCTCAATAGAGTAGAAGCATGTGTTCACTGATATTAACTAGAGTTGGTTTTCATAATGGCAGTATACAATAATTTTTCACGCTTTAATAGCATATTGTGTCACGCAAAAATAAGTTTATTTCTTACATTTCAGGTGTACTAGAAAGAATCCACCTTATTTTGTTGGATCACCCACAGTCAGACCAGTGGAAGAAAGTCCAAAAGGCAAGATTCAACATGTACCATCAATCTGCTGTTTCCATGTGGTGTAAAATAGTATGTATATAAAGGCCTATATATCTTATTATTGACTCTTTTGAAAAGTTTTATGTAATGGAATGATATACGTTCAATAAGTATTGCTAATTTTGCTATTACGTTTGTTTTTTTTATTTCTCTTCATGAGACTTTCACACCCTAAAAAACATATAGAGAAACCTGTATATCTGTACAACTGTCTAATCCAAACACCTCACAATCTGAAAATATCACATTTTTCTTCCATAATTGTTTAACTATTTTCGATTTAACACTGAACTGTTATGATATCCAAGCTTTTGAAACATGGACATTGAATGGTATCAATCTTAATTGGTCTTTCTAGCATGATGAATTCATTTGAATCAGACTTTCAAATTACTGGAATGCTATAAAGTTAGAACTATAAACATTTCTTGACAATGTGTTCACATTTCTTCAAAATGCGACATATTGCATATGCCAAAAACTTGAAATGTGAACACCTCCTAATCTGAAAGGTTTTAGCTGTTCCCAATGGTGTTTGGTTTAGACATGTTTTACTGTATATCTGACTTCATTCTGTTACAATTTCCTCACAAACAACAAGGTTTTGACAAAATTATGGTTATTATGGTCATGGGTATGCGTCCCAAATGTTCTAATGTCACTTTTTGATGACATTTTTGAGTGATCATAATTGACATTTGTGTTTCTCTGTAGATCTCCTAGTTGTGAATTGATCAAAAGAATGATGTGTTGCTTGTCAATACTATTATTTCCTATTAAGTTAATGTGGAGAACAAAATTATTTGATTCATCAATAATATGGTCCAGTTTCCCATTAACGAATTGTTTCTCCATTGTCAGTTGAATGCATGCTGAATCCTTAGTTTCACCAGTTATTCCATATTCAGAGAGACACATTTCATTGATAATTTGTACGTAAGCTATTTCCATCTGGCTATTTCCTATCATGTTTAATTTTGTCATTCCTATGATATTTTCGCAGCAAATTGGTCGCCTTCACTTGGAGCTGGTGCTTTAACTTTGCTAATACAAAACCACCGAAATAGCAAACTTTCCCTCGGGCAGCTATAATCTGATTGTTTGTTAATGGTTGTGCTTCTCTGAACTGAAAACATAAAAAGAAGTCAAGTTATATTACAGCCAAATTATTATATCAATATTTCATAAGTTTATAAAATGATTAATATTAGGTACATGTATACTGTTTTAAAACCATGTATTATGGATACACCACACTCATATTTTAAACTCTACCAGTAACATAACTAGAAAAACAGCAACTCCATGAAGTAGCAAATCCCACCGAACAAAACATATTTTGATTATTAATGGCCATCTAGAAAATTCCTCACTGGTCTTCAATTCCTCAACTGTAAACCTTGAAAGTACTGTTGACTTCGACCTGCGGTCTCAGTCAACAGTACTTTCAAGGTTTACAGAATCGGTATACAGTTTTACCAGTTAACCGAAAAGAGAGGTCTACAATTGTATATTGTAACATTCAAATTTATGCAGTAATATTCTTTTTAGGTGCACTGACTTTGGATTCTAATTATGCAAATAATGTTGACAATGGAATATGGATTAATGCCATCATATATGTTGTCGATCGTAAAGTTACAAAAAATGATACAAACTTTCTAGAAATACTATTGGCGATATCTTAACCTTTTAAAATTTGTGACTATTTATTAAATTCTATATATTGTTCTATATACGAGGGGTGATCCAAAAGTCTTGGACGCCCTGCTCTATTTTTGTTGGTTTTTGATAAAATTACTTTAAACTTTCCAATAATAAAGACCAACAACCTAACCACTTTGTGTATCAATTTCATGGAGAAATTATATATTTTATATAGTTTTCTAGATAGTTTTTAATACAGGGACCCTGCCACCCGGAACGGTATTCGCACATGGCAACTTTCAGCTTAAAATGTTGCCACCATTTCACTTGTTTCCCAAGTCTTGACCACTATATTTCTTTGAATTTTGAATGTTAAACCATGTTAGTTTACTTTCATTGTTACTAGGCAACCAATTAATTGTGTTTTAATTAAAATGTCACATATGACAATGGCCGTACATGTCAAATTCTAAGAAAATGCCATCGGACAAGCAACCCTCATTCTAGTATTATTTTTGCTGCAAGATGGCTGCTGAAATGCAGAACACGGAAGAAATCAAAGTGGAACAAAGAATACTACAAGATATTTTTACTATTATTGACCTTGAACAGCTACCATATGCACGATATAGTCTATGTATGGCTCCGTGTGATTTTCTTCCTTTTCTCCAAGTTGAAAGGAGGGTTGAAAGAAAATGTTTTTTTACTCATTGGATGAGGTTTAGAATGGCACTCCAGCAGCATTTGTATCACATAAGCAATGGCGTAGTCATAAATGTCTTCCATTCATTGATAAAGCGGTTTGAAAAATGTGTTCAAATTCGTGGAAAATATGTTGAAAAGTAGGTCTTAATATGTGAAAATGATGATTGCAGATGACACTCAGATTGAAAATCGAAAATTCTCTCATATCATGGCTGGTTTAGGTTGTCCACCTGCAACTAAAGTATTTGCCATATTATAACAGTTGTGACGTGATTTGCTATATCTAAATACCGTTCCGGGTAGCAGGGACCCGGTATTAAAAAATATTTAGAAAAGTAGCTAAAATATATTATTTTCTGTTGAAACTTATACACAAAGTTGTTCAGATGTTGATCTTTATTATCTGAAAGTTTCATGTAATTATATTAGAAAATAGCAAAGTTAGAGCAAGGCGTCCAAGACTTTTGGATCACCCCTCGTACTTTAAAATCTGGTTGCCTGCTAATAATACCCTCTGCTGCATTGTTTATGAGTTTATTAAAAAGGCCTAAACATTTATTTATCCCTCTTCAGGATGCTGTCCAAAATTTCTTCTTTGAGGAAGTCCACTTGGCAGAGCAACTGTTCAGACAGGGTAAGATTTTTGTTTACATCAACTGAAAATTGTAATATCCTTTGCTATCCTTGAGCATTTTTTCCATGTCAATTTCCTCTCAACATCGAAGGTTTCCATGTTTTATTACTCTCAGACTTTTGACTCAGACAATTTTCCATGTTTTTTCCCTCTCAGATTGGCCAATTTTCATGGTTTATGCTGAAAGCCAAAATTGTCCGCGCTGCACATAGCTACCAAAAGTATTTAGAGTGAACCCCCGGTAATGTGTTATAAAAAGTTCCTACAAGTACTATAAATCCCCCGTTCCATTAATTGACATTTCTGTGTGAGCCAAAAATGGTGTAGTACATACATTACAGTACTTTCAAAATATATTTATACTGTTAATATATTAGTTGTATTTCATTTATACAAAAATGTGATTGCAGGTTATATTGATGTTGGGGTCTTTCATCTGGCGACTGCTGTGGTGTTTCACCGTCACCCCTATCATTACCTAAGTGATATACAACACAGAATCTATCCTGATGTCTTTCAGCGCCTCCTGCAGATCCTGCCAACAGTTTCACAGGTATAAATGAGTGCACTTTATCCAACCAATCTCCAACAGTACTGTATAGTATCGTTTTGACTACAGTATAGTGAAACATGGTATTGTAGAATGTAGGGTACTATAAACGTAAACATAACCATACAGTACTGTGAACATGGCACCATACAGTACTGTGTAAACGTTATGTAACACTACTGTGTGAATACAGTATGGTACAGTACCGTTATCTACTTTTCTAGATATAGTTTTACATTACACGTCAGACACTACTTTTGTTCTTGGTAGAACTGTTCAATTCAGTTCACCATATCGCTACCAGTCCTTTGTATTTTTTGTATAAACTTTGCAAGAATCTGTGATAATGATTACTCAGTTCTACTTTTGAATTTTCGATTGAAATATCACAGTATGAGGAATAAATGTCAGTTACATGTACCACTCTGTAATTAGACTCCAGATTGTTTTTGCCATGTTGCTTATTAGACTCCACATGATAAGCCGTAGTCTATTGTTTTTGCCTCTGTTCACGTCCAGTCCATGTCGAGTCTATCCATCCGTCTGTCCATCCATATGTCTGTCTAAAAAAGAAACAAGGCACAGTGTGAACAGAATGGCACCCTTGAATAGAATACAGTTTTTGGGATGGAACATCCGTGTCCACCCTAACATTTACCCAGATTTTAGGACGTAAAATCCAAAATGGCCACCTTAACGCTTACCCAGAATGCCGAAAAATGAATCATTTCAATGACAGTTCTAATGAGGATGTTTCATATATGTAGAGAAACATCCCTGAAAATTTCAATTGAATCTGACAATTGGTTTTGCTGGAAACCTGTACACAAGCCTTGCCAGACAAGATTTTAGGACGTAAAATCCATAATGGCCACCTTAACGTTTACCCAGAATGCCGAAAAACTAATCAGTTCTACACTTTCATAGGTAGAGAAATATCCTTGAAAATCTCAAATGAATCCCTCAGTTCTAAACTTTCATAGGTAGAAACATCCCTGAAAATTTCAAATGAATCCCTCAAACGGTTTGGCTGGAAACATATGGACAAGATTATTCGGGACGCCTATCCGCCCACCACCCGCCTACTCATCTGCCTGCCCGGCAAACTGATTACAATATAGCACCCAAAGGTGCGGTAAAAATACTCTGTCATCTGGAGTCGGAACTTATTGTTAAATTTCAAACTTCTAGTTATGTTTGTATTCATTGTGTTTTTCTTTTGTAATCTATTCAGAATATATGGTGCGGTGAATCGGGAGAGCGGTTGTCAAGATGGATCAAGCACAATCCCAATGGATATAGGATATGACTTGGAAGTAATAAACTGTGAAAATTATAGTACATAAGTTTATCAAATTCAGTTGAAAATCAGGTTTTGTAATTCATAACATGTCCAAACCAAAATATATTGATAATATATTTGTACATAATTTATGGTAAATTTGTCCAGCTTGATGGAGCATGCTATTTTTCATATAAACACTCTGAAAACTTCACAAATTACATTTTTATCTTTTATGTTTTTTTTATTCAAAAGGAAATTAATTTCTTCATGCAATGACATCTGTGCAATGAGTCTATCATGCGGATAACCTTAACTTCTGTTTGAAGTCCATTGATGCAAGGAGTAGCAGTTAGTGAGAACGGTGCCATAGTATCATATTCTAAAATGTACCATTTCTTGGCTTACTTTTTAAATGGTATGATATAGTGACATGATAATATATGTTTGCAGCCTAACTCTGAAGGTAGTAATTAGATCTAGATATATTTGGGTTTTTTTTCTCATAAAACAATTATGTTTACTTTTTTTGTCCAGCAGTTTCAAATTTAAAAGGTGGAAAAACAACATTATTTTTTATTAAAAAAATATTATAAAGACCCAAAACATCCATACCTCATTAATACCTCCCGAGTTATGTGGAAAACATATATAAATCTTATCTTGTCACTACATTGTACCATTTAAAAGTAAAAAGAAATGCTACATTTTAGCTTATGATACTCTGGCACTGTTTTCACTTACTTTTACTCCTTGCATTACTGTAGCATTACTGGACTCCAAACATAAGTTTAGGTTATCCGCATATGATGGACTCATTGCATGAAGTAATTAATTTCCTTTTGAATAAACAAACAGACAAGTATGAGTTCAAAATATAATTTGTGAATTATTCATAGTGTTTATACGAAAAATAGCATGCTCCATCAAGCTTGACCAATTTTAGATGACAACCGGTGACAGCATTCATCTTTATGTTTATTTGTGACACTAGTTTAAAAGTAAATAAATTATTGAAAATTATGTATAGTTGTTTGTACTTAGTGATTTACAGCGGGTAAAACGAATTAATTATTACGCAATCGTATCTATTTCAACCGCGTTGCGGTAATTCAAAAACGCACTCTCAAAGAGAATTTCTCTGGATTATTTGTGTTTCAAATATGGGAATTGTATTGGCAAATAACTTGAAAATTAAGTGCCTGTACGGATATCTGATTTAAAACTCTTTAGAATATGGCTAACATGTTTAGGAAACTGGTGATAAACAATTGAAATAAGAAAACCCATTCTCATTTGAGTGCCCTTATATGCATCTAATTGATTGCGATCATTTTGTCATAATTGCCAATGGGCATTTTTTGAAAGATATTCAGCTCTTAACTCTTAAAACATGCTTAGAATACTTGAAGAGCCTCAAAATTGGCTTTTACATTTACCAAGACTGCCAAAAAACTAATCAGTTCTATGCTTTCATAGGTCATTTAAAGGGGCACTGTCTATTTTTATTTATCATTCATACCAGACCATAAAGATGATATATAACAGAGAGATTGAATCTATATGTATTTTACTATGTATTTTTTTGATAATGCCAAATAGAGACATCATATATAGATCACTAGATTTTTAACATTTGAGTTGAATACCTACTTTTTGCATTTTCAATATGTTGCCCTTTGTGTTTTAATATAATCATCTAGGTCGAATGCTCTGGGTAAAGCAACTGTATACCAACTGATTGAGAACACTCTTAAATTAAGGTTCATTTTTCAGATAATATATTATGTTTTCTGGGGTTATCAAAAAGGCATTACTGACCAGTTGCAATGTTATTTTCCAAATGTATACCAAGTTGCCAATCGTAAACTAACTACTACACTGACTGAGCAACGATATTCCCTAAAAACTTTGATTGTCCCGATAATAAACTACAGTACTGTAACATGCTAACTCAGTAGTGTTTATGGTAAAATATATTGACATCATCACAATTTTCCAGTTAATCCATATATGGCCAAGATTTGCCAAGATGCAACAGTAACTGATTCACGGACACCAGTTGGTCTGGGAATATTCTCAAATACAAGGGCAGCAAAGCCAATCCAGGAGAACAAGGACAGACTCTGGATTAGTAAAAGTGATGGTGACAAGCGTAAAGGTACCTTTTACTATTTCACTTTAAATTATCCCCACTGCACAGTCAGTTAAGTGGTCGATGTAACAAAATGGTTCAACAACGTAGATATGAGTTTAGGTTTTCTAGATTTATACCATGCTTATATGTCAAGTTTCAGATTGAAGTTTGGCACTAACTTATAGGGGTCGAAGCTCACAATTCTTACCAAGTAGTTATTTTATTGACACTGTTTAAAATTTGATTTGATGGGTTATGCATATTCTTCAACATTCACATTATGCCTTGACTGATTATGATTTCAGATATCATCAATTGGGTAGCCGGACCCATCAGGCTTCCGGATAATAGAAAGCTGGAAGTAGCAGACTTGTTAGCATTCCGAAAGATCTCACCCAGAATAACATCGGTTTTCAAGCTGAAAAATTTCAGAACTTTATTTACGAAAGCAGCATGGGACAGGGTTGCAGAGTTCTCAAAACAAATTAGTGATGGTAACAACTGGTATTGCGGCAAATGTAATAAAAATGTCAGTAAGGGTCCGAGCATACATTGTGATGGGTGCCTATTGTGGCTCCATAACAAATGCGCCAATATTACAAAAAAATCGAACGTGGGAAAGTACTTCATTTGTGAGAAATGTTTACAAAATTAAAGTACACAATGAAAATAAACTTGTCCAGTAACTTTGAAGTACTTACCCAATTTAGATTAGAAGGTGTCCACTGGCGATCATGTTTTACAACAAACTAACTACAGGAGCTATACATATCAGTCTCCTCATTATTTCCTGAAAAATTGAAAACAATTGGATTAGTATTTTCCAAGATATTGTGATTTCTTTGGGTTGCTTTTTTTTGAACACCCTGTATATTATTGTAATGATTTGACTTGTGCTGCCCCCTTTAAATGATGACAAACGTTAAATGTACATAAAGCAAGCTGGTAACTCTACAAATTCACCACACATTGAAATGTGGCTGGCCATCAATATAGAAATTGAAACAGTCAGTAATGTAGCTTTATGTAGCATTATTGTTGATTACAAGATTAACTGTATGAATGTATTTGTGAAATTGAAACAATGTGATGTAATGAAAGGTCAAAGCAGCCTGACCCAGATAGGGTTAACATATTATTAGCAGATTGGCTGATGAAGACTTAGATGCATTCATCATGAGTGAATAATAAGTACAAATGGCAGCCCTACTTATTTTTATAAAGACACATGGTTATAAAATTGGTTTCCTTGTACATGTACCCCCATAAATGTGGGGTTGATTTTTCAAATCACACCCACAACCACTTGGTTGTTGAAAATCTTGGCGTTTAAAACATTGTCAGTAGTTGGGAGAAAGTCAGGATGACTTGAGCTGCAGTTAGTGTCATTCAAGATGGTTGCCGAGATTCTTTTGTTTCCCATAAAGGTATGATTGCAGCTGCTCTAAGTTGAATGTGGATCACAAATAGTTCGCCATTCAAATTAATAAAGCTACAATGGTAAAGAACATAGGCCAAGGGAAAAGTAGACGTAACTCAATATAGAAACTCACAGGTCCACAACTTCAGTTGAAAAATTTTCAAAAACTTGCGGTATCAAAATGCGTTCCCAAATCTATCCAAAACCTTCATATCATTATCTGAAAACTGCATATAATACAGCTTGTAAAACAACAATCTGCATTTGTGGGGCAAGTTTAGCTGGGAGGTTAAATCAATATTCAACTTAGTTTAGCTGAAATCAGAGGTTTATCGAAAACGAAATAATCTCAGCAATCATCTTGAATGATGCTAACTGCAGTCATCCAGCTGAGGAATAGAGAACATACAAGTAGTTGTGGGGGCGATTTGAAATACCATCCCCACGTTATGTGAATGTATATATGTGTATCTCATACTTGAGTGGGTTTGGGGTAGATATCACCCGGGAATATATATCGTATCTGAGGAGCGGGCAGGATATATTGTATATATCCCGCTCCAGGCCAAATGCGGGCAGATATAATATATCCATCCCGCTCCCGGGAATTTTTCAAAAATTTAAAAAAGTTTAAATATCAAGTTTTAATTTTTTAATTTTAAAATTAAATTTTTTTAAGTTTGAATGTTACAATTTCATTGTATTGAACAAAAAGAATATTACGAAAATGTTCAATATAAACATCTTGTCATCTGAAAAAGGTGGAAAGGGTTATATCTACCCTAAACCCACTCAAGTATGAGATACACCAGTTATGCACGGTCGGTTTGGATACATGGAATATCCCTTGGGATATACAATACATCTTCCCTCGGTCCCTTCGGTCCCTCGGGAAGATATATTGTATATCCCTCGGGATATTCCCTGTATCCAAAACCTCCCAGTGCATAACCCCTATATATGTGCACATCATTTAAACAATACATAGTCAATATATGGTTACACTTGTTACAGTCAAATTTTTAATTCTAGTACTTACTTTGAATTTAAATGTTAAGCAATTGAAAGGCCATATTGCAACAGTTTATAAAAAATAGAAACATATGTACCCCTCCTAACTTTTGTATACTTTGCTTATTTTTTAAATTCAAAGTACTTAATAGAATTAAAATTTTGACTGAACTACAGTTAATTTCACTAGTCTACTATATCAGTAAAACTTAAAAAACTAAGAAATCAAAAGACCACCGTGTAATAACTTGTAGAAAATTGTATTAAAATTGTACATGTATGACATTTGTATATCTTGGATTGCTTCTGGTTTGGCTTGTACAATGCGTAGCCTCTTATATTTTGATGCTGCTCTGCCATTATTTTGAAACAAATAACAATTTAAATACAATTTTCCATATATTATTGCACAGTTGTCTTTTGATTTCAGCAAATTATATATTATTGGTATGGTTTTGACTTGTGCTGCCCCGTTTTAATGATGACTAATGTTAAATGTACATAAAGGAAGCTGGTAAGCAAAATGTGGCCGGCCTTCAATACATTTCAATATTGAACTTTGAAACAGTCAGTAATGTAGCTTTATGTAGCATTATTGTTGATGTAATGAAAAGTCAAAGCAAAATTATCATATTTCACCACTGATTACAAAAATACTGTTTTTATTTTGACATGATATCCTACAAATATCGAATAAAGTTTAATACAGAGTATATGCCAAGACCACAGTATGTTGATTTGATAAGTCACTGTGATTAAGTATGCCGACAATAAAGAAAGATTATTATATAATATAAAAATTCATCTCTCCGTAAATGTCTTATATAGTTGTAATAATAATCAGTCATATCATATTACATATCCTGACTAAGGTCACAGTGCACTTTGATGAAATTTCATGCCTTTCATGACCATGTGCTTTTTTCAGATAAACTTAACTTATTCCACATATCGTCTACATCTTTCATTTTTGCACAAAAGATTCATTAGTGTACATAGACTATTAATTGATGGTTGAAAATCCTTTAGAATGTATGAATCACAAGAATATTCAGTGGTTTACTTTTCGTAATTGCAAAAAAAAATCCAAAGTGCACCCTGGCGTTAAACATAATACATCCATTTGACAAAGTAATATTCAAATGGATGCCTTCCAGCCTAATAAAATGGCCGATAGACATGTCGACGTCATAAAATGGCCGATTACCGATAGACATCCATTTGCCTTTTGATTACCTGTACTTAGAATTTAAAAAATAAGCAATTGAACAGTTTATGAAAAAATAGAAACATACCCGTAACTTTTGTATATTTTGGTTTGTTTTACAGTTTCGCTATTATATGCGTGGCCTCTTATATTTTGATGCTTCATGTTCGATGTTACGAGTACACTATTGGCTAGGTTAGAACTAGCCATATCAATTTTTAAGCTTACATTAATGATTTGGGTTCAACATGAAACATTAAAATTTTTTACCTGGCGTCACGTGGCTCTAGACATTAGGCTAGAGGACTGAAAATATAAAGATGATAGACAAAGAGTTAAGGTACAGCTGGAAAGTAACATTTTGGTAAAAAATTGCTATACCTGCACATGTTATTTTCTGGTACAAAATAAAGTATGAAGGCATGTATCAATTTCCTTGCTTTTTTCAGGAAAGTATCATTACATTGTCTTCTTTTAGAATATCTGGTAGGCGTTCAAAGGGAACTCCAGGGAATTCTGATATTTCACACTTCCTGTTTTTCCAAATTTTCTTTCAAACTTTCCAGACAACACAGGAGCTACCATTGACCTGTTTCCAGGTTTACTAAAAGTAGACAGTGTAATGATACTTTCCTGAAAAAAGCAA
>CAIIXF020000013.1:52413-89210 GCA_903813345.2 Owenia fusiformis
TTTTTATACCAAAAATGGCATAGTACGTACCCTAGAAGCCAACTATGGCGTTATTTATAACAAAATCACAAGTTTCACTATATAAAGTCGTAGCTTTTGGCGGATGGATATAGAACCTCACACCTATAACCCTACCTTGTGGCAATATTGCTCTTTGTCTTGATTACCTCCGGGAATTTACCTATAGAATAGGCTGTTTTATGCCCCTGGCATGTACAGCTCAAGTGAAGATACAGTATATGATTGCAGCTGAATTTCCTTGCAATTAACAGATTAAGGTATGTCAAATAGTGTCATATTTAAGGTTCAGCTGGAAAGTAACATTTTGGTAAAAAATTGCTATACCTGCACATGTTATTTTCTGGTACATAATTAAGTATGAAGGCATGTGTGTATTTCCTTGCTTTTTTCAGGAAAGTATCATTACACTGTCTACTTTTAGTAAACCTGGAAACAGGTCAATGGTAGCTCCTGTGTTGTCTGGAAAGTTTGAAAGAAAATTTGGAAAAACAGGAAGTGTGAAATATCAGAATTCCCTGGAGTTCCCTTTGAACGCCTACCAGATATTCTAAAAGAAGACAATGTAATGATACTTTCCTGAAAAAAGCAAGGAAATTGATACATGCCTTCATACTTTATTTTGTACCAGAAAATAACATGTGCAGGTATAGCAATTTTTTACCAAAATGTTACTTTCCAGCTGTACCTTAACTCTTTGTCTATCATCTTTATATTTTCAGTCCTCTAGCCTAATGTCTAGAGCCACGTGACGCCAGGTAAAAAATTTTAATGTTTCATGTTGAACCCAAATCATTAATGTAAGCTTAAAAATTGATATGGCTAGTTCTAACCTAGCCAATAGTGTACTCGTAACATCGAACATGAAGCATCAAAATATAAGAGGCCACGCATATAATAGCGAAACTGTAAAACAAACCAAAATATACAAAAGTTACGGGTATGTTTCTATTTTTTCATAAACTGTTCAATTGCTTATTTTTTAAATTCTAAGTACAGGTAATCAAAAGGCAAATGGATGTCTATCGGTAATCGGCCATTTTATGACGTCGACATGTCTATCGGCCATTTTATTAGGCTGGAAGGCATCCATTTGAATATTACTTTGTCAAATGGATGTATTATGTTTAACGCCAGGGTGCACTTTGGATTTTTTTTGCAATTACGAAAAGTAAACCACTGAATATTCTTGTGATTCATACATTCTAAAGGATTTTCAACCATCAATTAATAGTCTATGTACACTAATGAATCTTTTGTGCAAAAATGAAAGATGTAGACGATATGTGGAATAAGTTAAGTTTATCTGAAAAAAGCACATGGTCATGAAAGGCATGAAATTTCATCAAAGTGCACTGTGACCTTAGTCAGGATATGTAATATGATATGACTGATTATTATTACAACTATATAAGACATTTACGGAGAGATGAATTTTTATATTATATAATAATCTTTCTTTATTGTCGGCATACTTAATCACAGTGACTTATCAAATCAACATACTGTGGTCTTGGCATATACTCTGTATTAAACTTTATTCGATATTTGTAGGATATCATGTCAAAATAAAAACAGTATTTTTGTAATCAGTGGTGAAATATGATAATTTTGCTTTGACTTTTCATTACATCAACAATAATGCTACATAAAGCTACATTACTGACTGTTTCAAAGTTCAATATTGAAATGTATTGAAGGCCGGCCACATTTTGCTTACCAGCTTCCTTTATGTACATTTAACATTAGTCATCATTAAAACGGGGCAGCACAAGTCAAAACCATACCAATAATATATAATTTGCTGAAATCAAAAGACAACTGTGCAATAATATATGGAAAATTGTATTTAAATTGTTATTTGTTTCAAAATAATGGCAGAGCAGCATCAAAATATAAGAGGCTACGCATTGTACAAGCCAAACCAGAAGCAATCCAAGATATACAAATGTCATACATGTACAATTTTAATACAATTTTCTACAAGTTATTACACGGTGGTCTTTTGATTTCTTAGTTTTTTAAGTTTTACTGATATAGTAGAGTAGTTAAATTAACTCTAGTTCAGTCAAAATTTTAATTCTATTAAGTACTTTGAATTTAAAAAATAAGCAAAGTATACAAAAGTTAGGAGGGGTACATATGTTTCTATTAAACTGTTGCAATATGGCCTTTCAATTGCTTAACATTTAAATTCAAAGTAAGTACTAGAATTAAAAATTTGACTGTAACAAGTGTAACCATATATTGACTATGTATTGTTTAAATGATGTGCACATATATAGGGGTTATGCACTGGGAGGTTTTGGATACAGGGAATATCCCGAGGGATATACAATATATCTTCCCGAGGGACCGAAACTTGATATTTAAACTTTTTTAAATTTTTGAAAAATTCCCGGGAGCGGGATGGATATATTATATCTGCCCGCATTTGGCCTGGAGCGGGATATATACAATATATCCTGCCCGCTCCTCAGATACGATATATATTCCCGGGTGATATCTACCCCAAACCCACTCAAGTATGAGATACACATATATACATTCACATAACGTGGGGATGGTATTTCAAATCGCCCCCACAACTACTTGTATGTTCTCTATTCCTCAGCTGGATGACTGCAGTTAGCATCATTCAAGATGATTGCTGAGATTATTTCGTTTTCGATAAACCTCTGATTTCAGCTAAACTAAGTTGAATATTGATTTAACCTCCCAGCTAAACTTGCCCCACAAATGCAGATTTCTATGGTTGTTTTTTTACAAGCTGTATTATATGCAGTTTTCAGATAATGATATGAAGGTTTTGGATAGATTTGGGAACGCATTTTGATACCGCAAGTTTTTGAAAATTTTTCAACTGAAGTTGTGGACCTGTGAGTTTCTATATTGAGTTACGTCTACTTTTCCCTTGGCCTATGTTCTTTACCATTGTAGCTTTATTAATTTGAATGGCGAACTATTTGTGATCCACATTCAACTTAGAGCAGCTGCAATCATACCTTTATGGGAAACAAAAGAATCTCGGCAACCATCTTGAATGACACTAACTGCAGCTCAAGTCATCCTGACTTTCTCCCAACTACTGACAATGTTTTAAACGCCAAGATTTTCAACAACCAAGTGGTTGTGGGTGTGATTTGAAAAATCAACCCCACATTTATGGGGGTACATGTACAAGGAAACCAATTTTATAACCATGTGTCTTTATAAAAATAAGTAGGGCTGCCATTTGTACTTATTATTCACTCATGATGAATGCATCTAAGTCTTCATCAGCCAATCTGCTAATAATATGTTAACCCTATCTGGGTCAGGCTGCTTTGACCTTTCCTTACATCACATTGTTTCAATTTCACAAATACATTCATACAGTTAATCTTGTAATCAACAATAATGCTACATAAAGCTACATTACTGACTGTTTCAATTTCTATATTGATGGCCAGCCACATTTCAATGTGTGGTGAATTTGTAGAGTTACCAGCTTGCTTTATGTACATTTAACGTTTGTCATCATTTAAAGGGGGCAGCACAAGTCAAATCATTACAATAATATACAGGGTGTTCCAAAAAAAGCAACCCAAAGAAATCACAATATCTTGGAAAATACTAATCCAATTGTTTTCAATTTTTCAGGAAATAATGAGGAGACTGATATGTATAGCTCCTGTAGTTAGTTTGTTGTAAAACATGATCGCCAGTGGACACCTTCTAATCTAAATTGGGTAAGTACTTCAAAGTTACTGGACAAGTTTATTTTCATTGTGTACTTTAATTTTGTAAACATTTCTCACAAATGAAGTACTTTCCCACGTTCGATTTTTTTGTAATATTGGCGCATTTGTTATGGAGCCACAATAGGCACCCATCACAATGTATGCTCGGACCCTTACTGACATTTTTATTACATTTGCCGCAATACCAGTTGTTACCATCACTAATTTGTTTTGAGAACTCTGCAACCCTGTCCCATGCTGCTTTCGTAAATAAAGTTCTGAAATTTTTCAGCTTGAAAACCGATGTTATTCTGGGTGAGATCTTTCGGAATGCTAACAAGTCTGCTACTTCCAGCTTTCTATTATCCGGAAGCCTGATGGGTCCGGCTACCCAATTGATGATATCTGAAATCATAATCAGTCAAGGCATAATGTGAATGTTGAAGAATATGCATAACCCATCAAATCAAATTTTAAACAGTGTCAATAAAATAACTACTTGGTAAGAATTGTGAGCTTCGACCCCTATAAGTTAGTGCCAAACTTCAATCTGAAACTTGACATATAAGCATGGTATAAATCTAGAAAACCTAAACTCATATCTACGTTGTTGAACCATTTTGTTACATCGACCACTTAACTGACTGTGCAGTGGGGATAATTTAAAGTGAAATAGTAAAAGGTACCTTTACGCTTGTCACCATCACTTTTACTAATCCAGAGTCTGTCCTTGTTCTCCTGGATTGGCTTTGCTGCCCTTGTATTTGAGAATATTCCCAGACCAACTGGTGTCCGTGAATCAGTTACTGTTGCATCTTGGCAAATCTTGGCCATATATGGATTAACTGGAAAATTGTGATGATGTCAATATATTTTACCATAAACACTACTGAGTTAGCATGTTACAGTACTGTAGTTTATTATCGGGACAATCAAAGTTTTTAGGGAATATCGTTGCTCAGTCAGTGTAGTAGTTAGTTTACGATTGGCTACTTGGTATACATTTGGAAAATAACATTGCAACTGGTCAGTAATGCCTTTTTGATAACCCCAGAAAACATAATATATTATCTGAAAAATGAACCTTAATTTAAGAGTGTTCTCAATCAGTTGGTATACAGTTGCTTTACCCAGAGCATTCGACCTAGATGATTATATTAAAACACAAAGGGCAACATATTGAAAATGCAAAAAGTAGGTATTCAACTCAAATGTTAAAAATCTAGTGATCTATATATGATGTCTCTATTTGGCATTATTAAAAAAATACATAGTAAAATACATATAGATTCAATCTCTCTGTTATATATCATCTTTATGGTCTGGTATGAATGATAAATAAAAATAGACAGTGCCCCTTTAAATGACCTATGAAAGCATAGAACTGATTAGTTTTTTGGCAGTCTTGGTAAATGTAAAAGCCAATTTTGAGGCTCTTCAAGTATTCTAAGCATGTTTTAAGAGTTAAGAGCTGAATATCTTTCAAAAAATGCCCATTGGCAATTATGACAAAATGATCGCAATCAATTAGATGCATATAAGGGCACTCAAATGAGAATGGGTTTTCTTATTTCAATTGTTTATCACCAGTTTTCTAAACATGTTAGCCATATTCTAAAGAGTTATAGGCTCACTTTTAATAAATGCCCATTTGCATTTGGCCAATGCATTTGATTTAAATCAGATATCCGTACAGGCACTTAATTTTCAAGTTATTTGCCAATACAATTCCCATATTTGAAACACAAATAATCCAGAGAAATTCTCTTTGAGAGTGCGTTTTTGAATTACCGCAACGCGGTTGAAATAGATACGATTGCGTAATAATTAATTCGTTTTACCCGCGAGCGTCCAAAACAGATTTACAATTACCGCGGTTGAAAAAGATTATGGTCACTCGCGTGTATCTAAAACAGCCTAATTCTGTTTGAATTGCATGGTCAATTGCAGTTAAATCCCCACTTAATACCATTTCAATTGAACTCCTGTGGTGCAACCGAGTGCGGTTGACTAACGCGGCTCAGCGGTGTTCACCAATCAAACCAGGAACTATCTAATTTTTCAGATTAAAATCATTAGGATTGCGCCAAATATTTAGCATAGGTTACTTCTGGGTCAATATGCCGATGAAATTTATCATAAATTTCATAATATGGTATGAACCGCGTTAACCGCAAGCCACGGTTAACCTTTTGACCCCTAGTAATGATAGAGCTGAAGTAGACTTACCATCTTCATTTGTTACAGGTTGCTCACTCACAATTATCGCCATGGCCATTGTGGCCACATCTGGAAATGAAATGAAATGAAATAAATTGCTTTATTGGTAGTGCTAGTACCACAGGGTCAATACAAATTTTCGATGATTAGGTTCAGGGCTCTCACCAGGAAATATTTATGGTGTGGTGCTAACATCTTTAGAATGACCGTTCAATCGTGATAAATCACATTCATGTTATATTTTATCCTTTTTACATGCTATTTATCCTTTTTACATGCTATTGTTGTGTATTCAGTCAAGTTTAGACTGTGGAAACAGTCATGATTTGCCAATAGTTTATGGCCACTCAATTCAAAATGGCCGCCATTTTTCGTAAAAATGTAATCTTTGATAACTCAAATACAAGTTGATGGATTTGGTTCAAATTTTATATGCTGATGCCTAGAAATAAAGGAGCTTCCCTCAAGATGAGATTTTCAAGATGGCCACTGAATTCCAAAATGGCTGCCATTTTTCGTAAAAAATGTACTCTTTGATAACTCAAATACCAGTGAACGGATTTTGTTCAAATTTTATATGATGATGCCTAGTGACACAGTAGGTCTGTTTGAATAAGAATGTTCAAGATGGCGGCTGAATTTCAAAATGGCGGCCATTTTTCGTAAAAAAACGTAATCTTTGATAACTCAAATATCAGTCAACGGATTTGGCTCAAATTTTACATGATGATACCTATGGACACATAAGATCTTTAATGACAAAGAATTTTCAAGATGGCGGCTGAATACAATACAATAGAATTACAATTAAAATAATTATGGATGACTGACAAATAAACTTCTTAAGTTCGCAAAACTCATCATTCAAGTGATAGAATATTGAGAAACTAAGTGTATTTGAACATTTTATCTGTGAGCCCTCCCTCTCCACTCATAACTGTATTTTATAAATATTGATTTTTGATGTGTGTCAAGGGTTTGACAGGTTAATATTGCTAAGGGATGTTTGATTACCCTATCAAACGAAGTTCGAATGGATATAGGGAACACATCCGTCTTTCAAGCTGGACTGAATGAAGATGACATGAATAGCATATAATTAAGACATCCGTTCGTACATCCGGGCGAGAACTCAAATACTGTTGGCCCTAATGTTATCATAGCTACTTAACAATACTCAACACTAGTTACCTTCTTTGTTTCCATCCTCCGGCTCTATAACTGTTTCCTCGACACACCTTGACTGAAGTCCACTCCCACTAGCTTAAATTATAATACAATAGAATTACAATTAAAATAATTATGGATGACTGACAAATAAACTTAAGTTCGCAGAACTCATCATTCAAGTGATAGAATATTGAGAAACTAAGTGTATTTGAACATTTTTTCTGTGAGCCCTCCCTCTCTACTCATAACTGTATTTTATAAATATTGATTTTTGATGTGTGCCAAGAGTATGACAGGTTAATATTGCTAAGGGATGTTTGATTACCCTATCAAACGAAGTTCGAATGGATATAGGGAACACCTCCGTCTTTCAAGCTGGACTGAATGAAGATGACATGAACAGCACAAATTAAGACATCCGTCCTTCCATCCCGGCGAGAACTCAAAAACTGTTGGCCCTAATGTTATCATAGCTACTTAACAATACTCAACACTAGTTACCTTCTTTGTTTCCATCCTCCGGCTCTATAACTGTTTCATCGACACACCTTGACTGTAGTCCACTCCCACTTGACTGTAGTCCACTCCCACTAGCTTAAATTATAATACAATAGAATTACAATTAAAATAATTATGGATGACTGACAGAACTCATCATTCAAGTGATAGAATATTGAGAAACTAAGTGTATTTGAACATTTTATCTGTGAGCCCTCCCTCTCCACTCATAACTGTATTTTATAAATATTTATTTTTGATGTGTGTCAAGAGTATGACAGGTTAATATTGCTAAGGGATGTTTGATTACCCTATCAAACGAAGTTCGAACGGATATAGGGAACACCTCCATCTTTCAAGCTTGACTGAATGAAGATGACATAAACAGCATATAATTCAGACATCCGTCCGTCCATCCCGGCGAGAACTCAAATACTGTTGGCCCTAATGTTATCATAGCTACTTAACAATACTCAACACTAGTTACCTTCTTTGTTTCCATCCTCCGGCTCTATAACTGTTTCATCGACACACCTTGACTGTAGTCCACTCCCACTTGACTGTAGTCCACTCCCACTAGCTTAAATTATAATACAATAGAATTACAATTAAAATAATTATGGATGACTGACAGAACTCATCATTCAAGTGATAGAATATTGAGAAACAAAGTGTATTTGAACATTTTATCTGTGAGCCCTCCCTCTCCACTCATAACTGTATTTTATAAATATTTATTTTTGATGTGTGCCAAGAGTATGACAGGTTAATATTGCTAAGGGATGTTTGATTACCCTATCAAACGAAGTTCGAATGGATATAGGGAACACCTCCGTCTTTCAAGCTGGACTGAATGAAGATGACATGAACAGCATATAATTAAGACATCCGTCCGTCCCTCTGGGCGAGAACTCAAATACTGTTGGCCCTAATGTTATCATAGCTACTTAACAATACTCAACACTAGTTACCTTCTTTGTTTCCATCCTCCGGCTCTATAACTGTTTCATCGACACACCTTGACTGTAGTCCACTCCCACTAGCTTAAATTATAATACAATAGAATTACAATTAAAACTAGATTGGTTAAATTGAACAAGTTCAATTCAAGACTCCAGATTCCAGATTTTTTAAATGATATAAACATTTCAGATCCGGATTCCTTAGGAAATTATGCCCCTAATTCATAACTCCTACGTTAAATTTTGAGAACTTATTATTTTGACCTACATTTCGATCACCAGATCTCAAAAGTGGGTCTAAAAACTTCTTGACGGCAAAAAGTTAACATTATAAGCACACTCTTTGCTACATGTATACAAAATTTCGAAGAATATCATTGGAGTGTAGTGTCCGAATTGCAAAAATAAGAAAAAACCAAGGGTGAATTTTTAATTTTTGCTATAACGGAATAAGTAGTAAAATGATTTTGTGATGGCAGCCAAGACAATACAATAGGTACACTAGTTGATAAGGTGTGATTAATCTCCATATACATGCATTTTATTAGATATACACTTACCAAAATCAACACATGCTTGTGGTTGAGCAACCTGTTTTCTTTTTGATCCCCGTTGCTTCCTTCTCAAATCTGCAATAAGCAATTACCGTGATGTGATTATGTAGTTACCAGTTTCACCACCATGTGGCTGATTCGGGGTAAATAGCATGGCACGTATAGCAGAAAGTGCCCTTAAACTTGAATATTATCAGTTTTAGTGGATCAGTTTATATATTACCCTTGTGTATCTAATAGTTATACAAATTAAAATATGTCCAGTAAAGCAAAAAATATTATCTGTCCACTAAAATAAAAGATATTTCACTTTTTGTGATTTTATTACATGGGGTCTATGGGGAATCTCCCCGACCTAGAAATCACATTTTTTAAAAAAGTAATTTTTTAAAGTTGATAAACAATTTTTGTAACCACATTTCTAAACTGAACTTCGCTTGTGTCGAAATATTGTAATCTGAAGATAGCTCCCAAAATGAACAAGCACGTGCATGTGTTCAGTGCTCATTTACACTGTTATAGATTGAAGTAAACTAGAGATTTTAAACATGATAAATTAAAATAAATGACAGTTCATATCAGACTGGGATGCTTTTAATATGTGCTGGACTATACATATCACGTCTACAATTTATTTGACTGTAATTAGAGAAAAATTAAAAGTGTTCCGGGTGTCAGTAATTTTTGATGCTGTTATTAACAAGATTTCCTGCAGAAACCCTCTTGCAAGCATGATTTCTTCAAACTACTTGTACTAGAGCCAGTCCATTTAGGTCATTTACCCACTCACGCCCATATGAGATACATAAATGATAGACAAATTCACAGAACTTAGTGATCACCCTGTATACAATATTGGCATACCTTTGACATGATCACCGGACCAAGAAGATAGTGGCTGGTATCTTTCAATCCAGGTTCTCACCCATTGGACCCCTTCTCTTTCGAGGAAATGCATGACTTGCTCAGTTACTGAAAGTCAAAAATATACATAATGAGAACTATCTCATATGTCTTTAACAGAAGAAGTGATTAGCTCCTATAATTCTTTCATATTCTTTAGTACTCATGAACATTATTTATTTTAATCATGCCCATTAGTAGTTCATGTTGAATCAAATTGTAGGGTATGATCATGCCAAGAATCACGGAAAAATAACTAAATTTGAAAATGTTGCACAAAATTGTTCCAAAATTGTAAAATGTTGCACAAAAAATTCCAAAATCATAAAATGTTGCACAAAAAGTTCCAAAATACTAAAAAGTTGCACTAAAAAAATAACAAAATCCTCAGTTGCCATTCATATATTGAAAATCATACCTTCTGATGTGACATCATTATTGTCATCCCCAGTGTCGACAAATTCATCTGGTATCTCACACGCTGAAATTAGAGAGCTTAATCATCTGAATACATATGTTCAGTTCATATATTTCATGCTTTATACATGTTATATTTGTGACCTCATGAATTTTTTTTGATTTTTAGTGACATATTTTCTATGAGTGGCAGTATTAACAGAGATATAAGTTTTAAACCGTGGTTATATATGGTCAGTCTTGTTCTATAGATAATGTTACATCAACAGCCCTGCCATCAATATAATTCAAAATAATGAAAGTTAGTACATTTGGCAATGTTAATTTAAATATGTACCTTCATATATCAATGTCTTTAATTTTGGAGGTATAGACCTCACTGGCCATTTGTACGCCCGACAACTTATAAAGCGTCCCCTACTGTGGCCAGCAGCGATTTCTTCATTGTTTGCAAGAAAATTTACTGGGACGCAAGCATTGCAGCCAAAATCCCTCACAAAATTCTGTCTTAATATCTGTAATGAAATAAAGGGAATAAAGATGTGGTTTATGATACAATGTTAACCCAGCATCAAATGTTGAGGTGGCTCTTCTATTATCTATCGAACGAAGTTACGAGGGATATAGGGAACGCCTCCGTACGTCCGTCCGTCTGGGCGATAACTCAAATACCATCGGCCAGATTTTGTTCATATGTTGTACACATGTGCCATATGGGAGTAGAATTTCTGCTCGAAAGTTGATTTTCAAAATGGCTGCTTGTTTCAAAATGGCGGTCATTTTAGTGATGATTTTACATTAATTTAGGTACAATATATAAAACTGTAATAGCAATGTGTTTGAAATGTAAAACAGTTATAAAAGTCATTAATTAAGCTAGAAATTTAAATATTTAAGAAACTCATGGCAGCCATCTTGAAAAATGGCGGCTTTTACACACTATTTTAAGATTTTTGCCATAACTTGAAAAGTAGTGTAGCGATTTTGTTCATATTTGATATGTGAATACTTGTAAGCATGGCACACTGTTTATGACACTTTGGCTAGAAGGTGGCCATTTTGAAAATGTCCGCTATTTTTACGTGTATTATTTTACGCTTTTTACTATAACTAAAAAGTAATAGAGCGATTTTGTTCATATTTGATATGATGTGAATACTCATAAGCATGACACACTGTTTTATGACACTTTGGCCAAAAGGTGGCCATTTTGAAAATGGCATCGCAGTATTATAATGTTTTACTCATTACCTTTCTTTCAGGGAAGTCCAGGACTTGGGAGACTGATTGCACCCTTATAGCCACTGCTTCCACGGACTGTGATCCAATCATCATCTGGCATGCAGCATTGATATGTTCTGTTGGCTGTAAACACATACATTTAGCATAGGTATAGTATTTCCGTATGTATATTTACATATAACGTATATTACGTATAAATAAATATCAATATGCTCATCTAGTCGTGTTATCAGATCTCTAACCTGAAAATAATGTTGGGATTGTAATGTGTACTCAACAGCAGATACTTTTTGGTAAAAATAGCTAGCAATTTTGGACACAATTTGTGACTTATAATTGGGGGATCATATACACCTTTTGAACAATTTGAGACCCCTACCTACGCCAATCAATGGAATTGGAATTTATTAGAATTACTATGTACCTCTTCAGTTTTAGTTAAGGCAACAATTACTCTATTGATGCTTGTCTTGTCATCTTCGTCTTCCAAAAAATGTTTCAGATGTCGTTCCAGGAACATTTTCATGATGTTGTCAAACTCATCTAGTTCTAGTATGTGGTTCAACTAAAACATAAAAATGCATTTTCACATCAAAAGCCAGACGCTTGATATACACTCGGTAACTCATATTTGATATGTGAATACTCATAAGCATTGACACACTGTTTTATGACACTTTGACCAAAAGGCGACTTTGTTCATATTTTGTATGTGAATACTCATAAACATGGCACACTGTCTTATGACACTTTGGCTTATAGCCGGCCAATTTGAAATAGCTACGCTTTAGCATTGCTGTTATGTAGTTTATTACAAAATTACTTATTGGCACTTACTCTGAACACTTATAATAGTTCAATAGCTAGATGGTTATTACAATCATAAATATTTGTGACTTTTTTAACACTTCACAGATTAACCAAAGTAGGGATTTTTAATTATCATAACAGTTGATATATAAATTTCTGAATGGGTTTCAATGAGTACAACTAATAAGATGATTCATTTGTTAGTGATTAATTTCATTACATGATCATAATATTTATGACAAGTGTAATAAAGTCGTTAATTGTTATGTTGAAAAAATTAGAGAGGTTAAGCAAGATGACTTTTAATGACGTGAATCGCAAACGTAAACCTATACGGTCCCGTTTAAGTTATACGAATAAAAATTCTTAAGCTGAGCATGTTAGAAACTGTGCAAATAGAAAACTTCTTTTTCCTAGTGGTCTCTACGCAGTGGCGGATACAGAAGCCAGTACGGGAAAGAGCCCAAATGTTGAAAAAGAATTCCGTGTTTGCTTTGAAAAAAGGCCAAGTTATGGCAAAAAATTCCTATTTTTGAGTCCTTATAAAAACATTTCGGGGGTTGTGTGCCCTTAGGGCATTACAAAATAGAACATGTGGGCAATTGCCATGTTTGTAATCTCATCGGACGTTTCATCTGAAATTAGGGCCTCGATATTCAAGCTATATTTGATTACATTGGACACATACTATCTTGCAAAAGACATCAATTTGTGTTCGCGCTTTCCTTTCATTCGCGATTTATGTTGTAAAAAGTATTGTTGCTAAACCTCCCTGTTAAATACATACCACACAAACATTAAACATAATGCTGGCATAAGCCTTCGCCTTTCTTTCAGGCATGTCCAATAAGCCTAGCTCAGTCGCCAACTTTGAAATGTATATCTTATCACTGTCAAACTCCACCATTCTAGCGCCTATGTGTGGGAAGAGAAAACCTGAGGCATTAAATGCCATAATCTCTGACTCCTGTTAAATGCAATTATAATTTTAGGATTAATTGTGGGATAAGGGTGATAAGTGAATGTATGAACTTATCAACTCAGAAATTGAAAATTTTGTTGGGTCCTTTCCTTTGGCACTTGTGCGCTTGCACGTACATATTGCTGGAAACCCTTATTATTAGGTGAGGCATCTTGTCTTGGTTTATGTGATATGTCATATATTCGAATAAAAATCGCACCATTATCACATCGTGATTTGTGAAACATTGTGATTTGTGAAACGTCGTGATTTGAGAAGCCTGTTCCATAGATCGAATGCCTTCATAAAAATGTCAGCTAGATGGGATTTGCTCAAAAATATACATAATGAGAACTATAATTATGTCTTGTTTGGCATTGCTTATTCCAATATTGCCCCAAGTTTCAACTTACCTTTATCATTGTCTGTCGTCTTTCTGTCACTAGACCAGTATACTTGAAGACAATTTCGACCAACTTTGACCCATAGCTGTGAAAATTAGAGATAATATCATGATTAAGACCAATATAAATTAAGATTAAGATAATATTTTTTGCCAAAATATATTTTTTTTACTTTAAACCAAAGTATTGTGGTTTGCAATTTTGGTAGTATATTCGCAATTATATCTATTTATTAGAAATATATTCTGTGTTTATCGCCCTGTCCCACAGGGGTCGTGTATTGGTGTGTCGTGAGAACATGAATTTTTCTAATCTTTAAAAAGTATAGTTACTTTATTATACTCATAGGCACGGCAATTTAAAGTAGATTGCAAATAGTTTATCATTTCATTTATTTGAGTATGTTAAATATTACATTCTGACATTTATAGATTCATGAATGTTTGATCTGATTTCCTAGGGATTTCTTAAGGATGACATAATTGTGTTCTAAAAGTTGAAAGTTGTAATATTTGTTTTCTAAGGATATTTAATAACTAGAAATTGGAAATTGAACAAGTTCAATTTCAGACTCCAGATGACAGATTCCTTTTTATTTTTTACACAGACATATACACGGACAGACAGATGGATGGACTGGGACTGGGACTGGAAGGGACCTGGACCTAGATTATTACCTGGACCTAGATTTGGACCTGGATCGGGACTTAGACCTAACCTTGACTTGGAATGGACCGGGCCTGGATCTTGACCTGAACTTTGACTGGATTTAAGCTACATGATTGAAAAAAGGTTAAGGCGTTACGATTAATAACAAAGGAGATAAACGACAGAATGTTGAAAATGTAAGATTTGACTTATTTCTTGACCTTTGACATAAATAAAAATTTCCGAGTAACTAGATCTAGAACCTTAATTATCCCATCGAACGCTATTTTACAAATTTTGCTGTAACCTAGTTATTGATCTTTGACCTAGATAAAAATTTGACCTTATTTCCGAGCAGCCCAGGTAGACTCCCTAGTTAACCATGTAGGTAGGTTTGAGTAAGCTCTTCTAGTATGCGAGAAAACTCTGCCGGAAAAAGAAATAAAGAAAGAATAATAAAGGAAACAGGCAAAAGTATCTATCTTTACCTATCTTCACCAGGAATTCTATTTGATGTCAGCATCATAGTGCCCAACACTGAGCCTTCAGAACTTTTGGTGTTAACTTGAAACCCATTGAACAGGTTCGTTGTGACCTTTCCAAAATTTTCCGCATCGGCGTTTGGGTCGTCGCAGAAAATTATGTTGTTAGTCTTCTTTAATTCATGCATTGTCTTGTGTCTGCAATAAGTCAAATACGTTTAAAAAGCATTTTTAAGATGGCAGCTGAATTTCCAAATGGCTGACCATTTTCGTAAATCTTGGATAACTCAAATATCAAATATCAGTGAATGGATTTCATATGTTTATGCCTAAGGGACAAACACGCTCTGCTCAAAAAAAGAGTTATTAAAATAGCCACTATTAATCAAAATATACGTTCGAAACATATCCTCATTTATGATAGTTACACCTCAAAATATATTTTAATGTACCAACATGCACCCTTGAGCCATTGAATCTATTTTAATATTCATGTTACTATCACATTCAGAGTAAAGATGCCTTGCTTTATATGTCACCACTGGATGTTGAATGCGGAATGCGTGGTGGTGTCATTATCCCACCGAACGAAGTTCAAGGGGGATATAGGAAACCCTACCGTCTGTCTGTTCGTCCGTCCGTTTGTCCGTCTGTCCGGGGGATTACTCAAATACCGGTTGACGGATTTGATTAAAATTCTATAGGTTTATGCCTTATGGGTGTAGGACCTGTGCTCAAGAAGGAATTTTAAATATGGCTGCTCAATTCTCGTAAAAAATGTAATCTTTGATAACTCAAATACTAGTTAATGGATTTGGTTCAAATTTTATATGCTGATGCCTAGGGAGAGAGGAGCTTCCCTCAAGATGAGATTTTCAAGATGGCCACCGAATTTTAAAATGGCGTAAAAAACATAATCGTAAAAAAACGTAATCTTTGATAATAACCAGTGAACGGATTTGGTTCAAATTTTATATGATGATGCCTAGTGACACAGTAGGTTTGTTTGCATTAAAATTTTTAAGATGGCGGCTGAATTTCAAAATGGCAGCCATTTTTCTTAAAAATACATAATCATTGATAACTCAACTACCTATATAACCTCTAGTGAACGTATTTGGTTCAAATTTTATATGATGATGCCTAGGGACAAATGAGCTTCGCTCAAGATGAGATTTTCAAAAAGGCTGCTGAATTACAAAATGGCTGTCATTTTTCGTAAAAGAAGTTGATTTTTGATAACTCAAATGCTAATTGATGCACATGGTTCACATTTTTATATGTTTGTGTCTAGGGACAAACAAGCTCTGCTCAAGAAGGACTTTTCAAGATGGCCACTTATAATCAAGATATCATGTTTTGTTCGGTGGGATTTGCTACTCTGTGGAGTTGCTGTTTTTCTAGTTGTCCATGTTACTGTCACATTCATAGTAAAGATTTTTTGCTTTTTATGTCACCACTTGATGTTGAATACGTAATACGTGGTGGTGTCATTGTCCATGTTAATGGTTGTTTATTTTAATTTTTAAGCCCCTATACGCTAATGTTGACATTTATTTATAAATGATTTGACAACAGCTCACTCATTTCCACTGCTCGCACAATAACAACTGGAGCAGTAAGTACCCACAACCCTTTGATCATTCAGGATAAGCCAAAGAAAAGATTGGCGTAATCAAACATGTATATACATACAGCGATGTCCCAATAGCACCCGAAGAAGCTCTTATCATTGTTGTCGGATCTTTCATCCCGAAACTTTTTGCAACCATCCGCAAGGTTTTGGTCTTCCCCACATTTCGCAGTGTGCTGAACAGTACAGGTACTGATAGACCATCCAATAAGTCTAGAATTGAAAAATTTGATACAGCTTAGTTATGCCAACAAACAAAGCTTAAGTGATATAGCGAAGCCCTCTGTCCGTCCAATGGCTTTAATAATAATGTGGGTTTACCTATAACTAGTTATAAATACTGGATGTGACAATGAAAATAACATCAAATTATAAACAAATGTTAGTCTTAATTTATATTTGTGTAAAGATGGTATGCTTCTCTGTTGCTCTTAATCGAAACATGGAGGGCACTGTATTTATATATCACAACATGCCTATCTGTCCGTTAAAAATTAAAGAAAGAAGAAATACGAACAAATAACCATGGACCAATTGAGGTACGAGACGATAAATGTACTATATATTAAATGAATAACTAATAACTAATTATCCCAGATGGCAGCTGAATTTCCAAATGGCTGACATTTTTCGTAAATCGTTGATAACTCAAATATCAGTGAATGCATTTTATATGTTTATTCCAAAGGGACCAACACGCTCTCCTCAAAAATACTTTGGAATGTGCCCACTAATAATCACAATTTGTTTTGTTAGGTGGGATTTGATACTCCTTGGAGTTGCTGTTTTTCTAGTTATTAAGTTCTGGATATGACAATGAAAATTAAGTAATAGATCACTCACCACAAACTTCATGCTTGAGATAAAGGTTTATTGCTGCCCCATAGGCCATTAGGAGGCATATGTAGTTATCGCCGAATCCTTCTTGAGCCAATTGCAGGCAGTGCTTGAAAGCTTCACAGCTTTCCCGTACCCCTTCTGACATATCCAAATGGTAAACCCTGTCACAATTCAGCAGAAACCTGTGATTTTCTGGTCCAAGTATTTTGGGGCCATCTAGATGGATCTGAAATTTAAACAAAAATGTTTTAATGTTTTTTACTATTTACAATTTTTTGATTCACAGGAGTTGTAGAACTGTCAGCAATGCAGTTGCCTGCTTTACATATCACTGACCACCATCTACTTCAACATTCCTCTGCAACTTTATTGCAAAGGTAAGTGTTCCTATTATTTTGAACCATGAATATAGTGTCCGGGGAATTTTGTATCTGTGTCGAAAAATAAAGTTGCACACAATATCCTAGATGCCAGTAGAAATAATCTTGATTTATGTCATTTAAAATTCACAATTTAGTCAACCTGATGTCATATTTAGAATCTACATGTAAAATTACATCTAGAAATGTGGTTTTGAAAAGAGTTTATCAACTTTGAAAATTTAATTTTCTTTGAAAATGTGACTTCTAGGTCGGGGAGATTCCCCATAGACCCCATGTTGTAAAACCACAAAAAGTGAAATATCTTTTCTTGTGTTGGGCAGATAATATTTTCTTTTACTGGACATATTTTAATTTGTATAACTATCACATACATATGGGTAATATGAAAAATGAATCACTAAAACTGATGAATATTCAAGTTCAAGGGAATTTTGTAATACCCTGCCATGTTATTTCCCCCGAATCAGCCACCTGGTGGCGAAACTGGTAACTACCTACTCGCATCTAAGTAATTGAAGTCATAACTTTGAGTGACTATAATGCCTTGATTACCCAGATTAACACCAATTCACATTCATCAAGACATACTATTCACTCTTTACACAAAGAAAGTAAGCAATTTCTTGAAGGGTATGTTTCAAAATGTTGTATAAGATCCATTTACTATTTTCATTTTTTTCAATTCCGGCATATTCTTATATGCATTTTCTTAGATGCCAATAGTCTTCATTTATCGCGATACAACATGATAATTTTGTACCCTCTCAAAAATCCAGACTTATTACCGGCATTATCCTTTAAAATTAAGCCTATTCATTTTGATGGGGTTTAACATAGGTGACACTTTCACCATTGTGTAAAATATGTGCAATTAAAGATGTGGTCTATCAGGAATAAAATGGTGGAATAACACAGATGTAGAAGGAATGTTACGTCAGAGTGTAAAACACAATATGGATAAAGAGTACAGTACCTTTTCATTGATGATTATGTAGTTAGATTTCCCCTGTCTTCCAGGGGTTGTACAGATTTCCTGTTTGGGGACATTGTATTCCTTCTGCAGGTCCTGGTACTCTGCCTTCAGGAATACATATATCTCCCACTATCGCTTGCGGAATGTCACTTCCGCAAAACGACATGGCTCCTCCCGTTCCTTTTCTTATAAGTTGCGCAAATTTTCCAGGACGATGGCTGAAGCTGTCGGGCTCCAAGTATAGTACTCTATAATAAAGAGTGTAAAAATCCATTAGGTTGTTCGGAAAAGTACAGTCTTATTGGGATCATTTAAGGACTTAGAAAATTTCATGAAACGCAATGATAGATTTTTGAAACAAAAAATTTAAAATATTCTTGACTGATATGTGTATTTTCATTTTCTTGGCAGTGGGGTAGGCGTGACTTGATGCAAAACGACTTTCTAGCGGTCAGTTTTCAATGTTATTTGTACCTCAAAACGTGATTTTTGTCATTTTGTTCCTGGTATCTATAATAATCGTTAAATATACCTGAACAGGTATTGAACTTAAACACTTATCAAGAACTAGTAAATTCTTAAAGGACTTGACATGGACAACTAAGGTAGCATGTCCTTAATAAAAAACATTACCTTTTCAATATCTATATTACATCATTTAATATGTAGGAGGTACAAGTTATCCATTGTATATAAGTGAGAACAGGTAGATTTTAACTTTTAAAATTAAGTTCACGATAATCTCAGATAAACATTTTATTTGAGTCCCAATAATGTTAAATTTAATGTTTCAGTGTACAGGTTACTACAGGTGCTATACATTATGAATTATTAGTTGTTCCACATTGTCAAAATACATGTACAGTATTATAGTTGTTTTTTTTAATTACTGACTTGTATTCAAAACATAGCTCTTTTATGAGTAAGCTACGTGTATCATCTCCTCAAATTTGTGAATTTAATTTGACCAGTCAACGTCCGCATTCATTGAATTAGTTGAAATCCAATCACTACACCATTTCTACTGTTTTTGTGTCAATTTTGATCCACGCCACACACTTTTTTTGGTCTGATCTATTTTATATTTGTAGCTTCAAGCAAAATATGACAGCTTCTGCAGCGCAAAGAAGTATTCTAATATAATTTCCATGCTATCTCTTATATTTGAATACAAACATTATAATGACTTAGAACTATTTCATATTTTTAATATGACTTTATAGTGCCCTACCCCTGGAAAAATATAATAAAGTGGGCGTTGTCAATTTTATATTTTTGCAGCTTAAAGTTAGAAACATGTGTCAGTAGAAAGCAAAGCAATGTATTTAAAACATCTTCAAATGTCACTTGACATTGTAATTCATTTATTTCTAGAATATAGGACTCTGCATATTTTATACATCAGTTTTCAATTTAGTACATGTTTCATATTGAAATCTAATGTATTCAATGATAAATGTGTCGAATAAAGATGGCTTGAGGGGGTGAGGCAAACGATGTCCAATTTGATTTGAATTTTTTTTGTGGGGTCCCTATCAATCATAGATCATTTTGTATGAAGAGCAGCTTGATCAGAAAAAAAATTCCAAAAATGAAACACCCTAGCGATGGGCCTCGTAACCACGAGGTGGCGAGTTCGAGACGCGTGTGCTCCATGTTGATTCATTGTAAGGCGGGAAATTTGAATGTGTATGCTACATGACCTGTTTTCATTTGATCTGATCACATGACTACAATAAGTTGTAATAATTAATATGAGCTCTATGAATAGTACAGCATAGTACAGAAGTAAAGAATGGAAAATGATTGAAAAAACATATAAGAGTAGTACTAGCCTACATGTATACCAGTCAAAAGGAAAACAACCCCCAACTATCCCAGATCATAATCAAACATCAGAATCATTCAACCGAGTTAGAAAATTACTACTTTGGAGGGGAAGTTATGATAAACTGAACTGAAACTTAAAATTTTTAGTCATTATATTTTGGGACCCACTTTTTCAAGCCCGGACCCAGATTTTTTCATACCCTAATGAAAACACTGAATATTCAAAATCTGTTCAATGAGCTCATTGAGATCAATGAATACCTACACAATAAATCATCATTTAAAACAATTACTTTCTCAGAAATGAAGGAGCAAACCATATCAAGAGATTTTGTCACAAATCAAAGCCATATTGTTTTGCATTATAGGTGACTTTTAGGAAAATCACTGCGGTGCCTTTGGAAGATCATGGGTCGCAAACATGATGAAATTGACACTTTCTGGAATTTCAGATGCGTTTTAAATTGTAGTGAATGGGCATTAGAAAATGTGTTACAGGGAAGTCTAAACGTTAACGGATCTGGGTGAAATTGTTTTGTGCTTGGTTAGTACTATAAAGAGGCCATTTGGGCAAAAGAAAAGCTACATTTGAAATAAAGTCCAAAAATGGAACACTCTAATGGGGCTTGCCTATATAAAGAGATAGACGAGAATAGGTAAAGGACTTTTGGAGGCGAAAAAATCTTTAGTTTTCCTGAAATAATGTGTGCACTTTGGGGATTTTTAGAAAAAAGACATGACATTAGTCAGAAATATTTGTACATTGAAACAATTTTTTTTTTGTCCTGCTCGCTATCTCTGATTGTCTCTTTAAGTATCCATTAGCCAATATATTACGTAATGAAATAACAAACCCATATCACATTGAACTTGTAATTATAAGACACCACGTTGCATAACCCCGATATACAATAATGCAATCACAAAATCCATTTTTTGGTGTGTTTCATCATTTTGGATGAAGTTGGAAACCCTTATGATATAAAATAGCGAATGATGTTTCATATTACAATTTTGGCATTTTCAAGGTCATTACGAGGTCACCAATGAAATTTATCACACTTTTTGCACATGACACTGATAAAAACATCAGAATCAATTGCTTTATTAACAAAATAGCCTGAGGCACTTCTTTTGCTTAATGAGCCTTCTTCTTTTGATCTTGATGGCACTTTTACGGGTAGTGGCTTTGGCTCGAGAAATGTAAACTTTGATAATAAGTCTTTGTCATTCATATATTATCTTTCATGACTTAAAAGTTAATTTGGAGATTTTTGGAAAAAAGTTGTCAGCTTTTTATTTCTCCAATATTCAAATTTACTATAATTTTCAAATAAAAGTTGAAATTTTTTAATCATCAACTGTTTCACTATACAGTGCAAAACACATAATCTTTTTAACGACATTGAGAAGATTAAACAAAGGACATGGTATTTCAATAATAAAATGTCACATCTAGCGTGCAACTTAAATGTTTTAGCATATTAAAAGAATTGTGCCCCCCAACTGACATCATTGTGATATCATTTAGGGTGCCAACAATTTTGGAATTTGTTTTGTATGTAAAACTTTCAAAGTAAACCAATGTTGATTGTCTATCTATTTAGGTTGAAAAGAAGAATATATCAGTATAGTATATTATATTTTAAATATTACTGTACCAGTGGTTTCTATGAGAACTAAAATTTTGAAATGCATTTTTCTCTGAACCACTTCCATGCGTGGATGAGTTCATATCTCACTACTTTATCAATCTTAATTTTTTTTCTTATCTTCTTTTTGGAAATAAGAAAAATACACCTGCAATTTCCTTTTCAATCCTCAATCAAATAATTGAAGAAGTCTCAGAGTATAAATATTTAGGCTGCATTCTCTGGCAAAAATCACAAGTCAAACTAAAATCAACAAACTCAAAAAGCAACAAAATCCCTTTTTAAACAATCTACCAGTGGATGTAGCACTAAATCTGTTTGATAAGTTGATTCTACCAATTCTAGAAAATGCACAACCTAAAACCTTTGATATGATAGAAAAGTTACAATTGCGATTCTTAAAACAACTCTTACATGTTAAAACACAACTTCAAATCTGGCAATATTAGTATCTGGCAATACTTGTTGAGTTTGGAAGATATCCCCTTATTATTAGAATGAAAGTTCAGAAAATAAAATACTGGTGTCGACTACTTTTGCTTCAATCTCAACATAAACTGAACATAACATATCAACAGAACCTCCAAATCTATCATTGAGGTGGCAGTGAAAAATGAAAACACATTAGTATAGACTTATAGACATAAGCAAAAAGTAGCTAATAATTTCATAAATATGTTTACTTCTGTTGACTTTTCTTTCAAAAAGTGTTAGTTATGCACATTGTATGAGGTTATTAAGTAAGTAATAAAGATAAATTCGGAGTGAACAACCGGGCAGTCTGACACTGCTCCAATGAAATATATTCCTTCACAGAAAATATAAATGACAGATACCTGATGTAATTGATAATATGTTAGATGGCGTTAATGAAAATTTGAAAATGAAAATGATAAATAATGGAAGACAGTAGTGTTAATATTGCCAGATTTATAGAGCATCGAACCTTCAAAGCTTAATTACCAAAAAGTCTTGTTTTTGAAATGGAACATTCGACTCTTCATAATGGACATCTATTAATATGAATGGTAAATAATTATTTTTACTCACTTCGATTTGTCTTGCACATCTGTGTAGGTAACTTCTGTTACCCATATTGTATTCCCCCCATTTGTTCCTTGCTGGACAAATCGCAATGCGAAATCCGTAGCATTACGGTATTGTTCGGAAGTTTTCCTGCGAAACTGCAAGACGTTTTTAATCCTCCTTATCTGCATGTCTCTTCCCCAGCAAATGAAGAAATGAAAATGATTGATTCATGGTCTGAATATATAATTGGTCTCAGATTGATACATTACCATCTTTGGTCACAGGAACAATGTAGTAATGTCTAACTTCCTTCACATATGTTCCAAGTTCATGGACAATTGCATTCCTTAATTAGAATTTGAAGGGTAGACATAAAAATGGAACAGAAAATACAAATAAAGGCAGACAGCATAAAATGTAACATTGAAGACAAATTGCATTTACAGGCCTGCATATTCGAGCCAATGATCAATAATTTCCAAACCCATGAAATGGTAATCAGTAAAATACCCCAAAAATTATAAGAAAATAATTCATGAATGGCACAATTAGAATACTTAAATATCTTCCCAAATTCCTCATACAATGTGACAAAATAAGAACATTTATTTTTAAAGGAGTTTGCATTTCATCTATTTATTAAACTAGTATGCATATTATGTGGCAATTTTGGTGAGTCTGTTATATATTTATATTTACAAGAACCAAATTCAACTTCTTATGTAGAACTAAGGTAGTTGATAAAAGATATACCAAAAGTAAAACTACCATTATTCCATAGTTACCGTGATATTCGTAGCATATCATGTCAAAATAAAAACGGTATTTTTGTAATCAGTGGTACAAATATGAGGTTTTGACAAAGTTTCTCTAAACCATAGCATACTGTTTTTAAACCATAGCATACGGCGCCTTATGCTATGAATTATGGATTTTTGATACTTGATTCAAAACGGGGCTGAGAGTCAGTATGGCCCAGCCGTTTGACAAATATGAGCTAAATCATTAAATATCTGATAGTTCTGATCAAACAGAACAATCACTCGCTACGCTCGCGCGTGCAGATATCATTTCAATTCGTGGATAAAAATCATATCACTCATAAATCATATCCTCTATTTATTATATTTATTTTATTGACAATTGTATTGAAACATAAGTCTATGTACAGACTACACTGCTTTACATCAAGACAAAACTGAAGTATAGACTATATGCTAGACTACATTTTACCTACATTATACTGATATACATATAACATAAAATCATTTGCATGAGGTTACAGGATTTATACTGTTAAACTTGATGCATAAAAGATAAAGAACATATTAGCAGTATAGCACTGTAATTTGGAAAGGGTGGACTAAACATATTTGCCAATATGACTTTGAATTGTAACAATTGGTTTAGGCTAAAGCATTTTAAAATTCGATTAAGGTAGTACTTCACAGTGTATCCGCTTTTTTTCTACAATTCAGATTTTCTTGAAAAAAATCTTGGTAAAAGATATACTGATGTATAACAAGATATGTGAAAATTAGAAATATCGACCGTTTAGTTATTTCTAAAAAAATGTTTGAATTTAACATTGCTCTCAATGAGAAATTTTTTTTTATTTTTTTCAAAAAATCCAACAATTCAGATTTGGGTGCGCGAACTGCCTGTGCAATAGTCATTGAAATGCTACCTTAATTGATTACGAAATTGGGTCCAAATATTTCCTTTATTTCTTCTAGAAAGACACTCCTTTGTGCATCAAGGTTTTACAATTAATAAAAAAGTGTTCATTGCCTTCAACTTCAAGGATAATGTTTTTTACAATTAAAGTGGCCAGGCAGAATGCAAAATTCTGATATGATCTGATCAGCATCTGGCTGTTAGCAGAGGGGTTGACATATTATTTACATAAGATGTAAGTTATGAGCTTGTCTCATAGCTGTAGTCTGGAGTGAACTTACTGGTTTTCCCTGCCAAAAGATAGGTTTCAGGCTGATTCAATAGATATAGTTCAAAGAAATAATTATAGTGTTCTTTAAAGTATTACAGATTATTGTTTATACATTACAAGGATCAAGTATCCAAATATAGTGTACAGATAAAATTTTATGTCCAGTCTGGTAGTTCCAAGTTTAATGAAATATGAAGTACCAAATATCTACATTGGAATCAGTTATATTTTTGGAGACAGACAATGACCATTAGTTAATCCTGTATATACCATATTTGGTAACATGAGGTACAGTGCTGGTATATATTAATTGATCAGTCGTTTAATTGGCAAATTTTCTTGAATTTTAACATTTAATGTCCCAAACTCCCACAAACTGCAGAAAAGTATACACCATAAATCATATTTACCAAAATTAGTGTCTCCAAGGCTTCACACCAGCGTATGCATTATGCATTTGTCACGAGTTTGAGCTGAAATTTCCCCAAAATGAAGTAGGCTAAGGGTAGTCTCTGCCAGGTTTGTTTATTGTGGTTTAGCTTGTAAGTGCTCAGAGGCAAATAATTCACGTGCGCAAAATAATCAAATAATCTGATTGGTTTAAACTTTGCTGCACATGCGCACAATGTGTGCCATGTTTTTTTCTAGTGATTTCGTTTTGTTTCATTGAGTTTCCGTTTCAGTGTAACTTCCCCAAAAATGGCTGACCATGGACAGAATTAACAGGTAAAATCACTTCGAAATTTCAAGAGAACTTTTTACCTATAATAGTGAAACTTTTGTTTTATTTGTGCATTCTATCTATCAGATAAGAGTCTCAGGGGGTATGTAGGCAAATTCATTTTGGTAGGAGCACTCTGTTTAGTTTGAAAACGCACCCTTAATTATTATATATCAGCACTATAACTCATTTTCAGTGGACAGTAGGCTGACATTATAACTGGCGTGACTTCATATTCTTCAGCAAATGCGTGACAAATACGCAAATTGCGGGACAGTTGACAGGCCTGCACAATGTTATATTGTGGAGATAGAACACAAAATTTATTTTACCTAGGACTTTGCAGGAGATAAAGTTGAAGAAATGGAAATGTCCATGAGATATTAGCTTTGCATAAAAATAATGTCACTAACAAATAATGAAACCACAGACTAACAGTTGCCCATCAGTATGTGTATAGATATGTACCAATCAAGTTGGCATGTTTGTTCAGATTATGGCATGAAAAGTTAATTTATAATTTAAGATTTGAAATTTCGACAATATCCGAAGGCAAAATGTGTCTGTTTAGAAAAATATTGGTTTTTGTTAGATTGACACTGTTGATATTGCATAATTCACCCTCTGAATGGGTGAACAAGCATGTCAACTTGATGGGTACATATCTGTACCCATAATAATGGGCTACTGTCAGCCTATGGTTCCCATCATATATAGACATATAAAGTTTGTCCCCATAGTCACTTGTGTATTGGTCTGCTGTGCCACAACTGCTAGCATATTTGTGACGTGTCATAGACACCGACATCATAATTGGATCTGCAATAAAATATGCTTGTATTTCAAACACTACGTCCTGGTTGTTTTTCATTTGTCAACAGCCATTGTGGCCTTCATTTGTTTGGCAGACATTCATGGGGGGTTTGTGTAAAAACTGGGTGACCGGGTACCTAACATTCCTAGCAGGGTTAATAATTTAATTTTTCATTGTATTTTAAACCCCCCAGTAATTCTCCTGATAAAAACAAAAATTAATGTTTCAATACAGGCGTACGCAAATCTTCCATATTTTTATCCCAACGAACGAAGTTCTGTAGGGATATAATGAAGCCCTCCATCCGTCCGTCCGGAAGAAAACTCAAATACTAGTCGACGGATTTAGATTTTGGAACGATGTATATTGGTGAATAGTTTTACGCAAAAAAATCTTTTTTTCAATATGGCCGTCGCTTCAAAAATGGCGGGAATTTTAGCAAAAATCTAAGTTTTTCATTTAAAACCAAAGCAATAAATATTATTGTTGAAAATTTTAGTAGTATATTCACAACATCTATCTATTTCACATATATTCTGTGTTTTTCACCCTGACCCCCAGGGGCCGTGAATGGGGGGTCGGGAAAACAGGAATTTGTGTTAATTTTGAGATGTTTTTGAAGTATAGCTTTATTATACTCAAATGAAAGGCAATTTAGAGTAGATTGCAAATATCATATCGTTTTTCTGATTAGGGCCTCGTAAAATTCAAAATAGCCGCCTAATGTGGGATTTCGCAATGATTTTCTGATCTCTTCAAAGTATGGCTATATTATAGTCAAATTGAAGGACTTTAGGAGTAGATCACAATTATGGTATAGTTTTTCTGACTTGTGCCTCGGAAAATTCAAAATGGCTGCCTAGCACAAGTACAGTTTATTATCCTCAAATGAAAGGCAATTTAGAGTAGATTGCAAATAATGTTTCTTTTTTCTGATTTGGGCCTCGTAAATTTCAAAATGGCCACCTAATGTGGGATTTAACGCTATAATTTTTTGATCCCTTTAAAGTATGGCTATAGTATACTCAAATTGAAGGAATTTTAGATTAGATCACAATTCTGGTATTGTTTTTCACATTTGTACCTCAGAAAATTCAAAATGGCTGCCTTGCAGGAATTCGCAATTCTAAAATCTATATTTTTCGTTTTTAACCAAAGTAATGAGTATAACTGATTGGAATTTTGGTAATTGATATATTGTTCGTTGGGATTTGCTACTCCGTGGAGTTGCCGTTTTCTAGTTTAATTTCTAGTAGAAATCACCTGCTCCCAAGTCACTTATTTTGTTCGAATTTCGTCCGTGATATTGCCATTGTATTCATCTGATGGTATTGGGTTATCATATCTCGTATACATCATCCATCTTAGAAAAAATTTAATACAATATTGCACAGATCAGTCTGGGTTTTCATAATGATGAATAAATGATGTGGTTCTGGGTCTAGATATGCACAACTTCATACGGGGGAGTATTCTTTATATCAAAAATAGACCAACAAGACTTCGGAGGTTATGTCTATTCATAGCATGACAAGTCAATTACCTACATATAAGGTGGAAATGTGAAACTTTAAAAATTGATAACCCTGCTAGGAACGTTCGGTCACCCGACCACCAGGTTACCTGGTCGTGAGCAGGATTGCAGGTGAATACGATTTTCATCAACAAGATATGGATGGAACAATATGATTTTATTTGAATATCAAAAAATTTCCTGGCTATTATTCTCTGGGAGTTTATAGTATCATGGTATAAATATAGGTTATTTAATGGGAGGGATGGAATATGAATTTAATTCCGAGGGTCAGTGTGATATTTTCCGAGGCCAATATCATATTTTCTCAAGGAAAAAATTCATATTCCATCACGAACATCAATAACCTATTTATTCCATGAGATTTTTTGTGAAACTTATATATTTTCAAGTTTGATTTGTCATCCAATGATTTGTCATCCAATGATGGTGACATAAAATGATACAATTTGATTTATCATATAACATTTTCAACTTTTATTTACAAGTTTTAAAACAGAACGGAATATGTAAAAATCAAAAGAAATCAAGAGATTTGTCATCCAAGGATGGTGACATAAAATGATACAATTTGATTTATCATATAACATTTTCAACTTTTATTTACAAGTTTTAAAACAGAACGGAATATGTAAAAATCAAAAGAAATCGAACAGTAATATTTCTGATACGTGATTTTGCTGATACGGCATCTGATACGGGATTTTGGGGGCGAGCTGATACAGGATTTTTTGGAATATCAATTCTATTTCCTGTTTATTTCCCAAACATGTTATTATGGAATAAATTCTGTTATGTACCTATGAATATAATTAATTTTGCCTAGAAACTACCGAAATAGCATTTGTTCTGTGCCAATATTGCACCTTGTGCTATTCAAGGAAAATAATGCTGATCAAAGTATTGAATAGCAATAATAATTTAAGATTGAAGTTTAGATCTCAGCACATTCTGGATCTTAGTGCTTTGTACAATAAAGAGTCCTTTTCCTTTTGAAAACCTCAACTTGATGTAATCCAATATTAGATATCAAATGGGAAGAAGCATATCCTACTGGTTTTCCATATGTTGATTTGAATTATTGCAGGAAATGGATACCAATAAAATCCAGTTCAGTCTGGCATTATGTAATAACAGAAGAAACCAGTGGTGCTCTGGATAAACATCTGGCTGTGCCTTGTTAGAAGTGAAATGTTTGGTGTCATTCTAGTTTTCATGGTTAATTCCCTAATATCATTTTAGTAATTGTTCATTATTGTTTAGTAGAAAACAAAGAAAACAATTAATTTACTCACTTAGGAACCCCAAATCATCTATTGAACGTTTCAATTGTTCTAAATCTGTGTCTGTCCTCTTTGTTTTTGTTCTGTCTATGTCAATGAATGGCCAAACTGTAGCTGTTGGTAACAGTTGTATTTCGCCAAAATTCAAGTTTTGATACATCTTGGTCTCTGAAATGCATGTGTAATAAGATAAGTGTACATCATTATTAAACAAGAAAGTCTATATTAAAATTTATAATTCAATTCTGATTATGTTCCTTCGGATTTACATTATAGAGTCAACTGGGAGAAGGCAAACAATACAAACTACACTAATCCGTGTCTGTTTTTACCAAATTACAACATTTTCCAATGATCAAAGCATAAAAATTGATAATATAAGATCACCCATTGTACTGTTTGAATGCTTTTTAAATATCTTATGCAACGCACTGGTCAAAGGACAAGTTCTAGTCTGGCAAGTGATTTCAGCCAGTCAGGTCAGGTGTAAATAGGTACATAGTTTTACGCAAAAAAAATTTTTCCAAGATGGCCAACGCTTTAAAAATGGCGGGGATTTTTCGCAACAATTTTAAGTTTTCCACTTTAAACCAAAGTCATAAATATAACTGTGGGAAATTTTGGTAGTATATTCACAACATCTATCTATTTCACATATATTCCGTGTTTTTCAGCCTGTTCCCCAGGGCCCCTGTATAGGGGCGGGGAAAACGGCAATTTTAGTTAATTTTGAGATCTCTGTGAAGTATAGCTTTATTATACTCAAATGAAAGGCATTTTAAAGTAGATTGCATATATTTTATCCCTTTTCTGATGAATAGATTGCAATTATGCTGATTCATGCCTCAGAAAATTCAAAATAGCTGCCTAGAGCAGGAATTCGCTATTACTTGGAGATCTCTTCAAAGTATGGTTAGTTTATACTTTATTAGATATCATATATTGTATTGTCTTTATGATCCATGGTTTTTAGACTCATAAATGCTCAAATGATTAAATTGGTGGAAATTCTGAGATATCTAATGTGTATCTTTTAATTCAAGGATAGTGTTCGTTGGGATTTGGCACTCCGTGGAGTTGCCGATTTCTAGTTTTGTTCAGTGCATACAAAAGATTATCATTCCCGGGGGAAATAATGAAACATACTTACTATAGTTTAAAAAAATGTATTTGAGCAACTATTTTGGACAGGAGCAAGAAGTGAGTGGCGAGTACTGACATTCGATTTGCACCACTATAAAATATAACATTTCTCACTAATTCTGTATGTTGTTTTTTTAGTAAATTCTCAAGGATAAGAAAAATATAAATAAAAAATTAGACAAATTATGAATATGGACCCCATGTCAATTTTGCCAAATGTTCTAACTATTTCCTCATACTGCTATTGAAAATCTAGTTTTGAAAATATAAATCTTTCAATCACAAAGATAATTACCTTCCCAGACTAGATCAGTTGTCTTCATTATTGACTCCCTGGTCTCCAGGCATTTGCTTTCCCTGTGTAATAATAAAAAGGTACTTATAATTACATGCTGTAGTGAAAAATCCAAAATGGATTGGAAATGGCCACCTTCATGCACATTTACACATTTGCTTTCCCTATCTCTAGGGGGCAATAATAAGCCAAGTAACATGAACACTAAGTAACCATATGTTCCTCATGATCTCATTTACAACATGTTGCAAAAGAAGTTCAAATTCAGTTCAAATTTGGTGAATTTATGTTTTCGAAAGAAAGTTACAAAAAAATGTTAGTATCCCAGATAACGCATTAATTAATATTCAGACATATTATAGAAACAAAAATCACAAGTCGAATCCAAATCACTTAACTCAAAAAGCAACAAAAGCCATTTTTAAACTTAGAGGCTACTATAAAGTGCTAGGCAATCTCCCAGTAGATGTATAAATTAATTTTACCAATACTAGAATATGGAAATGAGGTACTGGCAAAATCTAAAAGTTTTGATATCATAGAAAAGTTACATTTGCGATTCTTAAAACAACTCTTGCATGTTGAAACACAAACTTCAAATCTAGCAATACTTGGTGAGTTTGGAAGATATCCCCTCATGATAAGAATGAAAGATTCAAAAGATTAAATACTGGTGTCAACTACTTACATTTCAATCTCAACACAAACTTAATATAACATATCAACAGAACCTTCAAATCTATCATTGCGGTTGAAAATCATGGGTGTCCCAAATTCATAATATTCTGAAAGAATGTGTGACCTACAAGACATGTGGGATAATCATTATAAATCTGATATTGACATTTCATCATACTTAACACTACATGTAAAAGTATCCAATAAACTGAGATCTCTTTATAGAAACCAGTGGCATGCTCTTATCAACAACCATTCAAAAAACCCATGTCTTATAACATATTCATTATTTAAAGTAGAATTTAAGAAAGAGCCATTTTTAATGATAAAGAACAGCAAACTTCGAAATGTACTGTGTAAAATAAGACTAAGTAATCATAAATTAGAAATTGAAAAAGGTCGACACAAAAAGAAAAATGAACAAAAGGTACAATTAGAAGACAGACTCTGTTTAAAGTGCAATATCTAAAGAAAGTAGAAGATGTATTACATTTAATATTTTACTGCATTCAAAACATTAGACAGTTTATATAGATAGCAATTTATATAATTTTAACATTTATCTAGTTTGTACCATAGTATGTATATTATGTAGCCATTTCTGTAAGTAGTTTCAGTCCAGGTATATATAAACACTGTTAGATTTGTATCATGCAAATAACATCTTGATGTAATTATTTTTATACTTTTATATATAACTGATGACTGTGTATATTTTTAGACTTGTACACAAAACACATGTGTAAAAAAATGTTTGTTTAGTGACCCATATGTTGGAGAGACTGACATGAGAAGGAGTCAAAAAAAGAAATATATATAATATATATATATATATATATATATATATATATATATATATATGAGCCATATGAGTCAGGCGACAGTAAAAGGGGTCTTATCACACATTTTTTAAATATTTTGATTTTATGTTTCTCTTAAACCACAAAGAGACCTTTCAAACGAGCCATTGGTTCCTTGCAGATATAGACCAAAAAACAGAAATGTATTTAGCACATTTTTGGCTTTGCAGCACAATTTAAATTTGTGTGATAAGGCCGATAAGACCAAGTTTCCTATGGCTCATATATTTATGAATTAAGAAGAAATATCTTGTCATTTCAAAATCGGTGAATTTATGTTAATTTTGAAACAAAGTTCCAAACAAATTTTAATATCCCAGATAACCCATCCATTAATATTAAGACATAATTATAAAAACTTATATTTATATATTAAACAGTAAAGTGATTTTGTGATTTATCTAAAAAACACCCTAAGTAAATACAAATTATACATTGAAATAAGTTTACATCAAAATAAAAAAGGCCAAACCTTTTATCAAAGAGAAAATGCATTACATTTAATATTTTACTCCCCTTCATGAGAAATCATTGAACAAGTATAATTGTACCTCTGTAGCTGGGACATTTTGTTATTGTATTGTACCTTGGTTACCGCCATTTTTGGCGACCAATACCTCATTGGTATATTCCGTATTTTACACTCGAAGATAGAGCCAGAAACCCATCCTTGGAGGAGCCCTGTGTTCTTTTATGTGCACCGGTACACAGACATACAATTACACACCATAGCCTTTTATACGAGTTGTGGACCACTCAGTCAAACACCCAGAATTACATATCGCACAAACAAATGTGTCTGAACCGGGAATCGAAGGCCCCGGGGCCAAGCGATATTGGTAACCTTGACTCAATGCCAATGACTGTGCCAATGAGCCATAGCGGGTGGTAAATGGATCTCTTTGTGTAACATTTCGAACAAGAGTTCCTCCAAAGTACATGTGTATTTGCAATGGGAGAGGTTTTTTGAAAAATAATTGTGATTTTGAAGATAGATTGTATATAAAACGAGTAATATTTATACTTACAACTCTGCAGCCACTTGTTCTTTATTGTAAGAACTATGAAGTCTTCTTGGGGTTTTTCTGGCCCTTTTTCTCTGCAACATTTCGGCAGTACTTGATGTATAGAAAGTTTATATATAGTTCATGCCAAGACAACAGTAGTGAAGTGAGACAAGCCCATATCCTGCATCTTATATAAATAATGTATTGACCCAGCTTCTAATGAGACACACACTTTATTTTTATGTACATTAAATTTAATTCCACCATAAAAGATGAGAACAATATAACATTAGATAAAGTTATTTAGGAAATAACATATAACACATCTTTTACATACATGGCCTATAAAATATATATAATATGAGGATATTTACAATGATTGCATTAAAATTTTGACCATGGTAATTCATTATCCTAATATACTCTAAAAAGGAACCCTTTGTTGTTCTAGGCTTTCACAAGTGAAAAGAAAGTGTAATATATTTAACTCTCCATCATTACATAAAGCACAAAGTCTAGATTTTACAACATGGTCATAAGTCATACGCATTGAGGGGACATGTCCCAGTCAGGATTCTTATCATAAAAGTACAGTACATTTTGGGTAAGCCCTAACCTATACCTACCATATTGATGTTTTCACTGTATTATAATTACTTGTCTAAAACAAGATGCTTTTTATAAAGGAAAAGAATTTGTCAATGGTTATAACAACGCAATTACTGAAAAAAATAACAATTGTCTCTCCTATATGGGATATACTCAATATACAGTAAAACATGAGTTAGCGAAGACATCTCTCTAGTGAACATTTTTATGTGGCAAAACCTTTTTCTCCCATTGACTCTCATGTTAAAGTAAAATCCTATAGTGAACACCTACCTACTTTGAACAGTGAACACTTAATCTTGGCAAATTTAGTTGAATTAACCTGTCTCTAGTGAACACAAAAAGCTGGCTACGGGCATGTGTTACATAGACATCAGTTAAGAAATGGAGGTCTAGTTGTATGATAATCTCTCAGTATAAAATGATCGAAGATAAATGTAATAGGTAATGACAACAAAGTTTTAAAACTGAAGGAAAATGTAAAAAATCAATAAAAATCCCCTTGAATTTTTCTGCTATGGGATCTGGTACGGGGTTTGACTGATACGGGATCCAATACGGGATTTTAAAGCCTGTTACGGGAATAGCAATTGCAATATGAATAGTTACGTTCCCTTGGTGTAATGTAACACATCCCCATTAAGTTGGGGAAGTTGCTGAATCACAACCAGCAGGGTCCACTATTCACTATTCAAGGCAGAAGTTCAAAATAAAAAATAACATGATATTAATTTGTATTATACTGTAAATAGCATGTAGGATTAATAGAAAATATTTTGTGTTGACAACTAAGTCACATTCAGATTATACAGATTAATTTTACAACTAAAAAGGCAACTCCACAGAGTAGCAAATCCCAACAAACAATATATCAATTACCAAAATTCAAATCAGTTGTACTCATTACTTTGGTTAGAAATGAAAAATTTAGATTTTAGAATTGCGAATTCCTGCAAGGCAGCCATTTTGAAATTTCTGAGTACAATTCTGAAAAACAACACCATAATTGTGATCTACTCTAAAATTCCTTCAATTTGAGTATACATGTAATATAGCCATACTTTGAAGGGATCCAAAAAGTATTGCGAAATTGCACATACATATGTAAGGTTGCTACTTTGAATTTTACGAGGCCCAAATCAGAAAAAAGATACAATATTTGCAATCTATTATAAAAAATCAGAAAAAATATACAATATTTGCAATCTACTATAAATTGCCTTACAAATTCCTGTTTTCCCGACCCCTGCTAGGCAGTCATTTTGAATTTTCTGAGGCACAAATCAGAAAAAATGACATATTTGTGATCTACTCTTAAATTCCTTCAATTTGAGTATAATATAGCCCTACTTTGAAGAGATCAGAAAACGAGGCCCAGATCAGAAAAAAGTTACAATATTTGTAATCTACTCTAAATTGCCTTTCATTTGAGTATAATAAATGTATACTTCAGAAAGATGTCAAAATTAATGCAACTTCCGGTTTTCCCGACCCCCCATACCCAGCCCCTGGGGGTCAGAGTGAAAAACACGGATTATATGTAAAATATATAGATGTTGTGAATATACTACCAAAATTTCAAACAATAATATGTATCACTTTGGTTTAAAATGTAAAGTAACACATATTTATAAAATAAAATGAAGTAGAGCATTTAAAATGTAATGTAACACATATTTATAACATAATATATTTTTTTATATCTATAGTACTCAAATATCCGTTAAATCAATGACATCAAGGGTTACGCAATAAGATAAATGTAATAGGTAATGACAACAGAGTTTTAAAACAGAATGAAAATGTAAAAAATCAATAGAATTCCCCTGGAATTTTTCTGATATGGGATCTGGTATGGGGTTTTTGGCTGATATGGGATCCAATACGGGATTTTAAAGGCTGTTACATGTACAGGAACTGATACGGCATTTTTGAACATCAATTCTATTGCCCTGTTTTGCTATAATGGGGTAGGCTTTGGTTGCTGCTCTTATGTAGTAGGAGTGGTGTTCTGCTCTCCTGGTGTAGAGGTGGTGGCGGTCTGCTTCTTAGTATGTTTTGGGTCTTTTTCTAAAATGTTTTTGTTGTTTAGTTAATCGAGATCTGTCGTAGTAATGGTTATACTCAATGCAGAACTATTTATATTGCATATGCTAATCCAAAAACATACTAAAACAATTGTACTGTCATTTATGGCAGATAATTATCCCATCGTGAGGGATATAGAGAAGCCGTTCGTCCGTCCGTCCGTCCATTCGTCTGTCCGGGCGATAACTCAAATACAGGTTGACGGATTTGATTCAAATTTTTTGGCTTATGCCTTATGGGTGTAGGACCTCTGCTCGAGAGAAATTTTCAGTATGGCCGCTCAATTCAAAATGGCCGCCATTTTTCGTAAAAAATGTAATTTTTAATAACTCAAAAACTGGTTGACGGATTTGGTTCAGATTTTATATGCTGACAAAGGAGCTTCCCTCAAGATGAGATTTTCCAGATGGCTACTGAATTTCAAAATGGCGGCCATTTTTCGTAAAAAACGTAATCTTTAATAAAT
>CAIIXF020000013.1:89710-140507 GCA_903813345.2 Owenia fusiformis
AAGTTAAAACCATTGCTAAGAGAATGCTGTTTTTATTACACCAGAAATCATATTTATTTTCATCTAATTAATTTTTTTAAAACCCTCATTATTATAGTTTTTGCTTCAACTCAGTTAATTTTCGTCACCGTACAGAAACCTGTACTACTGTATTTTTGACGCTGTACCGTGACGCCTCTTACGCGATGGTTAGGCGTGTAACAGCTGAATATAACCATGTGTCCAATGATCTTCTCTAAAATTCTCAGATTATGTATATGAATATCTTATCGATGAAACAATCTGGTTGTTAACAGCTGTCAATCTCTAGGGTTTGTGTCCAGCTGGCTTTTACCGAGCAACCCCCGGTCACGACAAATTGACGTCCACTCACCATCTTGTTTAATTGAAAGATGTCTCTGCAGTCGACCAATCAAATCACAGCAGTTATTAATTAATATTATTTAATTAAATTGCACATTTAATTTAACATTCTCACACGTATTTATTGTTTTTCCAATTTTTTGAATTAAAAATCTACAGTTTTGATTTTTTAACGGCCAGATTATTCGAATGATCATTTTTTGGATGTGAATCTTGGCGGGAAAATCATGACGATTTTTTGTATTAAAAATCAAAAAAGCTAACAGTATACGATATACTATTTGAAATACACCGAGACTACTACAATAAGTTAATAGCATCACCACAAATATATCTAAATACTAGAATTGAGATTTTTAAGCGTGATTATAAAAATACAATTCTTAAAATAATGAGACACTCCTCGTGGATATTATAGAGGTCGCAGTAATGGCCGTCGAAATGTTGTGATTCCAAAACTGATCATTTTTTCGTCCCATTTCCAATGTTATCCGTACAATTATGCTGATTTAAGAATTGATGAGTGACCATAAATCACCCTATGCAGACAGAGCCTGTGGGAAATATTGGGTGCGGAGCAAATGAGCAGAGGGTGCGGAGCTAACAGTCATTTTTGAATTTAAATTTGGGATATTTCTGAAACTAAGCCGTTTTGGGACTTCAAATATACCAAGATATGTGTATTTGACCAAATATCAATAAAATTGTGAAAATAGTAGTGCAGTTCATTTTATAGCAACGCAGTATGAAAATTCTCATGATAAATCTTGTCATTATTCAAGAAAAGCCATAGCAAATTTTACACACGCTCATTGCCTGCTTGGCAAGAAGTTCTAGTCTAAGAGCTGATCAACTTTCTGTGGCAATCTTGCTTTCCTGGTCAACAAGCCCAAACTGTTGTGAGTTAGGTACGATTTTGTTCTCTCTGTGCCTTGTTTAATAGATCTTATACCTTAAGAGATTATTGGTTAAAAAAAATCCTTGAATACCTCACATATTTAACCATACTGTGCGCTATTCATACAGCAATTCAACTATAAGCTTTCTCTTGAAATATTTGTTGAAATATCTAGCAGAAATTGCCTGCTCCCCCCCTCCGTCCCATTTTCCCAATCACTGGGAGTGTATATGTATGTACATGTACTTTTTTTGTATTTCAGGTAGGAACCATCCTGTTTGCAGGTGTTTGTACCAAATAAAAGTATCATTGAACATCATTTTTGTCAAAAATAAGATCTTTGTCACATTTTTGTCTCATTCTGTTCCTTTAGCAGTTATACAGAGCTATGAATACATTTTTTAAAGGTAGAATCAGATATATAGGGGTGACAAAATCACAAGCAACATGTATACAATTGACCTACCAATCTATGTATATTTTCAATCTCAATTACAATATCTCCCAAAAGATTCACGATATGTTATAAATTGGTGAAGTTATTATGGATTTTAAGGGCAAAAATGGGTGAGAAATGTTTAGATTTCCCAAAATGATAACTATGGTTATCATTCTTATAGAGTAATAATACATTATTATAAGCTTTTTTAGTTTTCCTGAAATAAAGTGCACACTTTGGGGATTTTTAGAAAATAGACATGATAAGGAATGACATAAGCCAGAAATCTTCTAAAATTGAAAAAAAATTGTTTGATTGCTCATTATATCTGATTCTCTCTTTAAAGAATAAATAAATTTTTCTTCACATCACAGTATGGGACAAGCTCAAATCATCATTACCTTCTCGCCAAGTTCAATAACATGACAATTTTCTATTTGTAATTTTGTCAATTTTGCCATATCAAACAGTTCTCTGTATTTTACAAGTGACCCAAGAGGGGCAGCTATTCTTAATTTTTCAGAAACAGGATGTTTTTGTCAACAATCTCATGTTTAAAATGCAGGTTTTTCCAAAGGATCCAAAAATTGCCTCCAAAGATTTCATTGAAAATAATATAGAAATAGTTACTTTTATCAATTATGAATTTACAGTATTCAAAACAAAATTAGGTCATTCAGATTAAAACTAAGGTCATTCAGTGCATTTAGTTATCCCAACGAACGAAGTTTGGTAGGGATATAGTGAAGCCCTCCGTCCGTCAGTCCGTCCGTCCGTCTGTCCGGAAGATAACTCAAATACTAGTAGACGGATTTTCTTCATATTTAGCGGAAAGATGTATATTGGTAAGTAGTTTTACGCAAAAAAATTTTTTTCAAGATGGCCGCCGCTTTAAAAATGACGGCACTTTTTCGCAAAAATCATAAATTTTTCATTCTAAACCAAAGTGATTAATATTATTGTTTGAAATTTTGGTAGTATATTCACAACACTTATTTATTTCACATATATTCCGTGTTTTTCATCCTGACCCCCAGGGGCTGTGTATGGGGGGTCAGGAAAATAGTAATTTTCGCTAATTTTTAGATCTTTCTGAAGTATAGCTTTATTATACTCAAATGAAAGGCAATTAAGAGTAGATTGCAAATATTGTATCTTTTTTCTGATTCGAGCCTTGTAAAATTCAAAATGGCCGTCTAATGTACGATTTCGCAATAATTTTTCGATCCCTTCAAAGTATGGCTATATTATACTCAAATTGAAGGAATTTTGGAGTAGATCACAATCATGGTATTATTTTTCAGATTTGTACCTCAGAAAATTCAAAATGGCTGCTTTGCAGGAATTCGTAATTCTAAAATCTAAATTTTTCAATTTTAACCAAAGTAATGAGTATAATTGATTGGAATTCGGTAATTGATATTTTGTTCGTTGGGATTTGCTACTCCACATATTAAAACATCATTAAGGTAAAACACTAAGGGAAACATATTGAAAATGCATACCATGAAATAACCCCTAGATATATAATACAGTGCAACAGTACACAACAAGCAAAAACATTGTAAAACAATAAAATCAGTGATATAAGTGTAACCTTCAAGGGTTTCTAAAAATGAGGCCTCTGAATGAGTCCAGCACCATTTGATTCAACTGATGTGAAAAAGTGTCATTATCAGGAATGCTGAAAGCTCTCCTTAAGTTTGACATGAAAGTTCAACTGATGAATGATCTAATGTATAAAGAGACAATATTATACTCCTCCCTCACCATTTATTAAGGTACCACTTTCAAAATCCAAGTCAAGCGTTTTTAACCGCTTTGAGTTATGATGTACATATTGATTAGATGAAGCTACATGTACCACCTCAAGAATGGCTGTATTCTGCACCATATCTGAAATTTAAGAATCATACCTACTTATGGAAAAGCTTTCAAGGATATAACAATGTTTATCAATTAACAACTCAAATGATACTAGGAGGAACAATTTTTAAATTACCACTTTCATACAAGAATCTTGCAAATCTACAATCTGGAACAGTCATGTTCATATGCAGTATTAAAATGGTAAATTACAGTGTATTTCAACAGAAATGGCAGGGAGAATATTTAACTTGACTTGTATACTGAAGTAACATGGTAAAAAGCTTTTTTTGAATTGACCTTTTCCATATAAATGAAAAATAGATGGCATCATGGGTATTGGTAGAGCTTGGGTAGGGCTAGAATACATGTAAATGTATTGCCATAGTCACTTAATTTCTTGATTTAAGAAGTAATTCCATTTGGATCAACTTTCAAACATCATTGGAATGAGTTCTATATGATCTTATTGACATGTGGATTGTGATTTCACATTAAAATTGTGATCCTTGTAAGAGTAAATGGTTTTCCGCATTGTGTCAATGGGGATTTAGCCTGACCTTTTTTAGACAACCAGAAAATCATTAGAATTTGAATAATGGTAAATAACAGTGCAAATCAAAGTTGTTTTGATAGAGAATTACTCACAGAATTCAAATATGCCCATCAGATGGAAGAAAACTTTAGTTTTCAATGGTTAAAAATACAGATCTCCTAAAATCTCATTAAAAACGAGACCTTAACGAGATTGCAAAGCTATATGGAAAAAGGACCATTGCATGCCATTAGAGAACATTAAGTTAAGAAATAAAGTCATTTGAAATTGAATGCAATTCATGAAAAGGGTGAATTTTCCCCAAAATGGCTGATATTTCAGGTGTGATTCCAGGAACCAAGACATCATCCTAGCAATCTGAAATTTTACAGTAAAGTTAGTTAGGGTAAAAGGAATGGGAACCCATATGTGCTTAGCTCTCTGGTAAAAAAGTGAAATTTCCAAACACCCTAACTTCCATGCATGCAAAATAATGATTATTCAGTGGTCAATGATCACATATGAACAAATGACATATCATTGTAAAGATGAGACACGTACTGTAGCTTTATGATGAACTTTGAAATTTATCTAATCATCACTGTTTTTTTGTTTTTTTTGTTTTTTTGGCTTGTTGTGTTTTTATTGGGATGCACTGTTATCATATGAAAAAGTCAATCTTAATCAAGGTGTTCTCAGCAATCTGGCAATAGTTTGATTACCTAAGTTGGTATTCAATTAGCTTTATCATAGACATTCAATCTAGAGGAAATATTAAAACATTATTATAAAAGGCAGGGCGCAAATGGCAACATACTAAAATCACAAAACCCAGATATTCAACTCAAATCTCCCAAACTAGACTAGTTGTGGCTTTCCAGTATATTATATATTAATTTGGCATTTTCAAATAACAAATGTTAATAAAAGGTGATAGACTCTCCAATCTTATTAGCATTATTTTTCAAAATAACCAATTGGCATGAAATAATTAGGTGTCAGGGGGGGGGGGGGTTACAAGTTAAAAAGGCTTAGTTTCATTATTTCTTTGGGGAATTACCTTACTAGCAGGGTGAGAACTATCTCAGAAGCAGTGCCCCTTTAAATGGCTAAATGGATATTGATCCAGTCCCTCAGCAATATATCATCTTCAGGGACAGGCATGAATGATGAATTAAAAATAGATTAACCCATTTGTTTCTTCATTTAAAATGTTTTAATGTTCATTAATATGAAAACTACCTTACAAGCAGCGTCCCTTTAAATAGCTAAATGGATATTGATCAAGTTCCTCAGCAATATATCATCATGGACAGGGATGAGCAATGAATTAAAGATAGATTGATCCGTTTGTTTCTCTGTTCAAAATACTTAAGTGTTCATTAATATGTAAACTACTTTACAAGCACTGTCCCTTTAAATGGCTAAATGGATATTGATCAAGTTCCTCAGCAATATATCATCATGGACAGGGATGAGCAATGAATTAAAGATAGATTGATCCATTTGTTTCTCTGTTCAAAATACTTAAGTGTTCATTAATATGTAAACTACTTTACAAGCACTGTCCCTTTAAATGGCTAAATAGATATTGATCAAGTTCCTCAGCAATATATCATCATGGACAGGGATGAGCAATGAATTAAAGATAGATTGATCCATTTGTTTCTCTGTTCAAAATACTCCAGAATCTCCTTCATCCAATTTCAATTGGACAATCAATGGACAATACAGCCTTTGGCAACTTCTTCAATCAGATCTTTTTTGCATCCTCATGACACTGTGACCTTTGTCCTTGTTATGCTTTGTACTATCTTAAGACAGGAGAATATCTGGTCTGATGAGTATCATTATAGTGCAGTGATTTGGCAATAGAAGTTTTAATGCAAATCAACCAAACAACCTTGAATTGTGAACCAACTTCTTGTGGTGGTCAGTACACTTCTCCTGGGTTTCTTCCAAGTGCCCTTTGCCTTAACAAGATCAAATTACTGAGGATGTGTCGTTTTCTTTTCATGGAGTTGGTCATGCCTTCATGTGAACAAGTTTTTTAATTGGAATTTTCAGCATGCCAGTGTGTACTTGTTACTTCATTGTTCATTTAATGATGTTGTTTTGATGTTATGAGTATTGGCTATCAATTTTTTCAATTTTTCTTCAACATGTATTGTAATGACTTCAGTATGAATGAAATGTCCCTTGGTGTTCTGGTCCTGGATTGTGATACTGCTTCTCGATTGGAGGGGGGGGGATGTTAGACATTGTTTGTTTTCACGTTAGATCATGGTTTTGGGATATAAAGGGTCTACTTTTCTTATGACAGATTTACACTTAGAGTTTGCTTTTCTTGTTTGGTTTCTTTTTAGTTTTTAGTCACAGCTCCCATTTGGCATTTGTGCTTATATATTCCTTCTAATACTCTTTCAACTAATGCCTTCTACTTAAGACTTGTTCTTGCTAGTTCCTCTTTTGCCTTTCATGTGTTCTATGATTCTTCCATCTGTAATATCCTTGTCACTGTATTGGTTTGGCTATACCCTCTTACAATATTTTGTCCATAGTGGTATATTTTTAAAATTATACCTAATTTCTTCAATTAAGGATTATTTTATTATAGTATTAAATGTACATTTTATTTTTCTAAGGTCTCATCAATTTTGTATTAGACATTGTTATAAATTGTTCACTTTAAAGTTAATATATTGCTTAATTGGCTGAGTTTATATTAGTGAATGCAACTTGCTGTTGGCTACTGGATTAACCTACTATTTTATGACCAATTCATTTTAATATGAACAAAATAGTGGCATGTAATATTCATATTTAAATGGGTTGACCATAAAACATTAAGCTAATCCAGTACCCGACAGCTGATAGTTGCATTTGCAAATACAAGCAAAGTGACTATGTTATCAAACTTTCTTTCGTAATGATATATTGTCATAATTTGTCATAATTTGTCATATTTTGATACACTCACACTCAATACCCAAAGGATAAACAGTTGAAATTGGTTACACTATCTACTGTGCTATAATTTTACATAACATTTTATTCAATGAATTGAAAATACAAATTCTATGATATATATGCCTAATAGAAATACACTTATGATAAATATATCCCATACCATAAATACAATAGTGAAGTTGAAAGATTATTAAGCGCACCATATATATATATTGAATTTTTACGTTTATGGAGCTGAGGCCTCATTATCCGGTCGACGCACCGCAAATCGCAATCGCAACGTAAATATTTAGCGAATCGTACGCAAAACGATATTATGAGGTCATCTCAAAGGCACTCTAGCGCAAATTAATTGCCGTTTTGCGTCTATAGCGCAAATCGCAGTTTTCTTATTACACGGTAGACGCATCGCTATTTTCATTTCGCATCGCAAATACACTGCTAACCGCACGCAAATTGGTATTATGCAGTCATCGCACAGTTGCGTCCACGTAAATCAGTTGATTTTTATGTCGCAAACTCCACTTTATTTGCGGCATCCCTGACCCTGCCGCAATATAAATCGCAAACATATCATCAAGAATCTTGATAGTTTTCCTATTGAAATTAACATTATCGTTGTAGAAATCTAGGAAGTGCCCTTTGAGACATCCAACTAAAGATAGGTTGAAAAACATTAGAGACACAAATAACCAAAACTTATCAAAATCAAGTCTGAAAGTGCACGATTATGCTACCTTGGTTTTGTGAAATCTATAATAAATATCGCAATTCCAATCCATTTCGCAAATATCGTCTGCTAAAATTAAAATATTAGGGTTCGATCAAGCTGGAAAATGTGGCGCATATTATTCCAGGATGTTCACAATAGAAGAGGTTTACGCTGATTCAGAGACAGGAGTCAGCCGTTGGAGATGACTGACGATGAGATATTAAACAGATATCGCATGCCGAGGCCACTCATTCTTTTGCCAAACAAAGCTTCCTCTTTAGGATTTATTTCTGAAATCCTCGTTTAACAGGGATCCGCTCATTTCCTTCCTTCAAACAGATCGCGATTGTCTGCCTTTTCTCCATTAACGTTTACAGTAATTATGCGCATGTTACAAAAATGAACCAATATGCGAACGGCGATTATGACGTCAGCGGGCAGATATACTATAAGAGCGGGACGTATAGCTATATCTGACCGCTGATGAAAATATATAGAGGTTATTTAATGGGAGGTTTTTGATACAGGGTATATCTGAGGGAAATACAATATATCAACCCGAGGGACCGTAGGGACAATCACCTAGCGATAGCTTTGTTGGAGAGTATCGGGTCATTCTCCATGCAGTCGTACAAATTATACAGACACGAATAGCAAATGACGCATGCGTGGAGATTAAAGAATATCGAGTTGGAACCCTGGCTTCCAATCCTCCTTGAGTCCAGTTGAAATAGATAACATTGATTGACACATCCGCACTGGCGTAAACATATACATAGACATTAAAAAATCGATAAATCTATTTTGAGCTCTAAGTTTAAATTTCCCGCGTTTCCAATTTATTTGCGATTAGCATACTGTTGCGTCTGCGTTGCGTCTGCGTTTGCGTGAAGCGCGTAATACGACGCAAACCATGATTTGCGCTTGCGAATAATGTTGATTCGCAAGCGCAACGCAAATCGCAATGCTAATTTAGCGCTGACCGGATAATGAGGGCTCTGCTCCGCACCCAATATTTAGAGGGGGCTCATATCTGAAGAACATTTCCGAATTTTTATAAAATCACACAGATACTGCCTGGCTTCCAAGATGCAAAAATAATTTGTATAGATAGTGTACCTGGAACACCATTTTTTATGAATGCTGGGGACTCAGTATTAAAAGGATAATTTCAAAATATATATAGGTCTGGGAAAGGTTTAAGGCACACTGCGTCGCTATAGAATGAATTGCGCTACTATTTTCACAATTGTATTGATATTTGGTGTCAAATACACATATCTTGGTATATTTGAAGTCCCAAAACGGCTTAGTTTCAGAAATATCCCAAATTTAAATTCAAAAATGACCGTTAGCTCCGCACCCTCCGCTCATTTGCTCCGCACCCAATATTTCCCACAGGCTCTGTCTGCATAGGGTGGGACCTGAGAGTATAAATGAGAAGACAATCATCTTAAATAATATGCTATGTATTTTTAAAAGGTATGTTTATTTGTGCAAATATTCTATGCTAAAACCAACACTTAAAGGTTTTATAAGTAATGTGAAGGAATATTTTATTATGGACAAACGGGTTGGCAGAGGCGAAAAGTGGAAAATCATGGAAACAAAATTAAACAAATGAAACTGATGATTTTTTCCTTTAAATAAATAAAAAAAATGCCAATGGTATAACGTCTCTTAAGACGAAATATTTAACCACTGTACTGTATTGTAAAATTGTTAAATGTAGGTTTACCATGTAACTGTACTGTAACTCTCAAAATTATTCATGATGTGAACGCACTTCTTACTGATAACAATGAATTCTTAGATCTCTGTTGAAATCAGAAAAAGTACTTAAGTAACAAAATAAGGAGACAAGAAAGATCTGAAGTTATCAAATGAAAGCAAGAAGAAAGAAAATGGAACGACATTTAAAAACATGAACCATTACAGCCTATTCTTATAAAACACAGAAACTATCGAGGCGTAAACTTGGACGATTGAAAAGCAACTCAACTTCAAACAACAAAAGCAGTCCAGATTAGTACTTCAGAGCTTCACAACCAAAGAAACTGTATTGCCACACCATGATCTAGAACAGTTTTTGTCTGACAACACTGTAGAGTACCACCATTGAAAATAATGATCTCAAAATCTTAACATTGATAACACTGAAACACTGTTCAAGTTGAATATTAACACTGTTCAAACAGGAAAGAATTGAAAAGATCAAAATATCTTAGTTACAAATCAGATATTGATACAACTAGAAACAAACCAGAAACTAAAAATGTGCCAGACAGTGAAAATCCATACTTTGTCGAAATTGTAGAACAAATGCAAGATATTTTTGCTGAAGGATGTTTACGTGTTCCACCAGTAACGATTCATAGTCATAGCAAAAACAATGAAATACAGTCTTCCATGAACCATAAATATGAAGTGAAAAATACTGAAATCTTAGAAGCTGACAATGATGACAAACTGTTTAATGAAAATGTGTCTTCGAAAGATTTACAAACTGGAACAAAATACAAAGTTTCCCAAACTGGAGGTTACAACCCAAAAGATAATTCTAAGGATAAATCAAAGGAAAGTCCTGATGATGTAACTGTTTTGAAAGAAACCTATAGTGAGCCTATTGGGAATTTTAACCCTTTGCAAAACCAAGAGAAAGTTCATTTATGCAACATCCATCATCTCAAGTATACGCCAAAAAGCAATGATCCTGTATATGACAATGTTGAAATTGCCTTTATGAAGCCAAAATATGAATCCTTAAAACATATCAGAGGTGATGGAAACTGTCTTTTTAGAGCAATTGCATATTGTATAACAAACGATGAAAATGACCACACTGCTATTAGACAGAGTATAGTGTCTCATAGAAATGACCAAAGCTGTAAGAAATACATTTGTAAAACAAGAGGAATAACCGCAACAGAATTGGAAAATCATATAAAATCCCAAAATATGAATAGATCATCTGTATGGGGAACTGATATTGAAATTGCCGCAGCTTGCCATTTATTCCAAACCCAGATACTTACTTTTGAAAACACAAATAGATGGACAGTATTTGGAAAAACATTTGTTAACAGATGTATGTACCTAGATCATTCTAGCCAATGTCATTATGACGTGGTAACAGATGTGATAGATGCAAATACAAATACAAATCCTGCAAAGAACAATGCATCAGCAATACAGATATTTGATCAAGTTATAGAAGGAAATATGTCTCAAAATCATCTAATGTTTGAAGGCATAGGTCAAGGAAAACAATGTTATGCTAACTCTTTGTCATTTTTACTGATGCTTCAAAATGAAAGTCACCATGAAATTAATGCAGAATTCATTACTGATGTTTTAGTCCGAGGCAACATATTATACAATAGTATCATATCTCAAAATCCAACTCCAACAGGTTATTTGGAAATATTTGATATTCCAAAAATCTTAAGCTTTAACAACAAAAATTATACATACAAATCAAGACAACAACAGGGATACTTAGAATACTGGAATTATACTGAAGAAGATGACCAAGGATTAACTCTGCATGAAGCTATTGAAAAAGTTCTCACAGATTACAATGCATGCCTTGTTACATTCCTCAATACAACAACATGTGTGATGAAGAACAAAAGCATATATTATTCATTTGACCCACACAGTAGGGATGAGCAAGGAAGAATTAATGTTTTGGGAAATGCAATAGTTCACATGTCGAATTCATTGGAAAAAATATCATTATTCTTGTGGAACACTGCAGAGTCATTAACTGATAGTATAATAAACAGAACTAATGCCAAACATGGATTTTCTGTTGATGGTATAACATTTGAAGAATGTAGGAAATCTAAGCAAATAAAAGATCAAAACTTCGAGCCTAAACTATCAACAATATCTAGCAAAATAAAGTGTAAGAATGACCAAGCAAAAAATGAAGTAAAAAACCTTACTGCTAGTCAACCATCCATGTCCTCAAAGTCAGCTAGAAGAACATCTTGTAAACAAAAATTAAATTTTAATGAAAATATTGATGCACATCAAAAAAAGGAATCTCAAAGTATAGAACCACTGTCTGATCATGAACAAAATGTTGTTGATCCAATGAGTCTACAGATCAAAGAATCATATGTTCGTCTATGTAAATTAACATGCAAACGTGGACAGCTAGTTGCTGGAAAATGTGATAAAGCTAGAATGCATTGTACCAAAAATACTGTAAATAATCAAGAAAACATATGTAATAGTAGCCTGTGCGCTGATGATTCCAAAACTGATATTTTCTCAGATAAAGAAAAGGCTAAATTGAGGAAAATGTCTAAGTCAGATCAAAAGCTATACAAGCGTAATATTCTTCTGAAAAAAAAGTATAATACTGATGAAGCCTTTAAAAATAAAAAATTGGAACATGATAGAGAGAAATATGCATCTACACCTGGGTTCAAAGATAAAAAGAAATTTTTAAGTAAGCATAGATATGGAACTGATGAAGACTTCAGACATACTAAACTTAACCAAAGCAAACAAAGATATGAAATGAATGAAGACTTTAAGCACACTATGCTTAATCAAAGCAAGCAACGAAGCAAAGAAAAATATGAAACTGATGAAGACTTCAAACATAGCAAGCTTAACAAAAGTAAAAGAAAGTATGAATGTGATATAGAATTTAAAGAAAGAGTGAAACAACAGAGTAAAGAAAAGTACGAATTTGATGAAGAATTTAAAGAAAGAGTGAAACAACAGAGTAAGGAAAAGTACGAATTTGATGGAGAATTTAAAGAAAGAGTGAAGCAACAAAGTAAAGAAAAGTACGAATTTGATCAAGACTTTAAAGAAAGAGTGAAGCAACAGAGTAAACAACAGAGCAAACAAAGATATGACATTGACAAAGCCTTCAAAAAAAGGAAAATAATGCAAGGTAAAGAAAAACATATTACCAAAAAGTCCCAACGAGAAAATATTGAAAGAGTAATTCACGACTTTAAACAAACAATAAATGATGGACTAAACTATATTTGTGTGGTTTGTCATAGATTGCTATTTAAACACCAGGTGCTAGCCTACAAGGAAAATGTATATACTAAAATGTCTCAAGAAAATAAACAAAAGTGTGTTTCAAAAATATATTTGCATACTAGAGAAATATCATGCAAAGAAAACTGTGAACTTTGTAAGTCTCCAATAAGTAAACTATGGATATGTCAGAACTGTCATGTACATTTTAAAAATGGCAATATTCCCCCAATGGCTAATAGCAATAATTTGTTATTACAAACAATACCAGCGGAATTGAAAGATTTGAATGTCCTTGAACAACATTTAGTATCGTTACGTTTACCTTTTATGAAAGTAGTACAATTACCAAGAGGAGGGCAATTTGGTATGAATGGTCCTGTTATATCTGTGTCAAATAATGCTCAGGAAACCATAAATGCTTTACCAAGACCAATTCATGATGAGCAGCTTTTGACTGTCAAACTCAAACGCAAACTTGAATATAAAGGTCATTACTTATATAAATCAGTCAGTATTTCAAAAGTTAAAGCGGCATTGGGATACCTAAAACAAAACAATGTGCACTACAAAGACATTAATATATTGGATGATTTTGTGAATTTAATACCTCCAGAAATTTTAAGTGAAGAAGATCAAAAGCAATATGGAATGACACCTGAATTGAAACAAACTGATATTGACTGTAATGTATGTCAACTAGAAAATAGCACAGAGAATCAGGGGAAAGACACATCAAATGATATGATGGGTGTAGTATCTGATACTTGTTTGCAACCTGATAACTTTGCTCAGCACATTCTGGATACACATCTTGACAAAATATACTGCATAGCACCAGGAGAAGGAAACAAACCAATACGTATTCTTGAAGAAAAGAATAATGAAGCTCTTTCATTTCCCACTCTATTTCCAAATGGTAGAAACGCTCATGATGAAAATAGAGAAAAAAAGTTGTCAGCAACAAAATATTTTGGTAATAGGCTATTCTCTGCAGACTTGAGATTTGCTAAGAATACTCAATATATATTTTATGCCCAATTTTTGACTGAACTCCAGAATATAATATCCAAAGTTAGTATTAACCTTAGAAAAACAACAGAAAAATCAACAATCGGTAATACAATAACAGCTGATGATATTATCAACAAAGAGAAGAGTGAAATGCTTTGCCGTAAGAATGTTGGTCATCACTATTTGCAACCGATTCGTGGAACACCACCATACTGGCAACACGTACAAAAAGATTTATTTGCAATGATTAGGCAACTTGGTCCACCAACATGGTTTTGCTCATTTTCGTCAGCAGATATGAAATGGAATGAAGTTATTAACACAATTCTCAAACAAAACAATGACCCTCGATTACCAGAAGAAATAACCAAAACAGAACGTTGTGAACTGATAAGGGATAATCCGGTCACTGTAACTAGAATGTTTGATAATAGATGGAAAAAGTTCATGAATGATGTTATTAAATCACCAGCTGAACCAATTGGTAAAGTGAAAGACATGTTTTACAGAGTTGAATTTCAAATGAGAGGGTCACCTCATATACATTGTTTAATTTGGATCGAAGATGCTCCCGTTTATGGTAAATCACCAAATTTAGAAGTTGAAGAATTCATAGATAAGTATATCACTTGTGCATTGCCCGATGAAAAAACTGACTCAGACTTGTTCAGAATAGTAAACGAAGTCCAAACACACAGCAAAAACCACTCAAAAAGTTGCAAGAAAAATAAAAGAACTTGTAGATTTCACTTTCCAAGACTTCCATCTGAGAAAACCTTTATCATTGATGACAAAAGTCCTGATAAGACTACAGAGTGTATACCAATAAAAGAAGCTGAAGATATAATTCAATCTCTCTGGGAATTCTTTCTCTCTGAAGATTATTCTCAAATGACATTAAATGAAATATTTGAAAAAGCACACCCAGGCTTAACAATGGAAAAATATGAAAATATTATAAGAACTCTGACAAAAAGTAAAAGGAAAGCAATATTTTTGAAGAGAACTGTTAAAGACATTTGGATAAATAACTACAATGCAGACCTTTTAAAAGCATGGGAAGCCAATATGGATATACAATTTGTCCTTGATGTATTTTCATGTGTTGTCTACATTGTATCATATATATCAAAACAGGAACGAGAAATGAGTCAGAATCTTATAGATGCAGAACAGGAAGCCAAAGAACAAAACTCCTCAGCTTCTAAACTCATGAAAATCATTGGTTACCGATATATGAAACATAGAGAAGTTAGTGCTCAAGAAGCCGTATACAGAGCAAGTAATCTTCATCTCAAAGAATGCTCAAGACAAACTGTTTTCCTTCCAGTAGGTAACAATCCTATTAAAATGTCACTACCAATTTCAGTAATTCGTCAACAGAAAGATGATAAAATATGGGCAACAAGTATCATAGATAGATATTTTGCAAGACCACACAGTGTTGAATTCAATGATTTATGCTTGGCAGAATTTGCATCACAATATAGAGTTGTGACATATAACAATGATGAAGATATAGTAGAAAATCAGAAGGAAACATCCAAAAAAATAAAACTAGACTTTGGTTTAGGATTTATACAAAAGCGATCAAAAAGTCCACCAGCTATTATACGCTACCCAAAGTTCTCAAAGGAAACTAATCCAAATGAATATTATCATAGTATGCTCCAACTGTTCATACCACACAGAAGTGATAAGGAATTACGACCTACTAAACATGAAACATTTGAAGGCTATTTTAAATGTGGCAAAATAAAACAAGGAGGTAAATTGTTTAATGTTTCTGAAATTGTAACAAAATATAAAAGTATTTATGATGTTACTGGTGATGAATTAAATGCTGCACAAGATAAATTATCTGATGGAGATTCATATGAGAATGCATGGGCTAATTTAGCTCCAGAGCAAGAACTAGAAAGACAAGAGTGTATTTCTGAAAATATTGAACCAATATCTGATGACATTGATGAAACTGATATGCCTGACATTGATTTTAAAACCAAAGACAAGGAAACAGGAAAAGTGAATTGTCTAGTTGAATTACAAACGGACACAATACCGACAAATGAAGCCATGGAATTGATAAGATCTATGAACACAAAACAAAAACAAATATTTTACTTGATACGAAAACAATGCCTAGAACTATCATGGGGTAAGAAAATAAAACCATTATTTCTTCATATTTGTGGCAAAGCTGGAACTGGTAAATCACACCTAATAAAATGTATTCATTACATTGCTACCCATTTATTGAGAAACCTTTTAAAGCATCCAAATGATTTGAGTGTGCTTTTAACTAGTCCAACAGGTACAAGTGCCTTCCAAATTAATGGCAATACGTTACATTCTGCATTCAGAATAACTTCACGATATCTATCTAGAACGTATGAGGAACTTGAAGAATCCAAGATAGCTCCATTGAAAATGAGACTCGAATCTCTGAAAGATTTAATAATTGATGAAATATCTATGGTAAGCGTTAGACTATTTAATACAGTACGAGGAAGGCTTCAGCAAATTAAACCTGGTGATAATCCTGACTTTGGCGATACTTCAATATTAGCATTTGGGGATTTTTATCAATTGCCTCCAGTCAAACAGAAAAGTTTACTTAAGTCTGATGAAACAAATTATAACCCTTGGGAAAAGTTCAAGAAAATAGAGCTTACGCAAATCATGAGACAAAAGGGTGATATGAAATATGCAGAATTTTTAAATAGGATTAGAGTTCTTAAAAAAGGAGAAAGGATATCAGCTCAAGATGATAAATTTATAAGACAAATAATGAAGAAACCGATTCCAGAAGATGTTATGAGGATATATTCAAAGCGTGTCAATGTTGATGCATATAATCGGAAGAGAATACTCTCACATGCAAAATCGACAAATGCCAAAATATATAAGATAAAAGCAATTGACCACAATAAATTGAAGGGGCAAGAATGGAAAAAAATTGATGAAGAACCAAAACAGCGAGCAGATACACTTCTTCATGAATTGCAAATTTGTATTGGTACAGAAGTTCTTCTGATAAAGAATATATGTATTGCTGATGGACTTGCTAATGGTGCATTTGGTGTTGTAACTGCAATTGAGTTTAAGAAGGAATCAGACAATATGCCAAGTGCTGTATGGGTGAAGTTTGATAATCCAAAAGTAGGTATTAAGACCAGATATAAAAATCAGACTGAAGTTCATCCTGAATCTATACGTATTGAACCATATAATGATGAAGTCAATAGCAAGTTTATGAGACAGCAAATACCACTTATTCCATCATACGCTTGCACTATACATAAGTTACAAGGAAAAACATGTAACCGACTAGCAATTTCTTGCAAAGATATGTTCGCGGGTGGTCAAGCATATGTTGCTTTTAGTAGAGTTACTTCATCTGATGGTCTCTACATTATCGATTATGATCCAAAGTCAATTTACTGTGATGAAAAAATGGCAAAAGCTTTAGACGAAATGCCAGACTTTGACCTGCCCAAATATGAAACTGCAACAGAAGATGATCTAAGCCTTATCTATCACAATACACAAGGTTTGATTGCTCATATAAAAGATGTTAAGTCTAACACTGATTTGTCTTGTTGTGACATTATTTGTCTCACAGAAACATGGCTTAGAGATGAAAAAGTAAGTGGGATCCTTGAGATTGAAACATTTAACTCTCCACACTTAGTCAATAGAAAAGTATTAAACTTATCAAACCATGAAGGTGGCATTGCAATTTATAATAAAAGCATTTTAGGAAATGTGCAAACAATCAGCATACCATCACCATTAGACAATGCTATAACTATTGTTAAAGATATTGCAATTATAACTATATATAAGTCGCCTAAAATGCAGAAAACTAAATTCATAACAGAAATGGAGAAAATTTTGCAGCATGTTCACAAAAACCATGACAAAGTTCTCGTCGTAGGTGATTTTAATGAAAATTTATTGGATTCAAAGAAACATTACATTCACGATTTCATGATGCGCAAACGATACTTATTACTCTCAGACACAGATATACCAACTACAGAAGGTGGAACATGTATTGATCATGTCTATACCAGTAGAGCATTAATAAATGTAGACATAAGTGTCATGCCTATCTATTACAGTTATCATGAAATGATCAAAATAATTATAAGGAATGTGAAATAATTACAAGTGTAGTATACATAATCTAAAGTATTAAGTTGTAAAGGACTATAAAAAATCAGTGATACCCACTAAGCTAATTGGATGGTTTTATGCCAACAATAGGGATACTTATGACAACAAAGGTTATGCATATGGTGACAAAAGCGATGCTTATGGCGACAAAAGTGATGCTTATGGCGACAATGGATACTTATGAAGGTGGTAATATCAACAAATGAATCCACAACAAAATAAGACAATATATAAAACAGATGAACAGGAAGTCAACACAACTTAGAAAATGAATAAATAATTTAAAATACAGTTCTACAACAGACCAAAGCAGAAAGAACAACAATATCAGAGGAGACAAAGGGGAAATTGCAAACAGAAGACAGTAAATTAAATAATATGATTTGCAGCTCTGAAACATATCACAATGTTACAATGGAATAGCAAAGTAATAAAAATAACACTAGACAAAAACAAAACAATGAGTAAGTAGAGCAATTGAGAATTATGATGGAAGATGAACAAGGTAATACAGGTTGATTTAATAAACAGATCTACTACTCCCGAACCTTTTCTGATATGAGGTAAGTGATAAACTTATTTTTCTGTTAATCACTGGTCACCAACTGGGGGTCATTAACAGAACTTTCACAAAGTTACGAATTCGTAATTCGTATTTTTATGAAATTCGTAAATATTTAAAAAATTACAATGACTTACGAATTCGTAAAGTTACGAATGGGCCATTAACTGAACACTTTCGTAAGTCATTCATAACTTTTATCGTTCGTTAACGAATTTCTTATTGTGACGTCATCTTTCATCATTATTTAGCACAAATAAAAATATGATGTCATTTAATATCATTGCGCGCTGTGATTAAACCTGTTTCCGCAATCTCAAAAATTCCCAGCTCGGGAACATATTTGCTAATCGTGCAAGAATTAGTGGATATTTTAGCTTGAAACTTGGCATGCATATAAAAAACAATTTGTTTTTGCCAAACTGTATACCTTACATAAGAAATGAATGAGAAATATGCCAATTCGCAAAGTTACGAAAGGGTCCGAGGTGCTATTAAAGTTACGAACGAAAGCATATGTGACGTCATTTTTTCATAACTTTTGTGAATCGTTCGCAACTTTAAGAAAGTTCTGTTAATGCACATTTACCAAATCCATGAAATTAACAATTGACTTGCGAATTAGTATCTTTACGAAAGTTCTGTTAATGACCCCCTGGTTATTAAGATGTTATGTCTTAATAACAAAATGGATGAACTTCCATTGGAGGAAATTAACACTCGGGTAAATTATTTGAATACAAATTAACTTCCTTGTGATGAAAATAAAAATTTCCTCCGATGGAAGTTCGTACATTTTGTTATAAAGATGTAATATCTTTATAACCAGTTGGGAACCAGTGATAATGTGTTAAGCTTTCAAGTCAAATGAATGCCACAGAGAAAAATAGCCTGTTAATATATAAAAGGCCCCACATAAAGTTCAAATCACTTTGACTTATATTATAGTCTTACCAATTGTTATCAAAATGTGGTTTGTGAAACTTTGCAATTTAATTTCCAAAATGGTGATTTTGAAAGACTTTTGGTTCGAAAAATTGTGAACTTATTTCAAATAATTTTTTGTTGTCCTCATCAATTAATAAGCAGTAATGCACACCAATGAATAGCATACTCCTTAATCTATTTTATGTTTAAAAAATTACAATGAAGAATAAGAGAGAAATGAGTTCACAAACGCAGAAAAGTGGAGAAAAAGGCACTTAAAAAATTCTCATTGAAATCAATGATGCAGAAATATTTTTTTAAACTAATATACGCCTTTAATACAGTTTTATTTTGAAAGTTTATCATATTTAAAAAAGACTGAGAGAAGAAAAAAATTATGAGTTTTGAAAATAATTTTTGCCTCCTAATTTTATGTTTTTAAAAACATAAAATTAAATGCATGCATTTAAAATTGAATTTATTTGTTTAAATTATGTTACTTTACTTAATCGATCCAGTGGGGTATATAAAATAATGTGTTTTATAGTCACACCCTATTCTCTTATACGTCGTAGCAATGGAACTTTACGATGTATTTTCGGTGGGAGATTTGTAAGTACTCATTTGTTTCGACATTTTGACAGAATATGATTCTTTCCTTTTCGTAGAATCATTTACCATACCATGCAGATATACATCTAGCATCACTTCATCTCAACAATTCATCTGAACATGGTATAAAACCTCTCAAACCTTCTAGAAAGCACATTTTTAAAAAAAACGATCTTTGTTCACAAAAATCATCATAATTTCTCTAATTCTACTTCTATCATCTTGAAATATTGATTAAATTAACAATACATTTTTATACATTATCCAGACACTTGAGTTTCCCAAATCAATGAAAGGAAATTAATCCTTCTTTGAAAGTAAACGACATAAAGGAGGTATACAACATTTCATTGTAGATTTTTATTCCCTGAACGTCATACTCCTTTTACGTCATACACTTTCAAAGAAAAGTTAATTTCCCAAGAATTCTTTCATTGATTTGGGAAACTGAAGTGTCTGGATGATATGTCAAAATTGTATTGTTAATCTTAACAGTATTTCAAGACGAAAGGGCTAAAATTGTAGAAACTATGATGATTTTCGTGAAAAATTATCATTGTTTTTCAAAAAATTGTTGTGCTTTCTAGAAGGTTTAAGAAGTTTCAGACCATGTTTAGACAAAATGTTGAGACGCAGTGATACAAGAGGTATATCTGCATGGTATGGTCAATGTTCCTATGAAATGGAAAGGACCATATTTTGTCAAAACATCGAAATAAATGAATACTTACAAATCTCCCGTGGAGAATACTGGGTATCACGTTGTAAACTCCCGGTGCTATGACGTATAAGAGAATGAGGTGTGAAAGTGGAAAGTGCTGTATTTGATTGTCAATAAATTTAAACTTTTGCTGCTAAAATTTCAAAAATTAAATATCAATAACTTTTTTTCAAAATTAAGTCAACTTTTTTCAGAAAATTTCCAATACAGCTTTTAAAGTAATGATACGTTTTATTTAGATGGTTAAACAATACTTTCAAACTCTGGCTGGGGCCCTATATATCCATTCATCAGTTAATTAAACATGGATAATTAATGTTAGATGTTAGAATAACAACTGCTATTATGATTAATTACTTAGCCATTTCCAAAAAGCTACATAATTTTTATAAATTAATTAAAAATTACAAAAAGTAAATTCATAAATGTCAACCCCTAAGGATTGTTTGATCTACATTGTTAAAAGTAAAACATGATTATAAAAACCACGTGTATAACAGTATTTTCTATATACATTTTAGACTGTAACTTAGTGTAGATACCACGCTGATCTGCAGTGACACTGACAAAGGTGCTGTCACAATTGAGCTAGATGCACTGTTATTCTTATAGACAGATCTGAGACATGACCATGGCAACAAACCATTAGGTGATACCTGGGCAGGTCACATAGTCTCCTTCAGGATGAACTGGAAGGTAAGTACAAGTGATAGCCGAGCCATTGGTCATTGGCCGCACAAATTAAGACTGCTATGCAGTTCTTGAAAGGACAGGTGGCGGTAAACCCCTCTTTTAGCCCCCCTACAAAACAAGTATATATTGACATGGAATTGAAGAGGAAGTATGACTTATTACTTAAAATGTGGTTTCTGAGAGTTTTGACATTTGACCTTGACATTAGGGTGGTTTAAAGGTCAACTTTGAGAGTTGCTATTTTTGTCAAAATTTTGCTGTTTTCTAACACAAGAAATGAAAGCAATTGGCTTAATTTGATTGTGACTGATAATAAGACATGTGAATGGAAATAAATTTTTTTTAATAAATTCTCACGGGCAATTACATGAAAATCTTGAGAATAAATCCCCATATGGGCATTTTTTGGGGGGACTAAATTTTCCTGTTTCAAAAATGAATGTTCTTGTTGCCTTTTGAAACTCCAACAGTATCCTAATATAAGCATGTTTTGAGAGTTAGGATGTGATTATTATTTTAAATGCCCATGGGCAATTAGGATAAAATGGCTGCAATTAAATGCACACAAGGGCACTTCCATGAGAATGTATTTTCTTATTTCAATTGCTTCTCGCCAGTTTTCTAAACATGTTTGCCATATTCTAACTAGTTATAGGGTCACTTTTAATAAATGCCTATTGGCATTTGCATTGGAATTTGAAATTAAATGTCTGTATGGAGACTTAGTTTTAAAGTTATTTGCCAATTTGCAATTCCCATATTTGAATTTCAAAATATATCATAAAATCTAAGGCAGCATCATGTATAAATGGCATGACACTTAAAGGATTGCCTAAAATAATTTCTACTTATTCCCTATTTAGAAAAACACTTAGGCCATTCAAAGATTTTTATTAATAATTAATGTCACTTAATTCCATGTTTTCAGAAAAAACAAAATGCTCCCATGTACTCTGTACTTGTTAATATATAAAACCCTTTAAATAAATAAAGGTTTTGTAGTTTTTATTAATATAATTAAGGCCCTTCATCAGAATGCAAACATATAATTAATTTTGAATGGCCTAATCTGTTCATGTAGTTATGTAGTGTACATGTAGGTTAGCAGCTATATTGAAAACATAAACCAGTCAGCCTTATTTTCATCATAAAAGTTCAGTTTTAGTGGTGAGCCCACACTCCCACAAAAATGATATTTGCAGAGAAGCTACTTTACTGTCTCTGCATTATACAGTTTCACTATCTTTTTTGTGGGAGTGTGGGCTGATGGTTATATTTTCAACGAAAGGAAATGAGCACCATGCTAAAACTTGATAAAAAAGTAAACAAAAAATGACAATGTTTTCCAGATTTGCATTAGTAAACTTCATAAATAGCTAGATTTTGTTAAAGTTCTACTCTGAATGCTTGTATGCCATATGTTCCATATAATAAAGTGTATGTAATGATAAGCTTTGATATTATTTTGATGGTAAACATAGTGTGTACCCATATTCAGACAGCCTTGTGATAGGGGTTCTTACTGCCAATTTTTCAAAGAAACTGAAAACTAATGCCACTTTTTGAAATTGCACATCTCAAGAAAAAAGGTTTATCTACAAATTGCAATCAGTTTTAAAGGTAAATGGAATAATGAGTTTTTTGGAAAAAGTCTAAGTGGACCAATGGCCTGTTAAATTTTAAAAAAAAAAATTGAAAAAATAGTTTCTCATATATCAAGTCTATGGCAAGTTTCCCAAGTTTCTCAAAGTCCTTATACTTCATTATTTCTTGTAATAAATTAATTGTAACTAGATTCTCTTCAAATTGCTCAACATTAAATTGTTACTGTTTTTGAGATATTAGATGTCAATGATGATTGATGTGTTAAAAATAGGTTATTTTTCAACCTGTTTCATTTCAACCTAATTTTCAGTTCAAATATGACCTTATATTTGAGATTTGACCTTTAGTTGACCTTCAAAAATGTAATTGATTTTGGATTCAAATTTTGGTCAGTTTAATCACAAGAGTTCTGAAAAGTAAAATATTCAAGGTCATCAAACTAGCTCACAAGCTGTGCCAAGTTTCTCAAAGTTTGAGACTACAAATTAACATTTTTGGTTGAAAGTCAGGATATCCATTCCTGTAAAGAATCTACACTCTGAGCACAGGGCTGTGGCTCCTACATTTCTACAATGTGTTAAGCTTTAAAATCAAGTGGATGCCAAAGAAGAAAATAACCTCTTAATATATTATCAAATATCCATTCATCAGTTAATTTAACATGGATAATTAGTGTTGGATGAAAAGCAACTGCTATTATGATTTATTAATTGGCCTTTCCAAAAAGCCACATGATTTTTATTTAAAAATTACAAAAAGAGGTTTGAGTCATAAATGTAAGCTCCTTAGGATTGTTTAATGTACACTGTTAAAAGTAACAGCATTTTCAATATGAATTTTAGTGTGGAGCTAAGTGTATGTCACACTGATCTGTAGTGACACTGGCAGAGGTGCTGTCACAGAGTGAGCTAGAATCCATAAGGTGACACCTTGACATGTGACATAGTTTCCCCCAGGATGAACCGGAAGGTAAGTACAATAAGTAGACACTAGTCATATGGCTTTTTCCACAGCTAACATCAAAACAGGGTTTGAGGAAAATGTGTAAAAGACTGACCATGTGTAAAAGACCAACCATATTTGTAGTCTTAAAGTATTTATTATATTATTCAATTTTGAATACATGTCTATCATAGGCAAAGTTTTAAGTTTTCCAGTGAAAATGATTTGTTATCTTTAAACTGATTACCAATGTATTCTCCTGTCAGGATTGACAGTTTCTTGCCATTGGGAAAATTAAAATTAGGAAAATGATATAATTTGACCATTCAACAAATTAACCACTCAGATTAAATACCACTTGTACAGTATGATGTTGGCTTCTGGAAGCCTTGCAGTGGAATCATTCACCAGTTACATCTTTATAAAATCTTGTTGAATGTCAAAGGGCTTACTGTGTCCTATGAGGAATTCATTTATTTTGTGATATTAACCAATGAAACAACTTGAGTGCATTCATTGTTTATTTTGTTCAATGAAATTAATTCTCCCTTTGTGTATGCTGGAATCTTTTCTAAATTGTGAAATGTAGATTACATTTGTCTCTTTGGGAATGAATGCATAATGAAAGCTAAACATTTAATCTTTCACAATATTTGTAAACAAAATAAATAGGTATTGCCTGTCTATCATAGATTGTCCTTGAGAATCATGCTTTCCCAGGTCTTTTGATGATCGGTACAGACAGCCACATCTCCAATGGAGGAGGTCTTAGGGGCCTATATTGAGTAGCGTTGATGCTGTAGATGTCGTGGCTGATATACCCTGGGAACTGAAATGCCCAAAGGTAAGTCATAGCTAACTTATCCTCTAATTGCTATTTCTGAGATAATTATATTTTAGTGAATGTATTTATGAATTAACAGGTATTAGTACACTGTATTCATTACAAAAATGGCCCTTATGATTTTGGATGGAACAAATCGTAAATTTTATTTAGTGGATCTGTGAACCATTTAAAAAAATTTTATCCGCATGTACAAAGTTCTAGAGCTGTTTTTGGGGAGAAAATTGATTTTGTATCCCCCACCCATAATTTTCAGAGGGGTAAAATTTCAAAAAATTATAATAAAATAATCCTCCTTAATTCTGGGGAATCTTATATTGCCACAATCTAAATATGTTATATTTTAGGCTTATAAGTTATTTTAATGATGTCTGCCTAAAGAAAAGTATGATTATAACACTTTGATGTCCAAATATAGACATTCTTTAAGTTCTATGCTAATTACATGTTATTGTATATCTTCTCTTCCAAGATGGTTCTAGAACTGAAATAAAATCAAGGAAATACATAATTCATGCCTCAATACATGTAAACATTTTTGAGTTCATACAGGATTTATTAGATAAGAAAAAAGAAAAAAATTAACTAAATATCTGGCCTTTGGTTATGGAGGGGGGGGTAAGTAGACATCAATGTCAAATTAAAGCATACTGTCATACTAGTTATATTTTGTGCATTAGTTGTATCAGTATTGATGAAATTTCTATGTTGCATTGTTATTATTGCCTGCAGGTGACAGTTCAGGCTCAAAAGTGCTGATTCAGCATATTTTATTATATCAGTGTCAAAGTTCGAAAGCTTGTTAGAAGCTACTCAATCAATTTTAGATTGAGCAAATATTTTGATTTTTACATTTTGTGTTGCTGGGAAAAGATGTAACAGATCTTTAACTTACAATAAAATATCTTCATCCATATACAAGAAAATGCAATTGATTATAGAAAAAGTGCACATTTTGCTTCATTTTTTATGTCCCCACCACATAGTGTGGGGCCATATAGTCAGGCTAGGCGCATCCGTCTGTCTGTACATCCGGCAGTTTTCTCCAAAACCGCTACAGATATCACCTTCAAATTTTCAGGGATAACTTATGAGTGCATACAGATGTGGATGAAAAAAATTAACTCGATACCTACTTCCTGTCGGCCATTTTGAAGTCAAATGCTAAAATCCTTGTCTGCAAACTTCAAGAAAAACGGCTTCACTGTTGCTTTTTATCTCCCCACCACATAGTGTGGGGCCATATTGTCCGCCTAGGCGCGTCCGTCCGTCTGGTTGTCTGTCTATCTGTCTGTCTGTCCGTCCGTCCGTCCGTACAGGTCAGGTGTACTTTGTTGTAAAAGCCTATGTTATTGTTAACAGTAGTTATATGTGATAATTTTGTAAAAATAAATCAGCAAAAACTCATAATCACTTTTTTATTGTCGGCCATTTTGGATTTTTCCGTCCTAAAATCTTGTCTTTAAAGTCTTTTTTACGCATTTTCAGGTGAACCGTTTGGTAGATCAATTTCAAATTTTCAGGGATGATTCTTAGTATGAAAATCTAGATCTGATTAGTCTTTAGGCATTCTGGGTAAATGTCAAGGCAGCCATTTTGGATTTTCCGTCCTAAAATCTTGTCTGTAAAGTCTTGTCTACGCATTTCCAGATGAACTAATCGGTAGATCAATTTCAAATTTTCAGGAATGATTCCTAGGATGAAAATCTAGATCTGATTAGTTTTTTGGCATTCTGGATAAATGTCAAGGCAGCCATTTTGGATTTTCCATCTTAAAATCTTGCTCGTAAAGTCTTGTCTACACATTTTTAGGTAAACTCTGTTGTAGATCAATTTCAAATTTTCAGGGATGATTCTTAGTATGAAAATCTAGATCTGATTAGTTTTTTGGCATTCTGGATAAATGTCAAGGCAGCCATTTTGGATTTTCTGTCTTAAAATCTTGCCTGTAAAGTCTTGTCTACGCGTTTTTAGGTGAACCATTTGGTAGATCAATTTCAAATTTTCAGGGATGATTCTTAGTATGAAAATCTAGATCTGATTAGTTTTTTGGCATTCTGGGTAAATGTCGAGGCAGCCATTTTGGATTTTCCATTTTAAAATCTTGCCCGTAAAGTCTTGTCTACGCATTTTTAGGTGAACTGTGGTAGATCAATTTCAAATTTTCAGGGATGATTCTTAGTATGAAAATCTAGATCTGATCAGTTTTTTGGCAGTCTGCGTAAATGTCAAGGTAGCCATTTTGGATTTTCTGTCCTAAATCTTGTCTGTAAAGTCTTGTCTACGCATTTCCAGGTGAACTGTTTGGTAAATCAATTTCAAATTTTCAGGGATGACTCTTAGTATGAAAATCTAGATCTGATTAGTTTTTTGGCATTCTGGATAAATGTCAAGGCAGCCATTTTGGATTTTCTGTCTTAAAATCTTGCCTGTAAAGTCTTGTCTACGCGTTTTTAGGTGAACCATTTGGTAGATCAATTTCAAATTTTCAGGGATGATTCTTAGTATGAAAATCTAGATCTGATTAGTTTTTTGGCATTCTGGGTAAATGTCGAGGCAGCCATTTTGGATTTTCCATTTTAAAATCTTGCCCGTAAAGTCTTGTCTACGCATTTTTAGGTGAACTGTGGTAGATCAATTTCAAATTTTCAGGGATGATTCTTAGTATGAAAATCTAGATCTGATCAGTTTTTTGGTAGTCTGGGTAAATATCGAGGTAGCCATTTTGGATTTTCTGTCCTAAAATCTTGTCTGTAAAGTCTTGTCTACGCATTTCCAGGTGAACTGTTTGGTAAATCAATTTCAAATTTTCAGGGATGATTCTTAGTATGAAAATCTAGATCTGATTAGATTTTGGCATTCTGGATAAATGTCAAGGCAGCCATTTTGGATTTTCTGTCCTAAAATCTTGTCTGTTAAGTTTTGTCGGCACATTTCCAGGTGAACCATTTGGTAGATCAATTTCAAGTTTTCAGGGATGATTCTGAGTATGAAAATCTAGAAGAGATTAGTTTTTTGGCATTCTGGATAAATGTCAAGGCAGCCATTTTGGATTTTCCATCCTAAAATCTTGTTTGTAAAGTCTTGTTTACATGTTTTCTGGTTAACTGTGTGAGGGATCAATTTCAAATTTTCAGGGGTGGTTCTTGGTATGAAAATCTAGAACTGACTAATTTTTGGGCATTCTAGGTAAATTTAAAGGTGGCCATTTTGGATATTCTGTCCTCAAGTTGTGTCGGTAAAGTCTTGTCTTCTCATTTTTAGGATAACCATTGGACGGGATCACCCATAGGTGGGGACATTTTGTACACATTTGTGTTCTTGTTAGGCATTCTGGGCAAATGTCAAGGCAGCCATTTTGGATTTTTCTGTCCTAAAATCTTGTCTGTAAAGTCTTGTTTATGCGTTTTCTGGTTTACTGTTTGACTGATCAATTTCAAATTTTCAGGGATGGTTTCTAGTATGAAAATCTAGAGCTGACTAATTTTTTGGCATTCTGGGTAAATTTTAAGGTGGTCATTTGCATTTTCCGTCCCAAAATTGTAATGGTAAAGTCTTGTCTACTCATTTTCAGGATAACCATTTGACGGGATCACCCATTGGTGGGGACATATTGTACACATTTGTGTTCTTGTTTCATTTTTGACCCCCTCCCTGAAAATGGCTGAGGGGTATAACATGACATTTTCCAAAATGAGGCTTGTACATCTTTGTACACTCGACTAAAATTGCTTGAAATACCATACAGAACCAACCCACAAAGTTTCACGATTTGTTCCATCAAAAATTATAAGAAACATGAATTCCGTGTACTATATACTAACTTTGTTACGGTAACTCAATGTAAAATTACCATATTCTCTAATGAGCGAACAGTTCCAGTGAGTGCACAAACAACTCAAGAAAACACAAAATTTAATGCATTAGTTCCAATTATTGACACAACAAGATATCAATCTGTGTGTGCTTATTGGAATCTCTTAGTATATTTCCCTTTTAGATTTTAATTTGAAAACTGCACTGTGGACTCATTAGGGAGAATACGGTACATGCTTATGTTTTGACTGTAGATGATTGGAGTTAAGCTGACAGGAGAGTTGAGTGAGTGGACCTCACCAAAGGATGGTATCCTTAAGGTGACAGGTATCCTCACAGTTAATGGAGGCACAGGAGCCATTATAGAATACTTTGGCCCAGGCTTGCACTCCATATCTTGTACAGGTAAACCACTTCAAGTATTTTCAAATATCTTCCACTTGTTTTACTATATGTGCATATTCTTGTTTCAAGTGATTTATATTTGTGCACTTTAAAATTGCATTTTCAGTAGAAAAAAATAAAAATGCATCAAAAGATTTTGATCATACATGTACATGAGTATGAATAATTATATTTTATACTGTTCAGTATCATAGCCAGTGTTTGGAAAATAAGTCCCTTTATTCTATAATACCAAAAACATAACTCGTCATCAATTAAAGGTGCAATAGCTGGAAATCTGGAATAATTCCTTAGAAAAAAAAACTCAAAAAATCCTTGGTGCCTCAAACGTGCCCCGAAGAATGGCTACGACCTGAACTTACTTTTGTCAAAATACTGGAGGCTGAAAAAATTACCTAGATATCGATGAAAGAAGTTTCAGTTTCGACTGCGAGAGCAAAATTGAAGCTGAGCAGTCATATGATCTGTTGTTTTGTGTCACATGACCTACCTTGAGACCTTTTGCCACCTATCGTAATATAAGTTAATCAAATTAAAATGAAATTGTTCGATCCAAGAAGAAAATTCGCACAAAAATTATAAACTCCGCTTGACATAATCTCTGTCACTCTATTGTCTTCTTGATGAGACACATCGGAACTTGGGATTCATAGCCATTCAACCAAGCCACAAAAAGTATGTATATTAGTTGTTCAACATGTTCAATTGTGTAAATATTTCCGGGCAATCAACCTTTAAACATGTGTTTATTACTGTTTAGGTATGGATACAATATGGAACATGGGTGCTGAAATAGGTGCTGCAACATCTGTGTTTCCGTACAACCACTGTATGAAAGCATATTTTGATGCCACCAACAGATCAGGTATACATGTATTTGTTATACCCTCACCGATGACTGACCAAACATGGTGAAAAATGTATAATGTATACTGTCAATATACATTTACTATCCCATCGAACAAAGTTCGGAGGGATATAGGGAACACCTCCGTCCGTCTGCCTGTCCGTCCGTCCGTCCGTACGTACATACGTACGTACGTACGTACATATGTCCGTCCAGGCAATAACTCAAATACAGTTGACCCGATTTTGTTCATATTTTGTACACATATACCCTATGGTTTTAAAAGTTCTGCTCGAAAGTCGATTTTCAAAATGGCCGCTCATTTGAAAATGGCCGCTCATTTAAAAATGGTGGCCATTTTAATGCCGATTTTACAGTTATTTAGGTGCAATATGTAAAACTGTAATAGCAATATGTTTTATATGTAAAAAGTTATAAAGGACATTAATAAAGCTAGAAATGTAAATATTAAAGAAGCACATGGCAGCCATCTTGAAAAAGGGGGCCTTTACTCTTTATTTTATGATTTTTGCTGTAACTCGAAAAGTAGTGGAGTGATTTTGTTCATATTTGGTATGTGAATACTATAAGCATGGCACACTGTCTAATGACACTTTTGGTAGAAGGTGGCCATTTTGAAAAATGGCTGCCATTTTAACGTATTTTACTATAACTCGAAAAGTAGTGGAGCAATTTTGTTCATATTTGGTATGTGAATACAATAAGCATGGCACACTGTCTAATGCCACTTTTGGTAGAAGGCGGCCATTTTGAAAGCCATTTTAACATATTTTACTATAACTCGAAAAGTAGTGGAGCAATTTTGTTCATATTTGGTATGTGAATACTATAAGCATGGCACACTGTCTAATGACACTTTTGGTAGAAGGTCGCCATTATTTTTGCTATATTCTTTGTTTGTTAGTATGCCAGCCATGACTGTTCAATGGGATTTGCTATGCTTTGGCGTTGCTGTTGTCTGCTATGCTTTGGCGTTGCTGTTGTCTAGTTTCAAGATAGTCTTTCAAAAGTTAATCATGTCCATTGTTCTCTAATCATTGGAGTAAGACATGGTTAAAGGCACCATGCAAAGTTTGACATATAGTTTAATCATTCAAATATTACTTTTTCATGATAAGACTATGATATAAGTTTATATGGGGCATTTAAAGCATTGCTATTCACTTGGAGAGGCTTACTATAGGCATAACCCTTCTGTCCAATCCTTTTTATCATTACTTTATAGCAATCTGTCCTGTGAGAAGTATGTAATATTAACATAGACATAAAATAATTTTAGTTAAATTGAATGTGTATTGGCTGCAGGTATAGGTGAGACTGCTGATGATGTGAGGCAAGATCTCCTTGCTGCAGATAAATGATGTTAATATGATCAGCTTATTGAGATAAATCTGAGTGAGTTAAGCATAATAAAGTGAGCACATCTGTTATAGATTAATTCATGGATAGAATGCCAAAGCCTGAAGTATTGTGTAGTCGTAGATCTGGGATAGTAGGTTCAATCCCTACTGGGGTGGACTGACTTTTCATCAGTTCTTGGCCATCAGTTCTTGGCACGGAGTTTAATTCTGTGTTTTCATTTAATTATTATCTGTTTGTGTTGTAATATCAGTTTTAATTTCATAACTTTTAATAGTATGGTTGAAAAAATAAAGCATCTGTGCCAGTTGCCATATTATAAATGATGGAACAATTCAAATTTCGAATTGCTATTTTCTGTATTCCAGTTTGAGCCCCATGTCAATGGTCCATTCACTTCTGACTTTCCACATCCCATACAGACGCGTGGAGACAGAACCAAGAAGAATGACTGGCCTTTGGACATCAAAGTTGGTATGTAGCAACTTCATTTCAATGTTACAGCTTGTCTAGAAATATTTTGAGAGTTACCCCACATGGTATCTATGTAGGAAGTTTATATGAACTTCCTGAATATTGAATTAATTCTGTCTTAAGATACAATAAGATTGCGAAATAACATTGAAATCTGACAGAACCACCCAAGTACAGGGCGAGCCAAAAAATGTAACCCAAACGAATCTTTATAACTTCCTTATCCAGTATGGGGTTAAAATCATATTTGGCACAAGTTACCCTTGTTCAATGTTTTTCATTTTACTAAGTTTCATGGGTCCACTCAAAGTGGTCATGATTTTATAGCCATTTTAAAAAACATCCTCAAAATGACAGTCTTGTGTTTTGAATCAAATTTAACACATCGGGTGAAGTTTTCTGACTACACGCTCACAAATATTCTGTGTAAAGGCTCTCATTTCCCTTCTAATATCTTGTTTCAACTCTCTGATGCTTCTAGAGTTTTTAATGTACACATTATATTTGAAATAGCCCCAAAGGTAAAATTTTGGCGATTCATATTGGGTGGTTTTGGTATGTTTCGGCATTTGGAGCATGTTTTGTAAAATGGCCATAAAATCTTAACCTTTTGAGTAGAAAAGTGAAACTTAGAGGAATGAAAGTACATTGAACAAGGGTCAGTTGTGCCAAATATGACTCAATACCCATACTGGATGACTGAGTTATTAAGATTCGTTAGGGTTACAATTTTTGGCTCAACCTGTAAATAATAAAGTAATTTCATTTTGAAAATTTCATACAATCTTTTGAGTGCATATAAAAATTTGAATTCTGTAATGCTAACTCTATTGATTTTAATGTTTAGGTCTGATTGGAAGTTGTACCAACAGCAGTTATGAAGAAATGAGCAGTCTGCAGCTATAGCCAAGCAGTGTTTGGATAAAGGTGTCAAGGCCAAGGCTGCATTCACAATCACACCTGGCTCAGAACAGATCAGAGCTACCATTGAAAGAGATGGACAGGTACATGTATGTCTGGAAAAATCAAAGCAATACTTTGAGCTGTTCATGCATATGGCTTGTTTCTTAAGACAGAGCAGACCGTGTATGGACAATAATAACTCATTTTACAAAATTATTGAATCAGTTTAACAAACATCTCTTGAACATAATGATCAAGCGCCTTAACCTTTCTAAGCAAACACAAGTCATTTGTTGCAGCTATGTTTGTGTGATATGTCATAATCATCTTTTTCCATGTTGATAAACTTAGGAATTTAGATTTAGATTAGCTGAAATACTATGAATCAGATGTGGCTTTGAATTTACAATGATGGCCCATATGTTTGTTTCTTTATTGTAGGCAGTTGTTCTTGGAGAGGCAGTTGGTATGGTGCTTGACAAACGTGATGTCAAGAAGGGTGATATAACAGGAACTTAACTTGTCGCAATGATGCCAAATTTGCCACTCATACATTTGTGACATCACCAGCCCACTCATAGATGAACTCACTGCCCATAATGGTATGTTTATCATATGTCAATAATTATCATTATAACATATCTATGATGAGGTATAGTGTAGAGTGTTCACAAGACACCGGGCCAATATAACTTTTGAAAAGCCCGCGCCCGCTAACTTTCTGAGGGGTCATTCATCAAGCTATCGCAATCACTGCAACATCGCAGACACTGCGACCACCGTGCGACGTCGCAGTGACTGCGACTGCGACCTATTCATTAACAAATCGCAGTCTGCGATGTCCCTGCGACCAGTCGCAGTGATTACCATGTGCACGTGCTTGTTCACGTGTTAGTTATCCTTTCGAGTTCCTCTTGTGTCATTTCGTAAAGTTTTATATAATTAACCTAGGCATGCGATATTGCAAAATAAGGTCCACATCATCTTATATTTGAAGAGGATCTGTACGATCTCTAAATACGCGTTCTCTACGCAGAGTGTTGCGATTGAAATCAACCATCAGCTTTGCGCCATTTTGAATGAATAAACGCTGCTAATAGACGATTAAACACGTCATGCAAGATTGACAATATGATATTGATGGATACTGCCACGTGGGTTTCCATATGATTTCATAAAGAAATTCAATTAATTTAAGACATTTTTCTTGAACTTAAATCACTGCGACTGGGTAGCACCGGTCGCTTAAATTTGGGCCATTTTAGGGGTATTTCACTGCGACGTCGCAGGAAATTCTACCGATCGCAGTCGCACGAGATTGATGAATAGGACGTAATCGCTAAAAAGGGCCCTTGCGACATCGCAGGCTTGCGACGTGCTTGCGATAGCTTGATGAATGACCCCTCTGATTGGTCAAGCGCTGGAATTACGTCATACATTAGGCCCAGGTCAAATTGACTCGTAAGATACAAACATGGGGATAAATCATCATTTCCGAACCATAGCTAGACAATTAGATAAGAAAACAGTAGTCTCTGATCAGACTAGATCATCATAGGTATGTTATAAATCGTTTATGTCACTATAGTTGCACATATGCCCTCGGTTCTCAGTGATCAATGTCCCTCCCAAGGTCGGGCCATACATGTTTATCACTGAAACTCTCGGGCATATATGCAACGATAGTGACATAACCCGGTCTAATTATCATACATCTGTTTTGTTTTTGTATCCTAAAACACCTGAATGCTTGTTTCGATTAATTTATCTAATTGATCGATTATCGGGAAGAAATTGAAGATGATTATTCAAATCAATTTGGATATTTTAAAAGAAATATAAGCTTCTAAACGTATCATTCAATGCATCCTCCAAATCGCAGATTCTACAAGATTTTGAAAACCAAAACGAGGCTGGGACCTTTACTTCTATCAGTATTAAAGTTTGGAAAATTTAAATGTTTGATCTGTACTGGTTATTTTGAGTGTGCTAAAATGTTCTGATATCTATTGATCCGAATTCGTGAAAAATCCATATTCTACATGATGTACATGTTCAGGTTTTGTCAAAATTAAGGATATTTTGAACGAAAATTGTGTTTTCCACAATCTTGAAACATACTACTGTAGTATTCAGTTGTTGATGTGAAATCAATTAGACTATATTTACCTCAAAACGATCTCATCAACTCTCAGCACAATTATCATGATGATTGAAGACCAACTGAATGATTTATTCAATGATGATAAAGTACCCCCTGTAGTTTTCCATTTTAGGGTCGAAAACCCCAATTTGACAATGTTCGCCCCGGATATGGCGCGTCAGACAAAAATTTTCTGAAGTATCACATAAAAATACATAAGAATTTCAATTTGTTCACAAACTAATACATTTTTGGGTGCTAGCTTACTACCTAATATTTATCTAGGTTCAAAGTTTATGCTAGAAGACACACCATATGGTGATGAACATATTTATTTAGGTTCCAAGTTTATGCTAGGCACACCATATGGTCACATACCAGGAACTACCAGCAGAGGGCTCTAGTCTCCAAGTGGATGTATCCCCTGAAAGTAAGCATCTACAACTACTGACACCATTTGAGAAATGGTCTGGCAAAGATCTGGAAGATAATTATGGGTATTCTAATCAAGGTATTTACTTAATGATCAGTATATGTATATCTTTTATTGACTCTTTAGATGTCAATCATGACATATTAGTCACTACGGTAGAGCAGTTCTTCCCATTGTCGAGTTGAAGAACTGGTATCTTTATCCTGGCTAGAACCATAGACAATTCTAGCCAGCGCCAGCCTTTTATCGAGTTAGCAGCACTCTAGTAATCGCCGGTAAAGGTCAGTAGTCATAGGTCAAAGACAAATCACAAGAAGTGCTGTGACTTAATGATCAGTACATGTTTCCTTAGTTTACAGTTATTAATGTATTGTAAATGAGGGTAATGGGGCATGACTAGTGGCTGATAATGTAAGCTCATCAGTGTAGTAGATCCCTATCAGTATTACAAATCATTACCAATAGTTCTTAGTAAATAATTTGTTAGAAGCTGTGATGTTTAATCGTGCTGCCTTTGTAATGTACCAGAATGTCACTAAAAGATATGTTTGTATTTCAGTTATCCAAACATAATGATATACAGTATTTCTATGCTGTGTTTGTTGAAATACAGAGGACATCTTGACAACATATCAAACAATTTACTCATATGGTTAGTATAGTCTTCTATTTAAATTGTTGAAATATAGAAGATATGTTCATGCCTTTTGTATTTTCTGCAGGCAAATGAACTTCACAGGTTTTGGTTGGAGGTAGTAAAATTGATAGTTGAAAAGTAGTAATAATCTGACTGGAGAGTATGATGGTGTACCACAAGCCTGTAGCCAAGGGGGTGAGAGTGAACCCCTTTCCAGTTTCAAAGTAACAAAAGGTCACTAGGAGCCTGATACATATGCATTTGTTGTCTTGAACATTGTAAATAACATGTTTTTTAATGCATACATTACATGTGAAATTAAGAGTTTCAAACATGCTGCTCTTTTGATACAGGCCAATGGACTTTCATGGGTTGTAGAAGGAGATGAGAACTATGGCGAGGGCAGCAGCAGGGAACATGCAGCTCTAGAACCACGTCATCTAGGAGGCAGAGCTATCATTGTAAAGAGCTTTGCAATAATACAAGGTGAGTGTACACTATTGCTGTACAGCACTCAAATGTATTATGCTTCTGATGCTTATAGTATTGAGTTTGTCAGTTCCTCATGACTTGAATGGCGATGCTACACTGAACTCATGGCTAAAGCAACAAATTTCAAATTTCCTGAAAATTGAATGGTGTAAAACAAGGGCTAAGCAAGTGATGGGTTTCGGTAGGTTATCCTTCCAAAAAATTTGGGAAAAACGAAATTTGAGTGCTTTTGAGAGTAATGTAGACCCATTACATATACAGGGTGTTCAGGAAATAAAGATAATAATGACATAACTTTTTAATAAAATTTGCAGGGATTATAGTTTAAACATATTTAAACTTACTTTTGGAGTTTCAGCTTCAAGCGATTTGATTTGTCATTTCTGTGGTTGGCATAGCAACGCAAGTAGCGCTAAGGCGGGGCATATGGAATGACTGCAGTAGTTTCTGTGCAACATTTAGCATGGCAAACCGATTTTGACTCCATATTTAAAGCTTTCTTGGTGCATCTCAATGATAAAATTCTCCTATTGCTTTGTTTTATGATATAAAAGTCAAATAAATGCTTTTTAATGATATTCAGTGGAATTTTCATGACTTAATGCAGGCATTACATAGAAAGCGACTCGGGATGCAATTTCTCTTCCACTTGGACAATTCCCCCTCCCATACTGCTGCCATAATCACTAAAAAATTGAGTAGCTGAGATTAGAGCAACTCAAGCATCCACCTTATTCACCCAACCTAGCGCCACATGATTTATACTTCTTTGCTGAATCAAAACAGGACTTAAGAGGACATGCATTTGAGAATACTCATACCATACGTTCACATTTGTTAAACAGACTTTAGGAAATGAGCCAAGAAGAATTCTGTGAAGTATTTGAAGAAGGTTCAAGAGGCAAAGAGTTTGTGTCTAGATTGGGGGAAATTTTGTAGAATAAATTGATAAATTGGCAAAGAATTTGGGCTTTTAGTTATAACTACGTTTAAGCATCCGTTTTAAGTCATAAACACAATAGAATCTCTTTTTAAAACATTTAAAACATGCAAATATACTGCAGTTATTCCACCTGCCCCGCCTTAGCGCTACTCGCGTTGCTATGACAACCACAGAATCAACCAATCAAATCGCTTGAAGCTGAAACTCCAACAATAAGTTAAAATATGTTAAACTATAAAACTATAATCTCTGAAACTTTCAATGCAATCCATGAATAAATAAAAAAGTTATGAATATTATCTTTATTTCCTGAACACCCTGTACTTTCAAATTTGGAGGAAAAAGTATTTTCATAGGAAAAAAATTAACAAATATGACATTAATTTTGAGACCCTTGGTTGACAACCTACTCGCCCCAAAAAATAAATCCAGATTTGTAATGGGGTCAGATTTTGGTCAATTTCCCCTGGAATTTCCTGAAATTCCTGAAAACTTAAAGCCATGTGAACTTAACCCTTACACAGTTAGGCTATAGAGAATGACACCAACGGTTAGGGGGGGGGGGCAGAACATAGGGGTTTTTCGTTTCAAGTCAAAAAATGACAATTTGGGTATTTTGCGAACTTTGACCAGTTCTAACTTTCCTCCTAGGGGGTTAGAGTCACAATTACGGTATATTTCAGTTGAATGGGGAAATACTTCTTTAAGGTACACAGTATACTCATTTATTAAAAAGAGTTTGTATGAAGTGATAATTTCCCTGACATCTAAATATCGCTAAAATAGGTCTTGTCTCAAATATGTGAATTTACTATTGAAATCAATACATAGAATGTAGAATGGGTTTCTATTCTGAGTATGTTGCAACTGAAAATCATTGATTTGTTTTCAGAAACTATTCTTGAGAAACAAGGTATGCTGCACCTTACATTTGCAGACCCATCAGACCATGATAGAGTCCAACCCACTGACAAAATATCTCTAGTAGGACTAACATTGCCCCAGGAAAGGTAAGCTCTCTTTTCTGATTTCAGCGCTACTTGAGTGCTCATTTCAGTAAATATTAGTACTAAACTGAGCACTTATAACACGAGTACTGATTTATTGCAAGTTTTAGTACTAAATGAGTACTCATATGATGAGCAATAATTTCCTTGTTCAAAATGGTCAAAAACTGCATGATTTTGGCCGGGGGAGGGGGGGGGGTCCGCTCAAACCCTGTGGACCCCCCTGGCTACGAGCCTGCTATGAGCACTGACTAAGTGCATTATTTGAAATGAGTACATATGTCATGAATAAGTACTAAATTAGCACTCTTGGCATGAGTGCTCATAAATGCGCTTTTGCCAGAGTGCTAATTAAGTACTACATGTAATTATCCCACCGAACGAAGTTTGAGGGGGATATAGGAAAGCCGTGCATTTGTCCGCCCGCCTTCTGTCCGTGCGTTCGTCTGTTCGTTTGTCCGGGCGACAACTCAAATACCAGATGATGGATTTGATTCAAATTTTATAGGCTTATGCCTTATGGGTGTAGAATATCTGCTTGAGAAGAAATTTTCAATATGGCCACTCAATTCAAAATGGCCCCATTTTTCGTAAAAATATAAATGTTGATAACTTCCATACTAGTTGATGGATTTGGTTCAAATTATATATGCTGATGCCTAGGGACAAAGGAGCTTTGCCAAAAAGAAATTTTCAATAGAAAGTCGGGATATACATTCCTCTGAAGGTTCCAAACTGTGTGAGCACAGGACCATGGGTCCTTTATTCTAATTCTAATTTTCTTAATGACAAGAAACTTTCCATGGGATAACATTATGAGGATAATATTTTCGACATTTAATTCTCCGAACCTGACAAAAATTAAGCAATAGGCAAATTAAATGATTAGGCAAAATTACCACTAATACATTATACTAAGTTAATTTTAAAATTTGAATGAGAAAATGGTAAAAATATTAGAATAGATGTTTTAAATAAAGAATAACATATTTTTATGTACAATTTTAAATCTTTATCTTTTGAAATGTTTGATGAAAATTGATTCATCTTAATGTTATCTATAAATTTTATTTCAGAATGGTACATCCAATGGTTGGAAGAAGTTCCAAAAGAGGAATCGTGAATACAAAGCATTCACGAAAAACATAGTGGTGTTTGATCCTAACTGCCAAGTGTATGGCCTCTATGATCTGACTTTGAAACTATGGAGACTGGGATCTACATCCACTGTCAGCTCTAAATACTGATAATAGACATTTTTGTTCATTTATCATCAACAAGTTTAACATATGCTGAATATCAATGAATGATTTTATCAATGAGAGTGAAAGTACTAGACTTTTTATTTAGGTGACTATATATTTTGAAGGATTGCTTAGGAGGCTACTTTGTAAATTTACCTATTGTACATATACATATTGTAAATTTACACTAGGTGATTGTAGAATTTTTAGTGCCATTGTAGACAATTTGAGACTAGATCTTAAAGTGATTGTAGAATTTTTAGTGCCATTGTAGACAATTTGAGACTAGATCTTAAACTGATTGTAGAATTTTTAGTGCCATTGTAGACAATTTGAGACTAGATCTTAAACTGATTGTAGAATTTTTAGTGCCATTGTAGACAATTTGAGACTAGATCTTAAAGTGATTGTAGAATTTTTAGTGCCATTGTAGACAATTTGAGACTAGATCTTAAAGTGATTGTAGAATTTTTAGTGCCATTGAAGAGGTCACCACATGTTATACAGCAAACTGGAGGTTACTGTAGATTTTCTATTTTTGTCATATCATAAGTATATCTCAATATGGATATGTTATGGAGCAATTTTTAAAGATCAATATCGGAAAAGTAACTCTATTTGAACAAACCCCTCCCTCCCCCCTTATAATTGTGTCTGAGAAATGTTGATATGCATCATTTCGAAAGTCACATTAATCTAACACTAAGATACACTAAGGTTTAAAACTATAAATGAATACATAAGTGAATCCATAGGTGACACAAAGTTAAAAGACTGCCTTAGAAGAAGGTGAATGTATAATAATATAATATAAATCGGTATGCACCTGCAGTACAATAGCATTAAAGAACTGTTGGGTCATTTAAATGGACACGTTAAAGGCATTTGGATGCATACAACACAAACCCATTGGCTTAGGTGGATTGTGCTGGCTTAGAAAGTCAGTAATTGGAAGATCAGCTCGCCAAATACTCAAACTTTCCTGCTTCAGAAACAAATCTAATTTTGTTAAATCATTTTTGTACAAGTATTTTTCTGTCCACATTTTATTGTTTTTTTTGACGATTTTGTTGTTTGGTTCAGTGTTGTTTTTTTTGTCTAGACCAGAATACATTGACTAAACTTTCATATTTGTTACTTCAGGATTGCCATAAATAGGGTTCAAAAAGATCATTTTTAGTATAATTTTACTTCGTTGTGATCTTTTTATTTTCAGTGCTCAGTAGTACCGAAAGTGCACTGGATGAAAAATTCCCAGGCCGATGTCGGATTAATGCTTATGACCCCCCTCCCTCCCCCTAACTCTTCAAATACAGTTAATTTTCTGATATCGATCTTTTGAAATGCTCCATTATACAGCAACGTTGAAATTTATGGTTGTTGGCATTTCTCTACTATGGAGAACTATATCATAGACTTGCTTCATTCCTCGTGGTGACCATATAATTTCTATGGTTATTGTACAGTGTAGACTGTATGCTGTACAGTGACCTTGAGATGACCATAGATAGGGTCATTGGTATTTCTTATTTTGGGAAACTGTCCATCATAGACTTGTCATAGACTCTGTTGCGACTGTATATTTTCTATGGTTGCTGATCTTGTAAATTTACACACTAAATTTACACTGACAGAGATTGACTCAATTAGGGACTAGATCCTGAATTGAATATAGAATTTCTATTGCCATTGTAGAGGTGACTGTACGTCATACAGCAGCCTTTAGGTAACTTTAGATTTTCTATGTTCATCATAGCATAGGTATTCCCAATTGAGAAATGTTGTTTGACAACATTGAAATCTATGGTGGTTATTGGCATTTCTCTACTTAGGGAGAATTATGTCTGTAATAGACTTGCCATATTTCTTATGGTGACCATTCTGTTAATTCAGTGGTTATCATTGAGGATGTACAGTGACCTCAGGACGACTGTAAGTTTTCTATGGTCGTTGGTATTTCTCTATTTTGAGAAACTGTGTCTACCATAGACTTCCCTTACACTCTGTGGCGACTGTAGATTTGCTATGGTTTCCCTATAGGCTAATTTGTAAAATTACACCTTGTAACTTTACATTGATAGAGATTGACTCAATTAGGGATTTGATTCTGAGCTGAGTGTAGAATTTCTATTGCCATTGTAAAGGTAACTGTATGTCATACAGCAGCCTTTAGGTAACTTTAGATTTTCTATGCCTGTCATAGAATTGGTATTTCCCAATTGGGATATGTTGTACAACAACATTGAAATCTATGGTGGTTATTGGCATTTCTCTACTTAGGGAGAATTATGTCTGTAATAGACTTGCCATATTTCTTGTGGTGACCATATACTGTTAATTCCATGGTTACCATTGAGGATGTACAGTGACCTCGAGACAACTGTAAGTTTTCTATGGTCGTTGGTATTTCTCTATTTTGGGAAACTGTGTCTATCATAGACTTCCCTTACACTCTGTGGCGACTGTAGATTTGCTATGGTTTCCCTATAGGCTAATTTGTAAAATTACATCTTGTAACTTTACATTGATAGAGATTGACTCAATTAGGGATTTGATTCTGAGCTGAGTGTAGAATTTCTATTGCCATTGTAAAGGTAACTGTATGTCATACAGCAGCCTTTAGGTAACTTTAGATTTTCTATGCCTGTCATAGAATTGGTATTTCCCAATTGGGATATGTTGTACAACAACATTGAAATCTATGGTGATTATTGGCATTTCTCTACTTACAGAAAACTATGCCTGCCATGACTCGCCATATTCCTTGAGGTGGCCATATAGTTTCTATTGTTACCATAGAGGCTGTTGAGTATAGGTTGTATGATGCATAATAACCTTGAAGCAATTGTATATTTTTTTATAGTCATTGATATTTTATGGGAAACTGTGCCCACCAAAATACAATTTGTGTATGACTTTTGACAAACAGCTCATTTTAACTCAAATGCTTCTCTACATGTATATAGACCATGTAGGCCTATACTTAAGAGTTCAAAAATGTAAATAGATGCATGTTCAATAAAATTAAAGTTGATTTTTTTTACTAATTTTCATGAGAATAATTACTATATGAAAGTTGTTATATTTTTCCTATTTGTCTTAGTAATTTACTATAATACAGTATTAAATAAATTCATAAAATATGAAACTATTAAACATTTAATAAATTATCAATAGTTACAATCATGGATATTATGATATAATATAATTGTATAAGTAAAATAGTATCAACATTCATACCAATCAATATTGTTATTTTCCTGTCGTTTAATGACAGTGTTGACATGCTTTGTTTATGTAATCATTGACATTAACCTTTTATTTGTGTAAGGGAACATAGACATACAGCAAATGAAAATATCATGCAAAATATCAAATCATAATTAAAGATCTGTCAAGCATTATGAATTGCATTATGGATTGTTTGAAATGTTGCTGTTTTTAAGCAAAAGAAAGAGTACATAAGAACATTTAAAGCCCAGTCTGTTATTATTGATCTATTTTGTACTTATTCATATGATATATGTACTGAAAATATGTATGAAAACTTTATTTGACTAATTCCTGATGTTTTAACCAAAATTCTAAAAAAATATGTTTCACACACCCTTTTCCTTCAGCTTTTAAGCTGGACTGCAATGTAAAGCTGCGATGTATCAATAGATTAAGAAATTATGGTTGTAGTGATATCATAAGTAATTGTTGTTATTCCTCAATAGAATCTTTATATGTTAAATATTTGTTCTGTTCTTGCTGGTGATATTTGATATTCTCTGTAGAAGTTTCAGAATCTGATTTGTATGTTACCAAGGAGTGGTTACATTTTAAGAACAAACAACCTACTAGCCTAACCAAACAATGACCTAAACCCAACAACAAATCAAACAGCCAAACAAGCAAGCGATAAACCAAGTTAAAAGTTTGAATACCTAAGATCAAGCTCAAAAACTTGGTCAATTCAAAACGACAATCTGAACATTTTTGTTAACCATCATTCTCCAATTCAAAACGACAATCTGAACATTTTTGTTAACCATCATTCTCCACACAGATATCTCAATAATTGGGTCAAAATACCTTCTGACGGCAAAAGGCTGGCTATCTCTATGCTACAGGACAAGTGAGACCCTATAAAAGCCCACAAGATATTTAGAATAAATTGTACGGGATATCAAAGAAGGGGCTTTGTTTGATAACCAAATCCCAAAATTAGGTCATTCTGACCTTTATATCAAAATATAGGTCATTCTATTATCAAGTTTAAAATGGCCATTTGAAGAAAAAATCTCTGTCATTTGTCTGTTACTATCAATAATCAAAATAAATATTATATTTTAGTTTTTATCACACCATCGGTGGAATATAGTCGCCATACTGGTCGTGGTCGTGGTCGTGGTCGTGATCGTGATCGTCCCGCTTTTTGTCATCGCCGTTTAAGGAAAACTGCTCATCAGATTTTCTCCAAATTCGCAGAGATGATAGAGCATATGAAGTACTAGAGCTAATTAACTTTTGGGTGGCCATCTTGTTTTCTGGCGGCCATTTTGAAGGTTTTTCGAAAAATCTTGTCATCGCCATTTCAGGAAAACTGCTCATTGGATTTCCTTCAAATTTACACAAATGATAGAGGATATCAAGTACTAGAGCTGATTTACTTTTGGGCGGCCATCTTGTTTTCTGGCAGCCATTTTGAAGAGTTTTCGAAAAATCTTGTCATCGCCATTTCAGAAAATCCGCTCATCGGATTTCCTTCAAAACACACATGATAGAGGATATCAAGTACTAGAGCTGATTAACTTTTGGGCGGCCATCTTGTTTTCTGGTGGCCATTTTGAAGGTTTTTCGAAAAATCTTGTCATCGCCATTTCAGAAAAAACGCTTATCGGATTTCCTTCAAAAAAGTCAAAAATGTATATCAAACTATTGAATATTGATGTTCTTTATGTTTCTTTGAGATCAATTGTTCACCAACTATGGGTCACAAAAGAATAGTGAATTTTTAATTGATGTCATAGTGAGAAAGAAGAAGGGGCACCATTGAAAAACACTTCAAGTAATTAACTAATGCATATCAGTATCTTGATCAATTGCTCCTATACAGTTTGCACTAAAGTGGCACTAAAATACTGAATTTATTATTTTACATCACAATGAAAAACCACACAGGACAACATTTAAAAGCACATAAAATATATCATATATATATATATATCTTTACATAATTGTTTTATTTAGTCTATAATGGTGTAAAAGAGCACATTCCTGTTTCTTCATTATAATATGTTAGTCTCAGATTATAAGACACTTTAGCCTTGCCCAAGTCGGTCTCTTTTACTTATCTTGATTTCTATAATTCAAGACCAGATAAGTAAAAAAATACCGACTTGGGCAAGGCTAAAGACACTTAAGAAGCCATCATCTTAAGGTGACAACATTTCAGACATATCAATATCAGAAATCAATACCACTGGATATGGCATTGACATTGGAGGGACTAACATAGGTATTTTAGCATATGCAGATGATATTATTTTGATCGCTCCAAGCTCAGATAATCTACAACAACTACTCAATATTTTAAATGAATGGTGCAAAAAGTGGAGAGTACGGATTAATAAAGACAAAACCAAAATAATGCATTTCCGCCCCAAAAATGTAAATTGATGCCAGAAACAATTTATATGCGGTGAAATAACACTTGATTACACACATGATTATAAATATCTTGGACTATATTTTAATGAACACCTAGACTATAATGAATCAGTAAAAATACTCGCAAAATCTGCCAACCGAGCTCTTGGAGCGGTGATTGCCTTTAAATCCTTTGGAGGATTTCCATATAAAGTATACACAAGACTTTTTGAAACTATGGTTCAGCCAATTCTCCTATATGGGACTGGAATATGGGGTACACAACAGTATTCATGCATAAATGCCATACAGAACAGACCATGTCGTTATTTTCTATGCCTTGGTAAATGTAGCACCAAACGTAGCCACCACCGGAGACATGGCATGGCCTTCAATTTACACTAAACAGCGTGTGGAAATTGCACGTCTGTTCTGTAGGCTAACTTACATGGACCACGATCGTCTCAGTAGGAAAGTCTTTATATGGTCTTTATATGGTAGACAACTTTTAAGAAGGCTATCTTCGACTCTATTGGCTTAACATGGGGATATCATCATATCGACTTTTCGAGACTTCAAACCGCTATAACTATCTAACCAGAAGTTAGATCGAAATTTGATTTAAAGATTCTGATTCCTGAGAAAATTCTACCCTTAATTCATAACTCATACGTTAAATTTGGAGAATTTTTTATTTTGACCTACATTTCGGACACCATATCTCAAAAGTGGGTCAAAAAACTTTCTGACGGCAAAGGCTAACACTATAAGCACACTCTTTGTCACCTGTATACAAAATTTTGAAGCAAATCCTTATAGTGTAATGTCAGAATCGCAAAAATAAGGAAAAACTATGAATTTGACCTAGATTTTGACCTAGGCATTTTTGCGTCCAAATTTTAAAGCTAGATAGCCTTCGAGGTCCCCTCCTTTTATAGGCTTTCAGAATATTAAGCTGTACTCAGTCTATATCTGGTATTTTACACTTCGAAAAAATCCTTTTTCTCATTGACATAACATGGGGCACCAAATTTAGCGATTTTTGAACTTTCAAAACGCCATAACTTTCGAACCGAAAGTCGGATCGAAATTTGGTTTGCAGATTCAGATTCCTGACAAAATTCTACCCCTAAATCATAACTCATACGTTAAATTTGGAAACTTTTTATTTTGACCTACTTTTTGGACACGCCATTTCTTTCGAACCGGAAGTCGGATCGAAATTTGGTTTGCAGATTCAGATTCCTGACAAAATTCTACCCCTAAATCATAACTCATACGTTAAATTTGGAAACTTTTTATTTTGACCTACTTTTTGGACACGCCATTTCTTCCGAACCGGAAGTCTGATCGAAATTTGGTTTGCAGATTCGGATTCCTGAGAAAATTCTACCCTTAATTCATAACACAAACGCTGAATTTGGAGAACTTTTTATTTTGACCTACTTTTCGGACACCATATCTCAAAAATGGGTCAAAATACTTTCTGACGGCAAGAGGCTTACCCTATAAGCACACTCTTTGCTACCTGTATACAAAATTTAGAAGCAAATCATTAAAATGTAGTGTCAGAATCACAAAAATAAGGAAAAACTATGAATTTGACCTAGATTTTGACCTAGGCATTTTGCTGTCCAGATTTTGAAGCTAGTTGGCTTTTTAGGTCCCCTTCTTTTAAGGGCTATCATTATATTAAGCTGTACTCAGTCTATATCTCGTATATTACACTTCAAAAAAATCTTTTTTCCCATTGACTTAACATGGGGCACAAATTTAGCTATTTTTGAGCTTTCAAAACGCCATAACTTCCGAACCGGAAGTCCGATCGAAATTTGGTTTGCAGATTCAGATTCCTGAGACAATTCTACGCTTATTTCATAATTCATATGTTGAATTTGGAGAACTTGCTGTTCTGACCTAATTTTCGGACGCCATATCTCAAAATCGGTAAGAGTAATCAAAAAACGATTTGCCTTATGGAATTAGCGTTTTTTCAAAGGAACATGATGAAAAAAACCTGGAGCGAAAATACTGAATGACGACTGAGAAAACTGGCAAAATAGTGAAAACACAAGATTTGACCTAGTTCTTGACCTTTGACCTAGATAAAAATTTGACCTAATTTCCCAGAAAGCCGGATACAGTCCTAAGTTAACCATGTAAGTTGGATTAAGTAAGCTGTTATAGTTGACGAGAAATTTGGTGAGGAGGAAGAAAAAAGAATAATAATAATAAAGAAAACAGGCAAAAACAATAGACTCCAGATTTTCAATCTGGAGTCTAACAATCCCTTGCTATATAAAACCCCAGCTATAAATTCTAATGGCTTTATACCAGAAACATTTTATTTAATTCACATTTTAACAATTAATGCATTGCCATTTATTTGTTTATTTTCAATATTATGTTTATCTTATAAAACTAGTATCTATACATGGGCATAGCCCCTCCCCCATCTAATGAAAGTCAAAATGTTGATTTGTGTGCGATGTAAACAAGTAAAAGTGTTGATTTGCATGTAGAGTTAAAGCATATCCCAGCAGACAATATCTTCTAACGCTATAAACAACATATATCAAATTCGTTTTCATATGTTATGTATATTTAATTAATGATCATACCATTGCAGAAAATGAAACACAGGGAAACTAAATATCATACCCTTTGCATTCACCGTCGAAATACAACTTTCTATATACTGTCATTTTCTCTGACGACAATCGCATAATTATTGTGCACGCATTTAGCACTTGCTCCTGCCAGCTAGCTGACTGGTTGAGATCAGCGCGGTAGGTGTGAAATGATTTGTGACCCGAGCTGTCACGGGCATCGGTCGTGGGGCAGGGCTGCTAAACTATTATATAGTCTATGCTAGGCAGAGGGTAGCTTATAACTAGACTCGGCATGCAGGGTATAAAAATCAAGGTGTGTCATCTTATTAAAAAAGACTTTACTCTTATTCCTCGGGTCTTATTCCCTAATGTTTTTTGGTGAACATTGAAACATTGACCTAGCTCCTTATCAATTCTAATTATTTTGACTTCTTTGAATAAAATCTTCAGAAATGTCCATATAGGGATCATCTGTTATTTGTTATCTATTCTTCGGAGGTATTATCAAATAAATGTAGGAGTTACTCTAATTGTCTTTAATTTGACACTGCTTAATTTGGTGAATCTGAATTTTTGGGCCTATTAGGGTCTATTTAATTTGGTGGTTTTTCAAGTGTCCCTGACATCCGACCTCCTATCTAACAAAATTCAAAATACTCATGACAATGTTGTCAGTGTTGTTGATGAACAATTTCTTTATCACAGGCCTAATCTTTTCGCCAATTTAAAATGCTCGCCAAATTAAAGACAAATACAGTATTCATTCATGTCCGGATGAAAATTGAGTAAACACATGTAAAACAGACTCAGTTGGTTAGTTAATATATATATATATTATTTTTATTAATCATTATTCCATTACAACAATAATAGCATTAATAACTTCACCAATTTAAAACATATTGTGAATCTTTTGGGAGATATTGTATTTGATTTTGTAAGGAATAGATTGGTAGGTCATTTATTATTATACATGTGGCTTGTAATTTTGTCACCCCCTATAGATCAGATTCTACCTTTAATACATGCACAGAATTTGCAACGATAAAATCCCAATGTTGACACTTATATGGCTTCTCTCCTGTATGAATTCTCTCATGACACTTCAAAGCAGAAGTGTAATTGAAACACTTTCTACAATGTGGCGTATATGACCTATCACTTAAATTCCCTCATGACATTTCAACTGAGAAGGGTAATGGAAACACTTTTGACAATATTGGCATTTATATGGCTTCTCTCCTGTATGAATTCTCTCATGACACTTCAAAGCAGAAGTGTAATTGAAACACTTTCCACAATGTGGCATATATGACATCTCACTTAAATTCCCTCATGACATTTCAACTGAGAAGGGTAATGGAAACACTTTTGAAAATATTGGCATTTATATGGCTTCTCTCCTATATGAATTCTCTCATGACACTTCAAAGCAGAAGTGTAATTGAAACACTTTCCACAATGTTGACATTTAAATGACTTCTCTCCTGTGTGAATTATTTCATGAAATTTCAATGTAGGTTGGAAATTTACAGAAACATTTAGCACAATATTGACACTGTTAAACAGCTTCTCAGTTCCTGAATGAATTCGCTTATGACATTTAAAACCAGAGCGTTGATTGAAAGATTTTCTCCAAAGTTTACATTGATAAGGTTTCTTGCTTATATGAATTCTCTCATGAGATTTCAATGTAGTTATTTGATGGAAACAACACTTTCCACAATGTTTGCATATATGACTTCTCACTTTAATGAATTCTCTCATGACATTTCAACTGAGAAGGGTATTTGAAACACTTTTGACATTATTGGCATTTATAAGGCATCTCTCCTGTGTGATTCTCTCATGGCGATTCAAATGAGAAGTGTTACTGAAACACCTTTGACAATTTGACATTTATGAGGTTTCTCCCCTGTATGAATTCTCTCATGACATTTCAGTTTAAAAATGTAATTGAAACCCTTTTGACAATATTGGCATTTATAAGGCTTTGTGCCTGTATGATTTATCTCATGATATTTCAAACGAAAAATGCTACTGAAACACCTTCCACAATGTTGACATTTATGAGGTTTCTCCTCTGTATGAATTCTCTCATGAAATTTCAAACTAGAAGGGTAATGAAAACCCTTACGACAATATTGGCAATTATAAGCCTTCTCGCCTGTATGAATTCCCTCATGATATTTCAAAAGAGTAGTGGTATTGAAACCCTTTCCACAGTGTTGACACTTAAATGGCTTCTCTCCTGTATGAATTCTCTCATGACACTTCAAATCAGAAGCTTTATTGAAACACTTTCCACAAAATTGACATTTATAAAGTTTCTCACCTGTATGAATTTTCTCATGACATTTCAAATGAGAATTGTAATTGAAACCCTTTCCACAATGCTGACATTTAAGTGGCTTCTCTCCTGTGTGAATTCTTTCATGTAATTTACTGTCATATGAACTTCTGAAACCCTTTCCACAATATTGACATTTATAAAGTTTCTCACCTGTATGAATTTTCTCATGACATTTCAAATGAGAATTGTAGTTGAAACCCTTTCCACAATGCTGACATTTAAATGGCTTCTCTCCTGTGTGAATTCTTTCATGTAATTTACTGTCATAGGACCTTCTGAAACCCTTTCCACAATATTGACATTTATAAAGTTTCTCACCTGTATGAATTTTCTCATGACATTTCAAAAGGGAACTGTTACTGAAACACTTTCCACAATGCTGACATTTAAATGGCTTCTCTCCTGTGTGAATTCTTTCATGTAATTTACTGTCATATGAACTTCTGAAACTCTTTTCATCTGTATGAATTTTTTCATGATGTTTTAAAAGAGAATTTTCATTGAAGCACTTTCCACAATGGTGACATTTGAATGGCTTCTCACTGGTATGAGTTCTTTCATGACGTTTCAAATGAG
>CAIIXF020000013.1:141007-181007 GCA_903813345.2 Owenia fusiformis
TATTCCAGTCCCATATAGGAGAATTGGCTGAACCATAGTTCCAAAAAGTCTTGTGTATACTTTATATGGAAATCTCCAAAGGATTTAAAAGGGGAGGGAAATTAGCGCAACAGATTTTGGACAGTCATATGTTGGATTTTGGCCATTTTCTGAGAATTTAAACAATTGCATATGTTAGGCCAATGCATTATCTCCAGGAAAATCACTTCTAGAGATGATAAAATAATTTTGACTTTGAGACAGGGTAGATGCAAACAACCCACCCACATGTTTTTTCTGAAATGTTTTCCTAATTTTCGACCCCTTCCATCCCTGCTTTTTTAATTTTTCTTGCATCAATATGTTGCATTTTGACACATAGTTAACCACTGTAAAGGAATAAGTGATTCCTTCAGGGGTTTTAAAGATACCCATTTTGGGTGACCAAACTTAGCTGAAAGCAATGATTTTTCCTATTGGAAAATAACATGGGAAATATTGTTTTCCACTTTATCTAAAAGGAATCATTTATTCCTTTTAAGGAATTAACTGTGTGTCAAAACGCAACATATTGATGCAAGAAAAATTAAATAAAAAAGCAGGGATGGAAGGGGTTGAAAATCAGGAAAACATTTCAGAAAAAAACATGTGGGTGGGTTGTTTGCATCTACCCTGTCTCAAAGTCGAAATTATTTTATCATCTCTAGAAGTGATTTTCCTGGAGGTAATGCATTCGCCTAACATATGCACCTGTTTAAATCCCCAGGAAATGACCAAAATCAAACATATGACTGTTCAAAATATGTTGCGCTAACTTCCCTCCTCCTTTGGCAATCACCGCTCCAAGAGCTCGGTTGGCAGATTTTGCGAGTATTTTTACTGATTCATTATAGTCTAGGTGTTCATTAAAATATAGTCCAAGATATTTATAATCATGTGTGTAATCAAGTGTTATTTCACCGCATATAAATTGTTTCTGGCATCAATTTACATTTTTGGGGCGGAAATGCATTATTTTGGTTTTGTCTTTATTAATCCGTACTCTCCACTTTTTGCACCATTCATTTAAAATATTGAGTAGTTGTTGTAGATTATCTGAGCTTGGAGCGATCAAAATAATATCATCTGCATATGTTAAAATACCTATGTTAGTCCCTCCAATGTCAATGCCATATCCAGTGGTATTGATTTCTGATATTGATATGTCTGAAATGTTGTCACCTTAAGATGATGGCTTCTTAAGCGTCTTTAGCCTTGCCCAAGTCGGTATTTTTTTACTTATCTGGTCTTGAATTATAGAAATCAAGATAAGTAAAAGAGACCGACTTGGGCAAGGCTAAAGTGTCTTATAATCTGAGACTAACATATTATAATGAAGAAACAGGAATGTGCTCTTTTACACCATTATAGACTAAATAAAACAATTATGTAAAGATATATATATATATATATATATATATATAACACTTCATAAAAATATTTAAACCCAAATTGAACTATAAATAAATAAAAGTAACCATAACAACAAGGTAAATATATAATTGAATATGAATTATATTTGATTTACTACGTAACTATGGTATCTACTATGTATTTTTATTATAATGCGAATTAATGTAATTAAATGTCGTAATTGAATAATTGATATACTTATTACGTAATACATTCGCATGTTTATCCATTCCCAATGGAGATCAAAGGTATAACGTCATAATGTGCGATTTAAATGATAATCAGTTACCTGAAGAATAAAAGTGAAACCGGTAGTGACTGAATTACTTCTTCTGTTATTTTCTGTTTTTATAATCAATTTTTATATATATATATATATATATATGATATATTTTATGTGCTTTCAAATGTTGTCCTGTGTGGTTTTTCATTGTGATGTAAAATAATAAATTCAGTATTTTAGTGCCACTTTAGTGCAAACTGTATAGGACCAATTGATCAAGATACTAATATGCATAAGTTAATTACTTGAAGTGTTTTTCAATGGTGCCCCTTCTTCTTTCTCACTATGACATCAATTAAAAATTCACTATTCTTTTGTGACCCATAGTTGGTGAACAATTGATCTCAAAGAAACATAAAGAACATCAATATTCAATAGTTTGATATACATTTTTTGACTTTTTTGAAGGAAATCTGATAAGCGTTTTTTCTGAAATGGCGATGGCAAGATTTTTCGAAAAACCTTCAAAATGGCCACCAGAAAACAAGATGGCCGCCCAAAAGTTAATCAGCTCTAGTACTTGATATCCTCTATCATGAGTGTTTTGAAGGAAATCCGATGAGCGGATTTTCTGAAATGGCGATGACAAGATTTTTCGAAAAATCTTCAAAATGGCTGCCAGAAAACAAGATGGCCGCCCAAAAGTTAATCAGCTCTAGTACTTCATATGCTCTATCATCTCTGCGAATTTGGAGAAAATCTGATGAGCAGTTTTCCTTAAACGGCGATGACAAAAACGGGACGATCACGATCACGACCACGATCACGACCAGTATGGCGACTATATTCCACCGATGGTGTGATAAAAACTAAATATATATAATATTTATTTTGATTATTGATAGTTACAGACAAATGACAGAGATTTTTTCTTCAAAGGGCCATTTTAAACTTGAAAATAGAATGACCTATATTTTGAAATATAAAGGTCAGAATGACCTAATCTTTGGATTTGGTTATCAAACAAAGCCCCTTCTTTGATATCCCGTACAATTTATTCTAAATATCTTGTGGGCTTTTATAGGGTCTCACTTGTCCTGTAGCATAGAGATAGCCAACCTTTTGCCGTCAGAAGGTATTTTGACCCAATTATTGAGATATCTGTGTGGAGAATGATGGTTAACAAAAATGTTCAGATTGCCGTTTTGAATTGACCAAGTTTTTTGAGCTTGATCTTAGGTATTCAAACTTTTAACTTGGTTTATCGCTTGCTTGTTTGGCTGTTTGATTTGTTGTTGGTTTTACGTCATTGTTTGGTTAGGCTAGTAGGTTGTTTGTTCTTAAAATGTAACCACTCCTTGGTAACATACAAATCAGATTCTGAAACTTCTACAGAGAATATCAAATATCACCAGCAAGAACAGAACAAATATTTAACATATAAAAATTCTATTGAGGAATAACAACAATTACTTATGATATCACTACAACCATAATTTCTTAATCTATTGATACATCGCAGCTTTACATTGCAGTCCAGCTTAAAAGCTGAAGGAAAAGGGTGTGTGAAACATATTTTTTTTAGAATTTTGGTTAAAACATCAGGAATTAGTCAAATAAAGTTTTCATATATATTTTCAGTACATATATCATATGAATAAGTACAAAATAGATCAATGATAACAGACTGGGCTTTAAATGTTCTTATGTACTCTTTCTTTTGCTTAAAAACAGCAACATTTCAAACAATCCATAATGCAATTCATAATGCTTGACAGATCTTTAATTATGATTTGATATTTTGCATGATATTTTCATTTGCTGTATGTCTATGTTCCCTTACACAAATAAAAGGTTAATGTCAATGATTACATAATCAAAGCATGTCAACACTGTCATTAAACGACAGGAAAATAACAATATTGATTGGTATGTATGTTGATACTATTTTACTTATACAATTATATTATATCATAATATCCATGATTATAACTATTGATAATTTATTAAATGTTTAATAGTTTCATATTTTATGAATTTATTTAATACTGTATTATAGTAGAATACTAAGACAAATAGGAAAAATATAACAACTTTCATATAGTAATTATTCTCATGAAAATTAGTAAAAAAATCAACTTTAATTTTATTGAACATGCATCTATTTACATTTTTGAACTCTTAAGTATAGGCCTACATGGTCTATATACATGTAGAGAAGCATTTGAGTTAAAATGAGCTGTTTGTCAAAAGTCATACACAAATTGTATTTTGGTGGGCACAGTTTCCCATAAATGACTATAAAAAAAATATACAATTGCTTCAAGGTTATTATGCATCATACAACCTATACTCTACAGCCTCTATGGTAACAATAGAAACTATATGGCTACCTCAAGGAATACGGCGAGTCATGGCAGGCATAGTTTTCTGTAAGTAGAGAAATGCCAATAATCACCATAGATTTCAATGTTGTTGTACAACATATCCCAATTGGGAAATACCAATTCTATGACAGGCATAGAAAATCTAAAGTTACCTAAAGGCTGCTGTATGATATACAGTTACCTTTACAATGGCAATAGAAATTCTACACTCAGCTCAGAATCTAATCCCTAATTGAGTCAATCTCTATCAATGTAAAGTTACAAGGTGTAATTTTACAAATTAGCCTATTGGAAAACCATAGCAAATCTACAGTCGCCACAGAGTGTAAGGGAAGTCTATGATAGACACAGTTTCTCAAAATAGAGAAATACCAACGACCTTAGAAGACTTACAGTCATCTCGAGGTCACTGTACATCCTCAATGATAACCACTGAATTAACAGTATATGGTCACCACAAGAAATATGGCAAGTCTATTACAGACATAATTCTCCCTAAGTAGAGAAATGCCAATAACCACCATAGATTTCAATGTTGTCAAACAACATTTCTCAATTGGGAATACCTATGCTATGATGAACATAGAAAATCAAAAGTTACCTAAAGGCTGCTGTATGACGTACAGTCACCTCTACAATGGCAATAGAAATTCTACACTCAGCTCAGAATCTAATCCCTAATTGAGTCAATCTCTATCAATGTAAAGTTACAAGATGTAATTTTACAAATTAGCCCATAGGGAAACCATAGCAAATCTACAGTCGCCACAGAGTGTAAGGGAAGTCTATGGTAGACACAGTTTCTCAAAATAGAGAAATACAACGACCGTAGAAAACTTACAGTTGTCCTGAGGTCACTGTACATCCTCAATGATAACCACTGAATTAACAGTATATGGTCACCATAAGAAATATGGCAAGTCTATTACAGACATAATTCTCCCTAAGTAGAGAAATGCCAATAACCACCATAGATTTCAATGTTGTCAAACAACATTTCTCAATTGGGAATACCTATGCTATGATGAACATAGAAAATCTAAAGTTACCTAAAGGCTGCTGTATGACGTACAGTCACCTCTACAATGGCAATAGAAATTCTATATTCAATTCAGGATCTAGTCCCTAATTGAGTCAATCTCTGTCAGTGTAAATTTAGTGTGTAAATTTACAAGATCAGCAACCATAGAAAATATACAGTCGCAACAGAGTCTATGACAAGTCTATGATGGACAGTTTCCCAAAATAGAGAAATACCAATGACCCTATCTATGGTCATCTCAAGGTCACTGTACAGCATACAGTCTACACTGTACAATAACCATAGAAATTATATGGTCACCACGAGGAATGAAGCAAGTCTATGATATAGTTCTCCGTAGTAGAGAAATGCCAACAACCATAAATTTCAACGTTGTTGTATAATGGAGCATTTCAAAAGATCGATATCAGAAAATTAACTGTATTTGAAGAGTTAGGGGGAGGGAGGGGGGTCATAAGCATTAATCCGACATCGGCCTGGGAATTTTTCATCCAGTGCACTTTTGGTACTACTGAGCACTGAAAATAAAAAGATCACAACGAAGTAAAATTATACTAAAAATGATCTTTTTGAACCCTATTTATGGCAATCCTGAAGTAACAAATATGAAAGTTTTGTCAATGTATTCTGGTCTAGATAAAAAAAAAACACTGAACCAAACAACAAAATCGTCAAAAAACAGTAAAATGTGGACAGAAAAATACTTGTACAAAAATGATTTAACAAAATTAGATTTGTTTCTGAAGCAGGAAAGTTTGAGTATTTGGCGAGCTGATCTTCCAATTACTGACTTTGGAAGCCAGCACAATCCACCTAAGCCAATGGGTATGTGTTGTATGCATCCAAATGCCTTTAACGTGTCCATTTAAATGACCCAACAGTTCTTTAATGCTATTGTACTGCAGGTGCATACCGATTTATATTATATTATTATACATTCACCTTCTTCCAAGGCAGTCTTTTAACTTTGTGTCACCTATGGATTCACTTATGTATTCATTTATAGTTTTAAACCTTAGTGTATCTTAGTGTTAGATTAATGTGACTTTCGAAATGATGCATATCAACATTTCTCAGACACAATTATAAGGGGGGAGGGAGGGGTTTGTTCAAATAGAGTTACTTTTCCGATATTGATCTTTAAAAATTGCTCCATAACATATCCATATTGAGATATACTTATGATATGACAAAAATAGAAAATCTACAGTAACCTCCAGTTTGCTGTATAACACGTGGTGACCTCTTCGATGGCACTAAAAATTCTACAATCACTTTAAGATCTAGTCTCAAATTGTCTACAATGGCACTAAAAATTCTACAATCACTTTAAGATCTAGTCTCAAATTGTCTACAATGGCACTAAAAATTCAAATAAGGGTGTCAAATAAGTCTGTTCTCCCCCCTTAACTTTTTTATCTTTGAATTTATCATACTTTCCCATATATCATTTTGAAGCTCATGGAAAATGCTGATCACCCTCAAAAAATCATAAACTCCTCCTTATAAAATTGCTACAATGTTTCTTGTGAGGTTGTAGTTGACCTTTGATTACGTCAAAACAAGTCAAATTACCAGGTATAGTGAATGAAAAGTGAAAAGTTGATACTGCAGTGACAAAGCCAACATTGGGTGATTTTGATGTTTCTCAATATCATTACAAAGTAAATGTGTTACATTCAGGGGAGCCTTTGAAGCAGGGGCATTTTTCATCACAAAATAGTTGATAACACTTAAAATTAAACGTTCTGAATGATTTAAACGGGATCAAATCCTCGTAGAAATGAGGCCATCTGGGATGCTGGGGGAGACATACAGACTATTCCAAAAGTGAAATATGGACATCACTAAAAATACTCTAAAAATTTGGAATTTAACCAATCACTCTGAAATTTGGTGTGTGATCAGCAAATTAAATTCCCTTTAAGATGATATATACCAACCCTATGTTATCTCTGAATTAAAAAAGTTAAGGGGGGAGAACAGACTTATTTGACGCCCTGTACAATCACTTTAAGATCTAGTCTCAAATTGTCTACAATGGCACTAAAAAATCTACAATCACCTTAAGATCTAGTCTCAAATTGTCTACAATGGCACTAAATATTTTACAATCACCTAGTGTAAATTTACAATATGTATATGTACAATAGGTAAAATTACAAAGTAGCCTCCTAGGCAATCCTTCAAAATATATAGTCACCTAAATAAAAAGTCTAGTACTTTCACTCTCATTGATAAAATCATTCATTGATATTCAGCATATGTTAAACTTGTTGATGATAAATGAACAAAAATGTCTATTATCAGTATTCAGAGCTGACAGTGGATGTAGATCCCAGTCTCCATAGTTTCAAAGTCAGTTCATAGAGGCCATACACTTGGCAGTTAGGATCAAACACCACTATGTTTTTCGTGAATGCTTTGTATTCACGATTCCTCTTTTGGAACTTCTTCCAACCATTGGATGTACCATTCTGAAATAAAATTAGATAACATTAAGATGCATCAATTTTAATCAAACATTTCAAAAGATAAAGATTTAAAATTGTACATAAAAATATGTTATTCTTTATTTAAAACATCTATTCTAATATTTTTACCATTTTCTCATTCAAATTTTAAAATTAACTTAGTATAATGTATTAGTGGTAATTTTGCCTAATCATTTAATTTGCCTATTGCTTAATTTTTGTCAGGTTCGGAGAATTAAATGTCGAAAATATTATCCTCATAATGTTATCCCATGGAAAGTTTCTTGTCATTAAGAGAATTAGAATTAGAATAAAGGACCCATGGTCCTGTGCTCACAAAGTTTGGAACCTTCAGAGGAATGTATATCCCGACTTTCTATTGAAAATTTCTTTTTGGCAAAGCTCCTTTGTCCCTAGGCATCAGCATATATAATTTGAACCAAATCCATCAACTAGTATGGAAGTTATCAACATTTATATTTTTACGAAAAATGGGGCCATTTTGAATTGAGCGGCCATATTGAAAATTTCTTCTCGAGCAGATATTCTACACCCATAAGGCATAAGCCTATAAAATTTGAATCAAATCCATCATCTGGTATTTGAGTTGTCGCCCGGACAAACGAACAGACGAACACACGGACAGAAGGCGGGCGGACAAATGCACGGCTTTCCTATATCCCCCTCAAACTTCGTTCGGTGGGATAATTAGTACTTAATTAGCACTCTGGCAAAAGCGCATTTATGAGCACTCATGCCAAGAGTGCTAATTTAGTACTTATTCATGACATATGTACTCATTTCAAAAAATGCACTTAGTCAGTGCTCATAGCAGGCTCGTAGTCAGGGGGGTCCACAGGGTTTGAGCGGACCCCCCCCCTCCCCCGGCCAAAATCATGCAGTTTTTGACCATTTTGAACAAGGAAATTATTGCTCATCATATGAGTACTCATTTAGTACTAAAACTTGCAATAAATCAGTACTCGTGTTATAAGTGGTCAGTTTAGTACTAATATTTACTGAAATGAGCACTCAAGTAGCGCTGAAATCAGAAAAGAGAGCTTACCTTTCCTGGGGCAATGTTAGTCCTACTAGAGATATTTTGTCAGTGGGTTGGACTCTATCATGGTCTGATGGGTCTGCAAATGTAAGGGGCAGCATACCTTGTTTCTCAAGATTAGTTTCTGAAAACAAATCAATGATTTTCAGTTGCAACATACTCAGAATAGAAACCCATTCTACATTCTATGTATTGATTTCAATAGTAAATTCACATATTTGAGACAAGACCTATTTTAGCGATATTTAGATGTCAGGGAAATTATCACTTCATACAAACTCTTATTAATAAATGAGTATACTGTGTACCTTAAAGAAGTATTTCCCCATTCAACTGAAATATGCCGTAATTGTGACTCTAACCCCCTAGGAGGAAAGTTAGAACTGGTCAAAGTTCGCAAAATACCCAAATTGTCATTTTTTGACTTGAAACGAAAAAAACCCTATGTTCTGCCCCCCCCCCTAACCGTTGGTGTCATTCTCTATAGCCTAACTGTGTAAGGGTTAGGTTCACATGGCTTTAAGTTTTCAGGAATTTCAGGAAATTCCAGGGAAAAATTGACCAAAATCTGACCCCATTACAAATTTGGATTTATTTTTTGGGGCGAGTAGGTTGTCAACCAAGGGTCTCAAAATTAATGTCATATTTGTTAATTTTTTTCCTATGAAGATACTTTTTCCTCCAAATTTGAAAGTACAGGATGTTCAGGAAATAAAGATAATAATATCATAACTTTTTTATTTATTCATGGATTGCATTGAAAGTTTCAGAGATTATAGTTTTATAGTTTAACATATTTTAACTTATTGTTAGAGTTTCAGCTTCAAGCGATTTGATTGGTTGATTCTGTGGTTGTCATAGCAACTTGAGTAGCACTAAGGCGGGGCAGGTGGAATAACTACAGTATATTTGCATGTTTTAAATGTTTTAAAAAGAGATTCTATTGTGTTTATGACTTAAAACGGATGCTTAAACGTAGTTATAACTAAAAGCCCGAAATTCTTTGCCAATTTATCAATTTATTCTACAAAATTTCCCCCATTCTAGACACAAACTCTTTGCCTCTTGAACCTTCTTCAAATACTTCACAGAATTCTTCTTGGCTCATTTCCTAAAGTCTGTTTAACAAATGTGAACGTATGGTATGTGTATTCTCAAATGCATGTCCTCTTAAGTCCTGTTTTGATTCAGCAAAGAAGTATATATCATTTGGCGCTTGGTTGGGTGAATGAGGTGGATGCTTGAGTTGCTCTAATCTCAGCTACTCAATTTTCTAGTGATTATGGCAGCAGTATGGGAGGGGGAATTGTCCAAGTGGAAGAGAAATTGCATCCCGAGTCGCTTTCTATGTAATGCCTGCATTAAGTCATGAAAATTCCACTGAAAATCATTAAAAAGCATTTATTTGACTTTTATATCATGAAACAAAGCAATAGGAGAATTTTATCATGGAGATGCACCAAGAAAGCTTTAAATATGGAGTCAAAATCGGTTTGCCATGCTAAATGTTGCACAGAAACTACTGCAGTCATTCCATATGCCCCGCCTTAGCGCTACTTGCGTTGCTATGCCAACCACAGAAATGACAAATCAAATCGCTTGAAGCTGAAACTCCAAAAGTAAGTTTAAATATGTTTAAACTATAATCCCTGCAAATTTTATTAAAAATTTATGTCATTATTATCTTTATTTCCTGATTTTTTGGAAGGATAACCTACCGAAACCCATCACTTGCTTAGCCCTTGTTTTACACCATTCAATTTTCAGGAAATTTGAAATTTGTTGCTTTAGCCATGAGTTCAGTGTAGCATCGCCATTCAAGTCATGAGGAACTGACAAACTCAATACTATAAGCATCAGAAGCATAATACATTTGAGTGCTGTACAGCAATAGTGTACACTCACCTTGTATTATTGCAAAGCTCTTTACAATGATAGCTCTGCCTCCTAGATGACGTGGTTCTAGAGCTGCATGTTCCCTGCTGCTGCCCTCGCCATAGTTCTCATCTCCTTCTACAACCCATGAAAGTCCATTGGCCTGTATCAAAAGAGCAGCATGTTTGAAACTCTTAATTTCACATGTAATGTATGCATTAAAAATATGTTATTTACAATGTCCAAGACAACAAATGCATATGTATCAGGCTCCTAGTGACCTTTTGTTACTTTGAAACTGGAAAGGGGTTCACTCTAACCCCCTTGGCTACAGGCTTGTGGTACACCATCATACTCTCCAGTCAGATTATTACTACTTTTCAACTATCAATTTTACTACCTCCAACCAAAACCTGTGAAGTTCATTTGCCGGCAGAAAATACAAAAGGCATGAACATATCTTCTATATTTCAACAATTTAAATAGAAGACTATACTAACCCTATGAGTAAATTGTTTGATATGTTGTCAAGATGTCCTCTGTATTTCAACAAACACAGCATAGAAATACTGTATATCATTATGTTTGGATAACTGAAATACAAACAGATATTTTAGTGACATTCCGGTACATTACAAAGGCAACACGATTAAACATCACAGCTTCTAACAAATTATTTACTAAGAACTATTGGTAATGATTTGTAATACTGATCGAGATCTACTACACTGATGAGCTTACATTATCAGCCACTAGTCATGCCCCATTACCCTCATTTACAATACATTAATAACCGTAAACTAAGGAAACATGTACTGATCATTAAGTCATAGCACTTCTTGTGATTTGTCTTTGACCTATGACTACTGACCTATACCGGCGATTACTAGAGTGCTGCTAACTCGATAAAAGGCTGGCGCTGGCTAGAATTGTCTATGGTTCTAGCCAGGATAAAGATACCAGTTCTTCAACTCGACAATGGGAAGAACTGCTCTACCGTAGTGACTAATATGTCATGATTGACATCTAAAGAGTCAATAAAAGATATACATATACTGAACATTAAGTAAATACCTTGATTAGAATACCCATAATTATCTTCCAGATCTTTGCCAGACCATTTCTCAAATGGTGTCAGTAGTTGTAGATGCTTACTTTCAGGGGATACGTCCACTTGGAGACTAGAGCCCTCTGCTGGTAGTTCCTGGTATGTGTCCTGACCTGGAAGGTTGTCACCATATGGTGTGCCTAGCATGAACTTGGAACCTAAATAAATATGTTCATCACCATATGGTGTGTCTTCTAGCATAAACTCTCAACCTAGATAAATATTAGGTAGTAAGCTAGCACCCAAAAATGTATTAGTTTGTGAACAAATTGAAATTCTTATGTATTTTTATGTGATACCTCAGAAAATTTTTGTCTGACGCGCCATATCCGGGGCGAACATTGTCAAATTGGGGTTTTCGACCCTAAAATGGAAAACTACAGGGGGTACTTTATCATCATTGAATAAATCATTCAGTTGGTCTTCAATCATCATGATAATTGTGCTGAGAGTTGATGAGATCGTTTTGAGGTAAATATAGTCTAATTGATTTCACATCAACAACTGAATACTACAGTAGTATGTTTCAAGATTGTGGGAACCACAATTTTCGTTCAAAATATCCTTAATTTTGACAAAACCTGAACATGTACATCATGTAGAATATGGATTTTTCACGAATTCGGATCAATAGATATCAGAACATTTTAGCACACTCAAAATAACCAGTACAGATCAAACATTTAAATTTTCCAAACTTTAATACTGATAGAAGTAAAGGTCCCAGCCTCGTTTTGGTTTTCAAAATCTTGTAGAATCTGCGATTTGGAGGATGCATTGAATGATACGTTTAGAAGCTTATATTTCTTTTAAAATATTCAAATAGATTTGAATAATCATCTTCAATTTCCTCCCGATAATCGATCCATTATAGATAAATTAATCGAAACAAGCATTCAGGTGTTTTAGGATACAAAAACAAAACAGAACAGATGTATGATAATTAGAGGTTATGTCACTATCGTTGCATATATGCCCGAGAGTTTCAGTGATAAACATGTATGGCCTGACCTCCAGGGAGGGACATTGATCACTGAGAACCGAGGGCATATGTGCAACTATAGTGACATAAATGATTTATAACATACCTATGATGATCTAGTCTGATCAGAGACTACTGTTTTCTTATCTAATTGTCTAGCTATGGTTCGGAAATGATGATTTATCCCCATGTTTGTATCTTACGAGTCAATTTGACCTGGGCCTAATGTATGACGTAGTTCCAGCGCTTGACCAATCAGAAAGTTAGCGGGCGCGGGCTTTTCAAAAGTTATATTGGCCCGCTGTCTTGTGAACACTCTACACTATACCTCATCATAGCTATGTTATAATGATAATTATTGACATATGATAAACATACCATTATGGGCAGTGAGTTCATCTATGAGTGGGCTGGTGATGTCACAAAAGTATGAGTGGCAAATTTGGCATCATTGCGACAAGTTAAGTTCCTGTTATATCACCCTTCTTGACATCACGTTTGTCAAGCACCATACCAACTGCCTCTCCAAGAACAACTGCCTACAATAAAGAAACAAACATATCGGCCATCATTGTAAATTCAAAGCCACATCTGATTCATAGTATTTCAGCTAATCTAAATCTAAATTCCTAAGTTTATCAACATGGAAAAAGATGATTATGACATATCACACAAACATAGCTGCAACAAATGACTTGTGTTTGCTTAGAAAGGTTAAGGCGCTTGATCATTATGTTCAAGAGATGTTTGTTAAACTGATTCAATAGTTTTGTAAAATGAGTTATTATTGTCCATACACGGTCTGCTCTGTCTTAAGAAACAAGCCATATGCATATGAACAGCTCAAAGTATTGCTTTGATTTTTCCAGACATACATGTACCTGTCCATCTCTTTCAATGGTAGCTCTGATCTGTTCTGAGCCAGGTGTGATTGTGAATGCAGCCTTGGCCTTGACACCTTTATCCAAACACTGCTTGGCTATAGCTGCAGATCTGCTCATTTCTTCATAACTGCTGTTGGTACAACTTCCAATCAGACCTAAACATTAAAATCAATAGAGTTAGCATTACAGAATTCAAATTTTTATATGTACTCAAAAGATTGTATGAAATTTTCAAAATGAAATTACTTTATTATTTACAGGTTGAGCCAAAAAATGTAACCCTAACGAATCTTAATAACTCAGTCATCCAGTATGGGTATTGAGTCATATTTGGCACAACTGACCCTTGTTCAATGTACTTTCATTCTTCTAAGTTTCATTTTTCTACTCAAAAGGTTATGATTTTATGGCCATTTTACAAAACATGCTCCAAATGCCAAAACATACCAAAACCACCCAATATGAATCGCCAAAATTTTACCTTTGGGGCTATTTCAAATATAATGTTTACATTAAAAACTCTAGAAGCATCAGAGAGTTGAAACAAGATATTAGAAGGGAAATGAGAGCCTTTACACAAGATATTTGTGAGCGTGTAGTCAAAAAACTTCACCCGATGTGTTAAATTTGATTCAAAACACAAGACTGTCATTTTGAGGATGTTTTTTAAAATGGCTATAAAATCATGACCACTTTGAGTGGACCCATGAAACTTAGTAAAATGAAAAACATTGAACAAGGGTAACTTGTGCCAAATATGATTTTAACCCCATACTGGATAAGGAAATTATAAAGATTCGTTTGGGTTACATTTTTTGGCTCGCCCTGTACTTGGGTGGTTCTGTCAGATTTCAATGTTATTTCGCAATCTTATTGTATCTTAAGACAGAATTAATTCAATATTCAGGAAGTTCATATAAACTTCCTACATAGATACCATGTGGGGTAACTCTCAAAATATTTTTCTAGACAAGCTGTAACATTGAAATGAAGTTGCTACATACCAACTTTGATGTCCAAAGGCCAGTCATTCTTCTTGGTTCTGTCTCCACGCGTCTGTATGGGATGTGAAAGTCAGAAGTGAATGGACCATAGACATGGGGCTCAAACTGGAATACAGAAAATAGCAATTCGAAATTTGAATTGTTCCATCATTTATAATATGGCAACTGGCACAGATGCTTTATTTTTTCAACCATACTATTAAAAGTTATGAAATTAAAACTGATATTACAACACAAACAGATAATAATTAAATGAAAACACAGAATTAAACTCCGTGCCAAGAACTGATGGCCAAGAACTGATGAAAAGTCAGTCCAACCCAGTAGGGATTGAACCTACTATCCCAGATACATAAGTACCTACGACTACACAATACTTCAGGCTTTGGCATTCTATCCATGAATTAATCTATTACAGATGTGCTCACTTTATTATGCTTAACTCACTCAGATTTATCTCAATAAGCTGATCATATTAACATCATTTATCTGCAGCAAGGAGATCTTGCCTCACATCATCAGCAGTCTCACCTATACCTGCAGCCAATACACAATACAATGTTAATATTACATACTTCTCACAGGACAGATTGCTATAAAGTAATGATAAAAAGGATTGGACAGAAGGGTTATGCCTATGATAAGCCTCTCCGAGTGAATAGCAATGCTTTAAATGCCCCATATAAACTTATATCATAGTCTTATCATGAAAAAGTAATATTTGAATGATTAAACTATATGTCAAACTTTGCATGGTGCCTTTAACCATGTCTTACTCCAATGATTAGAGAACAATGGACATGATTAACTTTTGAAAGACTATCTTGAAACTAGACAACAGCAACGCCAAAGCATAGCAAATCCCATTGAACAGCCAAGGCTGGCATACTAACAAACAAAGAATATAGCAAAAATAATGGCGACCTTCTACCAAAAGTGGCATTAGACAGTGTGCCATGCTTATAGTATTCACATACCAAATATGAACAAAATCACTCCACTACTTTTCGAGTTACAGCAAAAATCATAAAATAACGAGTAAAGGCCCCCTTTTTCAAGATGGCTGCCATGTGCTTCTTTAATATTTACATTTCTAGCTTTATTAATGTCCTTTATAACTTTTTACATATAAAACATATTGCTATTACAGTTTTACATATTGCACCTAAATAACTGTAAAATCGGCATTAAAATGGCCACCATTTTTAAATGAGCGGCCATTTTGAAAATCGGCTTTCGAGCAGAACTTTTAAAACCATAGGGTATATGTGTACAAAATATGAACAAAATCGGGTCAACTGTATTTGAGTTATTGCCTGGACGGATATATGTACGTACGTACGGACGGATGGACGGACGGACGGACAGGCAGACGGACGGAGGTGCTCCCTATATCCCTCCGAACTTTCTTCTTTTGACAGTATACATTATACATTTTCACCATGTTTGGTCAGTCATCGGTGAGGGTATAACAAATACATGTATACCTGATCTGTTGGTGGCATCAAAATATGCTTTCATACAGTGGTTGTACGGAAGCACAGATGTTGCAGCACCTATTTCAGCACCCATGTTCCATATTGTATCCATACCTAAACAGTAATAAACACATGTTTAAAGGTTGATTGCCTGGAAATATTTACACAATTGAACATGTTGAACAACTAATATACATACTTTTTGTGGCTTGGTTGAATGGCTATGAATCCCAAGTTCCGATGTGTCTCATCAAGAAGACAATAGAGTGACAGAGATTATGTCAAGCGGAGTTTATAATTTTTGTGCGAATTTTCTTCTTGGATCGAACAATTTCATTTTAATTTGATTAACTTATATTACGATAGGTGGCAAAAGGTCTCAAGGTAGGTCACGTGACACAAAACAACAGATCATATGACTGCTCAGCTTCAATTTTGCTCTCGCAGTCGAAACTGAAACTTCTTTCATCAATATCTAGGTTATTTTTTCAGCCTCCAGTATTTTGACAAAAGTAAGTTCAGGTCATAGCCATTCTTCGGGGCACATTTGAGGCACCAACGATTTATTGAGTTTTTCTAAGGAATTATTCCCGATTTCCAGCTATTGCACCTTTAATTGATTAGTTATGTTTTTGGTATTATAGAATAAAGGGACTTATTTTCCAAACACTGGCTATGATACTGAACAGTATAAAATATAATTATTCATACTCATGTACATGTATGATCAAAATCTTTTGATGCATTTTTATTTTTTTTCTACTTAAAATGCAATTTTAAAGTGCACAAATATAAATCACTTGAAACAAGAATATGCACATATAGTAAAACAAGTGGAAGATATTTGAAAATACTTGAAGTGGTTTACCTTTACAAGATATGGAGTGCAAGCCTGGGCCAAAGTATTCTATAATGGCTCCTGTGCCTCCTTTAACTGTGAGGATTGCCTGTCACCTTAAGGATACCATCCTTTGGTGAGGTCCACTCACTCAACTCTCCTGTCAGCTTAACTCCAATCATCTACAGTCAAAACATAAACATGTACCATATTCTCCCTAATGAGTCCTGACAGTGCAGTTTTCAAATTAAAATCTAAAAGAAAAAAAATTTAGATTGATATCTTGTTGTGTCAATAATTGGAACTAATGCATTAAATTTTGTGTTTTCTTGAGTTGTTTGTGCACTCACTGGAACTGTTCGCTCATTAGAGAATATGGTAATTTTACATTGAGTTACCGTAACAAAGTTAGTATATTAGTACACAGAATTCATGTTTCTTATAATTTTTGATGGAACAAATCGTGAAACTTTGTGGGTTGGTTCTGTATGGTATTTCAAGCAATTTTAGTCGAGTGAACAAAGATGTACAAGCCTCATTTTGGAAAATGTCATGTTATACCCCTCAGCCATTTTCAGGGAGGGGGTCAAAAATGAAACAAGAACACAAATGTGTACAATATGTCCCCACCAATGGGTGATCCTGTCAAATGGTTATCCTGAAAATGAGTAGACAAGACTTTACCATTACAATTTTGGGACGGAAAATGCAAATGACCACCTTAAAATTTAGCCAGAATGCCAAAAAAATAGTCAGCTCTAGATGTTCATACTAGAAACCATCCCTGAAAATTTGAAATTGATCAGTCAAACAGTAAACCAGAAAACGCGTAAACAAGACTTTACAGAAAAGATTTTAGGACAGAAAAATCCAAAATGGCTGCCTTGACATTTGCCCAGAATGCCTAACAAGAACATAAATGTGTACAAAATGTCCCCACCTATGGGTGATCCCATCCAATGGTTATCCTAAAAATGAGACAAGACTTTACCGACACAACTTGAGGACAGAATATCCAAAATGGCCACCTTTAAATTAACCTAGAATGCCCAAAAATTAGTCAGTTCACCCCTGAAAAGTTGAAATTGATCCCTCACACAGTTAACCAGAAAACATGTAAACAAGACTTTACAAACAAGATTTTAGGACGGAAAATCCAAAATGGCTGCCTTGACATTTATCCACAATACCAAAAAACTAATCTCTTCTAGATTTTCATACTCAGAATCATCCCTGAAAACTTGAAATTGATCTACCAAACAGTTCACCTGGAAATGCGCAGACAAAACTTAACAGACAAGATTTTAGGACAGAAAATCCAAAATGGCTACCTTGACATTTACCCAGACTGCCAAAAAACTGATCAGATCTAGATTTTCATACTAAGAATCATCCCTGAAAATTTGAAATTGATCTACCACAGAGTTTACCTAAAAACGCGTAGACAAGACTTTACGGGGAAGATTTAAAGATGGAAAATCCAAAATGGCTGCCTTGACATTTATCCAGAATGCCAAAGAACTAATCAGATCTAGATTTTCATCCTAGGAATCATTCCTGAAAATTTGAAATTGATCTACCGATTAGTTCATCTGGAAATGCGTAGACAAGACTTTACAGACAAGATTTTAGGACGGAAAATCCAAAATGGCTGCCTTGACATTTACCCAGAATGCCCAAAAACTAATCAGATCTAGATTTTCATACTAAGAATCATCCCTGAACATTTGAAATTGATCTACCAAACAGTTCACCTGAAAATGCGTAAAAAAGACTTTAAAGACAAGATGGACGGAAAAATCCAAAATGGCCGACAATAAAAAAGTGATTATGAGTTTTTGCTGATTTATTTTTACAAAATTATCACATATAACTACTGTTAACAATAACATAGGCTTTTACAACAAAGTACACCTGACCTGTATGTACAGACGGACGGACAGACAGATAGACAGACAACCAGACGGACGGACGCGCCTAGGCCGACAATATGGCCCCACACTATGTGGTGGGGAGATAAAAAGCAACAGTGAAGCCGTTTTTCTTGAAGTTTGCAGACAAGGATTTTAGCATTTGACTTCAAAATGGCTGACAGGAAGTAGGTATCGAGTTAATTTTTTTCATCCACATCTGTAGGCATTCATAAGTTATCCCTGAAAATTTGAAGGTGATATCTGTAGCGGTTTTGGAGAAAACTGCCGGATGTACAGACAGACGGACGCGCCTAGCCTGACAATATGGCCCCACACTATGTGGTGGGGACATAAAAAATGAAGCAAAATGTGCACTTTTTCTATAATCAATTGCATTTTTTTGTATATGGATGAAGATATTTTATTGTAAGTTAAAGATCTGTTACATCTTTTCCCAGCAACACAAAATGTAAAAATCAAAATATTTGCTCAATCTAAAATTGATTGAGTAGCTTCTAACAAGCTTTCGAACTTTGACACTGATATAATAAAATATGCTGAATCAGCACTTTTGAGCCTGAACTGTCGCCTGCAGGCAATAATAACAATGCAACATAGACATTTCATCAATACTGATACAACTAATGCACAAAATATAACTAGTATGACAGTATGCTTTAATTTGACATTGATGTCTACTTACCCCCCCCCCCCTCCATAACCAAAGGCCAGATATTTAGTTAATTTTTTTCTTTTTTCTTATCTAATAAATCCTGTATGAACTCAAAAATGTTTACATGTATTGAGGCATGAATTATGTATTTCCTTGATTTTATTTCAGTTCTAGAACCATCTTGGAAGAGAAGATATACAATAACATGTAATTAGCATAGAACTTAAAGAATGTCTATATTATATTTGGACATCAAAGGGTTATACTCATACTTTTCTTTAGGCAGACATCATTAAAATAACTTATAAGCCTAAAATATAACATATTTAGATTGTGGCAATATAAGATTCCCCAGAATTAAGGAGGATTATTTTATTATAATTTTTTGAAATTTTACCCCTCTGAAAATTATGGGTGGGGGGTACAAAATCAATTTTCTCCCCAAAAACAGCTCTAGAACTTTGTACATGCGGATAAAAATGTTTTAAATGGTTCACAGATCCACTAAATTAAATTTACGATTTGTTCCATCCAAAATCATAAGGGCCGTTTTTTTAATGAATTCGGTGTACTAATACCTGTTAATTCATAAATACATTCACTAAAATATAATTATCTCAGAAATAGCAATTAGAGGATAAGTTAGCTATGACTTACCTTTGGGCATTTCAGTTCCCAGGGTATATCAGCCACGACATCTACAGCATCAACGCTACTCAATATAGGCCCCTAAGACCTCCTCCATTGGAGATGTGGCCGTCTGTACCGATCATCAAAAGACCTGGGAAAGCAGGATTCTCAAGGACAATCTATAATAGACAGGCAATACCTATTTATTTTGTTTACAAATATTGTGAAAGATTAAATGTTCCAATTGTTTAGCTTTCATTATGCATTCATTCCCAAAGAGACAAATGTAATCTACATTTCACAATTTAGAAAAGATTCCAGCATACACAAAGGGAGAATTAATTTCATTGAACAAAATAAACAATGAATGCACTCAAGTTGTTTCATTGGTTAATATCACAAAATAAATAAATTCCTCATAGGAGACAGTAAGCCCTTTGACATTCAACAAGATTTTATAAAGATGTAACTGGTGAATGATTCCACTGCAAGGCTTCCAGAAGCCAACATCATACTGTACAAGTGGTATTTAATCTGAGTGGTTAATTTGTTGAATGGTCAAATTATATCATTTTCCTCAACTTAATTTTCCCAATGGCAAGAAACTGTCAATCCTGACAGGAGAATACATCGGTAATCAGTATAAAGATAACAAATCATTTTCACTGGGAAACTTAAAACTTTGCCTATGACATGTATTCAAAATTGAATAATATAATACATACTTTAAGACTACAAATATGGTTGGTCTTTTACACATGGTCAGTCTTTTACACATTTTCCTCAAATCCTGTTGTGATGTTAGCTGTGGAAAAAGCTTCGTAAAACCCATATGACTAGTGTCTACTTATTGTACTTACTAGTACCTTCCGGTTCATCCTGGGGGAAACTATGTCACATTTCAAGGTGTCACCTTATGGATTCTAGCTCACTCTGTGACAGCACCTCTGCCAGTGTCACTGCAGATCAGTGTGACATACACTTAGCTCCACACTAAAATTCATAATGAAAATGCTGTTACTTTTAACAGTGTACATTAAACAATCCTAAGGAGCTTACATTTATGACTCAAACCTCTTTTTGTAATTTTTAAATAAAAATCATGTGGATTTTTGAAAAGGCCAATTAATAAATCATAATAGCAGTTGCTATTCATCCAACACTAATTATCCATGTTAAATTAACTGATGAATGGATATTTGATAATATATTAAGAGGTTATTTTCTTATTTGGCATCCACTTGATTTTAAAGCTTAACACATTGTAGAAATGTAGGAGCCACAGCCCTGTGCTCAGAGTGTAGATTCCTTACAGGAATGGATATCCTGACTTTCAACCAAACATGTTTATTTGTAGTCTCAAACTTTGAGAAACTTGGCACAGCTTGTGAGCTAGTTTGATGACCTTGAATATTTTACTTTTCAGAACTCTTGTGATTAAACTGACCAAAATTTGAATCCAAAATCAATTACATTTTTGAAGGTCAACTAAAGGTCAAATCTCAAATATAAGGTCATATTTGAACTGAAAAATAGGTTGAAATGAAACAGGTTGAAAAATAACCTATTTTTAACACATCAATCATCATTGACATCTAATATCTCAAAAACAGTAACAATTTAATGTTGAGCAATTTGAAGAGAATATAGTTACAATTAATTTATTACAAGAAATAATGAAGTATAAGGACTTTGAGAAACTTGGGAAACTTGCCATAGACTTGATATATGAGAAACTATTTTTTCAAATGTTATTGAGCAAAGAACAGGTCCATTTAACAGGCCATTGGTCCACTTAGACTTTTTCCAAAAAACTCATTATTCCATTTACCTTTAAAACTGATTGCAATTTGTAGATAAACCTTTTTTCTTGAGATGTGCAATTTCAAAAAGTGGCATTAGTTTTCAGTTTCTTTGAAAAATTGGCAGTAAGAACCCCTATCGCAAGGCTGTCTGAATATGGGTACACACCATGTTTACCATCAAAATAATACCAAAGCTTATCATTACATACACTTTATTATATGGAACATATGGCATACAAGCATTCAGAGTAGAACATTTAACAAAATCTAGCTATTTATGAAGTTTAATAATGCAAATCTGGAAAACATTGTCATTTTTTGTTTACTTTTTTTATCAAGTTTTAGCATGGTGCTCATTTCCTTTCGTTGAAAATATAACCATCAGCCCACACTCCCACAAAAAAAGATATTGAAACTGTATAATGCAGAGACAGTAAAGTAGCTTCTCTGCAAATATCATTTTTGTGGGAGTGTGGGCTCACCACTAAAACTGAACTTTTATGATGAAAATACGGCTGACTGGTTTATGTTTTCAATATGGCTGCTAACCTGGACATACATGTACACTACATAACTGCATGTACAGATTAGGCCATTCAAAATTAATTATATGTTTGCATTCTGATGAAGGGCCTTAATTATATTAATAAAAACTACAAAACCTTTATTTATTTAAAGGGTTTTATATATTAACAAGTACAGAGTACATGGGAGCATTTTGTTTTTTCTGAAAACATGGAATTAAGTGACATTAATTACTAAAAATCTTTGAATGGCCTAAGTGTTTTTCTAAATAGGGAATAAGTAGAAATTATTTTAGGCAATCCTTTAAGTGTCATGCCATTTATACATGATGCTGCCTTAGATTTTATGATATATTTTGAAATTCAAATATGGGAATTGCAAATTGGCAAATAACTTTAAAACTAAGTCTCCATACAGACATTTAATTTCAAATTCCAATGCAAATGCCAATAGGCATTTATTAAAAGTGACCCTATAACTATTTAGAATATGGCAAACATGTTTAGAAAACTGGCGAGAAGCAATTGAAATAAGAAAATCCATTCTCATGGAAGTGCCCTTGTGTGCATTTAACTGCAGCCATTTTATCCTAATTGCCCATGGGCATTTAAAATAATAATCACATCCTAACTCTCAAAACATGCTTATATTAGGATACTGTTGGAGTTTCAAAAGGCAACAAGAACATTCATTTTTGAAACAGGAAAATTTAGTCCCCCCCCAAAAAAAATGCCCATATGGGGATTTATTCTCAAAATTTTCATGTAATTGCCCGTGAGAATTTATTAAAAATATTTTTTTATTTCCATTCACATGTCTTATTATCAGTCACAATCAAATTAAGCCAATTGCTTTCATTTCTTGTGTTAGAAAACAGCAAAATTTTGACAAAAATAGCAACTCTCAAAGTTGACCTTTAAACCACCCTAATGTCAAGGTCATATGTCAAAACTCTCAGAAATCACATTTTAAGTAATAAGTCATACTTCCTCTTCAATTCCATGTCAATATATACTTGTTTTGTAGGGGGGCTAAAAGAGGGGTTTACCGCCACCTGTCCTTTCAAGAACTGCATAGCAGTCTTAATTTGTGCGGCCAATGACCAATGGCTTGGCTATCACTTGTACTTACCTTCCAGTTCATCCTGAAGGAGACTATGTGACCTGCCCAGGTATCACCTAATGGTTTGTTGCCATGGTCATGTCTCAGATCTGTCTATAAGAATAACAGTGCATCTAGCTCAATTGTGACAGCATCTTTGTCAGTGTCACTGCAGATCAGCGTGGTATCTACACTAAGTTACAGTCTAAAATGTATATTGAAAATACTGTTATACACGTGGTTTTTATAATCATGTTTTACTTTTAACAATGTAAATCAAACAATCCTTAGGGGTTGACATTTATGAATTAACTTTTTGTAATTTTTAATTAATTTATAAAAATTATGTAGCTTTTTGGAAATGGCTAAGTAATTAATCATAATAGCAGTAGTTATTCTAACATCTAACATTAATTATCCATGTTTAATTAACTGATGAATGGATATATAGGGCCCCAGCCAGAGTTTGAAAGTATTGTTTAACCATCTAAATAAAACATATCATTACTTTAAAAGCTGTATTGGAAATTTTCTGAAAAAAGTTGACTTAATTTTGAAAAAAAGTTATTGATATTTAATTTTTGAAATTTTAGCAGCAAAAGTTTAAATTTATTGACAATCAAATACAGCACTTTCCACTTTCACACCTCATTCTCTTATATGTCATAGCACCGGGAGTTTACAATGTGATACCCAGTATTCTCCACGGGAGATTTGTAAGTATTCATTTATTTCGATGTTTTGACAAAATATGGTCCTTTCCATTTCATAGAAACATTGACCATACCATGCAGATATACCTCTTGTATCACTGCGTCTAAACATTTTGTCTAAACATGGTCTGAAACTTCTTAAACCTTCTAGAAAGCACAACAATTTTTTGAAAAACAATGATAATTTTTCACGAAAATCATCATAGTTTCTACAATTTTAGCCCTTTCGTCTTGAAATACTGTTAAGATTAACAATACAATTTTGACATATCATCCAGACACTTCAGTTTCCCAAATCAATGAAAGAATTCTTGGGAATTAACTTTTCTTTGAAAGTGTATGACGTAAAAGGAGTATGACATTCAGGGAATAAAAATCTACAATGAAATGTTGTATACCTCCTTTATGTCGTATACTTTCAAAGAAGGATTAATTTCCTTTCATTGATTTGGGAAACTCAAGTGTCTGGATAATGTATAAAAATGTATTGTTAATTTAATCAATATTTCAAGATGATAGAAGTAGAATTAGAGAAATTATGATGATTTTTGTGAACAAAGATCGTTTTTTTTAAAATGTGCTTTCTAGAAGGTTTGAGAGGTTTTATACCATGTTCAGATGAATTGTTGAGATGAAGTGATGCTTGATGTATATCTGCATGGTATGGTAAATGATTCTACGAAAAGGAAAGAATCATATTCTGTCAAAATGTCGAAACAAATGAGTACTTACAAATCTCCCACCGAAAATACATCGTAAAGTTCCATTGCTACGACGTATAAGAGAATAGGGTGTGACTATAAAACACATTATTTTATATACCCCACTGGATAGATTAAGTAAAGTAACATAATTTAAACAAATAAATTCAATTTTAAATGCATGCATTTAATTTTATGTTTTTAAACACGTTTGTGAACTCATTTCTCTCTTATTCTTCAACCAATCTTCTAAATTTTTTAAACATAAAATATATTAAGGAGTATGCTATCCATTGGTGTGCATTACTGCTTATTAATTGATGAGGACAACAAAAAATTATTTGAAATAAGTTCACAATTTTTCGAACCAAAAGTCTTTCAAAATCACCATTTTGGAAATTAAATTGCAAAGTTTCACAAACCACATTTTGATAACAATTGGTAAGACTATAATATAAGTCAAAGTGATTTGAACTTTATGTGGGGCCTTTTATATATTAACAGGCTATTTTTCTCTGTGGCATTCATTTGACTTGAAAGCTTAACACATTATCACTGGTTCCCAACTGGTTATAAAGATATTACATCTTTATAACAAAATGTACGAAGTTCCATCGGAGGAAATTTTTATTTTCATCACAAGGAAGTCAATTTGTATTCAAATAATTTACCCGAGTGTTAATTTCCTCCAATGGAAGTTCATCCATTTTGTTATTAAGACATAACATCTTAATAACCAGGGGGTCATTAACAGAACTTTCGTAAGGATACTAATTCGCAAGTCAATTGTTAATTTCATGGATTTGGTAAATGTGCATTAACAGAACTTTCTTAAAGTTGCGAACGATTCACAAAAGTTATGAAAAAATGACGTCACATATGCTTTCGTTCGTAACTTTAATAGCACCTCGGACCCTTTCGTAACTTTGCGAATTGGCATATTTCTCATTCATTTCTTATGTAAGGTATACAGTTTGGCAAAAACAAATTATTTTTTATATGCATGCCAAGTTTCAAGCTAAAATATCCACTAATTCTTGCACGATTAGCAAATATGTTCCCGAGCTGGGAATTTTTGAGATTGCGGAAACAGGTTTAATCACAGCGCGCAATGATATTAAATGACATCATATTTTTATTTGTGCTAAATAATGATGAAAGATGACGTCACAATAAGAAATTCGTTAACGAACGATAAAAGTTACGAATGACTTACGAAAGTGTTCAGTTAATGGCCCATTCGTAACTTTACAAATTCGTAAGTCATTCGTAATTTTTTAAATATTTACGAATTTCATAAAAATACGAATTACGAATTTGTAACTTTGTGAAAGTTCTGTTAATGACCCCCAGTTGGTGACCAGTGATTAACAGAAAAATAAGTTTATCACTTACCTCATATCAGAATAGGTTCGGGAGTAGTAGATCTGTTTATTAAATCAACCTGTATTACCTTGTTCATCTTCCATCATAATTCTCAATTGCTCTACTTACTCATTGTTTTGTTTTTGTCTAGTGTTATTTTTATTACTTTGCTATTCCATTGTAACATTGTGATATGTGTCAGAGCTGCAAATCATATTATTTAATTTACTGTCTTCTGTTTGCAATTTCCCCTTTGTCTCCTCTGATATTGCTGTTCTTTCTGCTTTGGTCTGTTTCTTTATTCATTTTCTAAGTTGTGTTGACTTCCTGTTCATCTGTTTTGTATATTGTCTTATTTTGTTGTTGATTCATTTGTTGATATTACCACCTTCATAAGTATCCATTGTCGCCATAAGCATCACTATTGTCGCCATAAGCATCGCTTTTGTCACCATATGCATAACTTTTGTTGTCATAAGTATCCCTATTGTTGGCAAAAAAACATCCAATTAGCTTAGTGGGTATCACTGATTTTTTATAGTCCTTTACAACTTAATACTTTAGATTATGTATACTACACTTGTAATTATTTCACATTCCTTATAATTATTTTGATCATTTCATGATAACTGTAATAGATAGGCATGACACTTATGTCTACATTTATTAATGCTCTACTGGTATAGACATGATCAATACATGTTCCACCTTCTGTAGTTGGTATATCTGTGTCTGAGAGTAATAAGTATCGTTTGCGCATCATGAAATCGTGAATGTAATGTTTCTTTGAATCCAATAAATTTTCATTAAAATCACCTACGACGAGAACTTTGTCATGGTTTTTGTGAACATGCTGCAAAATTTTCTCCATTTCTGTTATGAATTTAGTTTTCTGCATTTTAGGCGACTTATATATAGTTATAATTGCAATATCTTTAACAATAGTTATAGCATTGTCTAATGGTGATGGTATGCTGATTGTTTGCACATTTCCTAAAATGCTTTTATTATAAATTGCAATGCCACCTTCATGGTTTGATAAGTTTAATACTTTTCTATTGACTAAGTGTGGAGAGTTAAATGTTTCAATCTCAAGGATCCCACTTACTTTTTCATCTCTAAGCCATGTTTCTGTGAGACAAATAATGTCACAAGACAAATCAGTGTTAGACTTAACATCTTTTATGTGAGCAATCAAACCTTGTGTATTGTGATAGATAAGGCTTAGATCATCTTCTGTTGCAGTTTCATATTTGGGCAGGTCAAAGTCTGGCATTTCGTCTAAAGCTTTTGCCATTTTTTCATCACAGTAAATTGACTTTGGATCATAATCGATAATGTAGAGACCATCAGATGAAGTAACTCTACTAAAAGCAACATATGCTTGACCACCAGCGAACATATCTTTGCAAGAAATTGCTAGTCGGTTACATGTTTTTCCTTGTAACTTATGTATAGTGCAAGCGTATGATGGAATAAGTGGTATTTGCTGTCTCATAAACTTGCTATTGACTTCATCATTATATGGTTCAATACGTATAGATTCAGGATGAACTTCAGTCTGATTTTTATATCTGGTCTTAATACCTACTTTTGGATTATCAAACTTCACCCATACAGCACTTGGCATATTGTCTGATTCCTTCTTAAACTCAATTGCAGTTACAACACCAAATGCACCATTAGCAAGTCCATCAGCAATACATATATTCTTTATCAGAAGAACTTCTGTACCAATACAAATTTGCAATTCATGAAGAAGTGTATCTGCTCGCTGTTTTGGTTCTTCATCAATTTTTTTCCATTCTTGCCCCTTCAATTTATTGTGGTCAATTGCTTTTATCTTATATATTTTGGCATTTGTCGATTTTGCATGTGAGAGTATTCTCTTCCGATTATATGCATCAACATTGACACGCTTTGAATATATTCTCATAACATCTTCTGGAATCGGTTTCTTCATTATTTGTCTTATAAATTCATCATCTTGAGCTGATATCCTTTCTCCTTTTTTAAGAACTCTAATCCTATTTAAAAATTCTGCATATTTCATATCACCCTTTTGTCTCATGATTTGCGTAAGCTCTATTTTCTTGAACTTTTCCCAAGGGTTATAATTTGTTTCATCAGACTTAAGTAAACTTTTCTGTTTGACTGGAGGCAATTGATAAAAATCCCCAAATGCTAATATTGAAGTATCGCCAAAGTCAGGATTATCACCAGGTTTAATTTGCTGAAGCCTTCCTCGTACTGTATTAAATAGTCTAACGCTTACCATAGATATTTCATCAATTATTAAATCTTTCAGAGATTCGAGTCTCATTTTCAATGGAGCTATCTTGGATTCTTCAAGTTCCTCATACGTTCTAGATAGATATCGTGAAGTTATTCTGAATGCAGAATGTAACGTATTGCCATTAATTTGGAAGGCACTTGTACCTGTTGGACTAGTTAAAAGCACACTCAAATCATTTGGATGCTTTAAAAGGTTTCTCAATAAATGGGTAGCAATGTAATGAATACATTTTATTAGGTGTGATTTACCAGTTCCAGCTTTGCCACAAATATGAAGAAATAATGGTTTTATTTTCTTACCCCATGATAGTTCTAGGCATTGTTTTCGTATCAAGTAAAATATTTGTTTTTGTTTTGTGTTCATAGATCTTATCAATTCCATGGCTTCATTTGTCGGTATTGTGTCCGTTTGTAATTCAACTAGACAATTCACTTTTCCTGTTTCCTTGTCTTTGGTTTTAAAATCAATGTCAGGCATATCAGTTTCATCAATGTCATCAGATATTGGTTCAATATTTTCAGAAATACACTCTTGTCTTTCTAGTTCTTGCTCTGGAGCTAAATTAGCCCATGCATTCTCATATGAATCTCCATCAGATAATTTATCTTGTGCAGCATTTAATTCATCACCAGTAACATCATAAATACTTTTATATTTTGTTACAATTTCAGAAACATTAAACAATTTACCTCCTTGTTTTATTTTTCCACATTTAAAATAGCCTTCAAATGTTTCATGTTTAGTAGGTCGTAATTCCTTATCACTTCTGTGTGGTATGAACAGTTGGAGCATACTATGATAATATTCATCTGGATTAGTTTCCTTTGAGAACTTTGGGTAGCGTATAATAGCTGGTGGACTTTTTGATCGCTTTTGTATAAATCCTAAACCAAAGTCTAGTTTTATTTTTTTGGATGTTTCCTTCTGATTTTCTACTATATCTTCATCATTGTTATATGTCACAACTCTATATTGTGATGCAAATTCTGCCAAGCATAAATCATTGAATTCAACACTGTGTGGTCTTGCAAAATATCTATCTATGATACTTGTTGCCCATATTTTATCATCTTTCTGTTGACGAATTACTGATATTGGTAGTGACATTTTAATAGGATTGTTACCTACTGGAAGGAAAACAGTTTGTCTTGAGCATTCTTTGAGATGAAGATTACTTGCTCTGTATACGGCTTCTTGAGCACTAACTTCTCTATGTTTCATATATCGGTAACCAATGATTTTCATGAGTTTAGAAGCTGAGGAGTTTTGTTCTTTGGCTTCCTGTTCTGCATCTATAAGATTCTGACTCATTTCTCGTTCCTGTTTTGATATATATGATACAATGTAGACAACACATGAAAATACATCAAGGACAAATTGTATATCCATATTGGCTTCCCATGCTTTTAAAAGGTCTGCATTGTAGTTATTTATCCAAATGTCTTTAACAGTTCTCTTCAAAAATATTGCTTTCCTTTTACTTTTTGTCAGAGTTCTTATAATATTTTCATATTTTTCCATTGTTAAGCCTGGGTGTGCTTTTTCAAATATTTCATTTAATGTCATTTGAGAATAATCTTCAGAGAGAAAGAATTCCCAGAGAGATTGAATGATATCTTCAGCTTCTTTTATTGGTATACACTCTGTAGTCTCATCAGGACTTTTGTCATCAATGATAAAGGTTTTCTCAGATGGAAGTCTTGGAAAGTGAAATCTACAAGTTCTTTTATTTTTCTTGCAACTTTTTGAGTGGTTTTTGCTGTGTGTTTGGACTTCGTTTACTATTCTGAACAAGTCTGAGTCAGTTTTTTCATCGGGCAATGCACAAGTGATATACTTATCTATGAATTCTTCAACTTCTAAATTTGGTGATTTACCATAAACGGGAGCATCTTCGATCCAAATTAAACAATGTATATGAGGTGACCCTCTCATTTGAAATTCAACTCTGTAAAACATGTCTTTCACTTTACCAATTGGTTCAGCTGGTGATTTAATAACATCATTCATGAACTTTTTCCATCTATTATCAAACATTCTAGTTACAGTGACCGGATTATCCCTTATCAGTTCACAACGTTCTGTTTTGGTTATTTCTTCTGGTAATCGAGGGTCATTGTTTTGTTTGAGAATTGTGTTAATAACTTCATTCCATTTCATATCTGCTGACGAAAATGAGCAAAACCATGTTGGTGGACCAAGTTGCCTAATCATTGCAAATAAATCTTTTTGTACGTGTTGCCAGTATGGTGGTGTTCCACGAATCGGTTGCAAATAGTGATGACCAACATTCTTACGGCAAAGCGTTTCACTCTTTTCTTTGTTGATAATATCATCAGCTGTTATTGTATTACCGATTGTTGATTTTTCTGTTGTTTTTCTAAGGTTAATACTAACTTTGGATATTATATTCTGGAGTTCACTCAAAAATTGGGCATAAAATATATATTGAGTATTCTTAGCAAATCTCAAGTCTGCAGAGAATAGCCTATTACCAAAATATTTTGTTGCTGACAACTTTTTTTCTCTATTTTCATCATGAGCGTTTCTACCATTTGGAAATAGAGTGGGAAATGAAAGAGCTTCATTATTCTTTTCTTCAAGAATACGTATTGGTTTGTTTCCTTCTCCTGGTGCTATGCAGTATATTTTGTCAAGATGTGTATCCAGAATGTGCTGAGCAATGTTATCAGGTTGCAAACAAGTATCAGATACTACACCCATCATATCATTTGATGCGTCTTTCCCCTGATTCTCTGTGCTATTTTCTAGTTGACATACATTACAGTCAATATCAGTTTGTTTCAATTCAGGTGTCATTCCATATTGCTTTTGATCTTCTTCACTTAAAATTTCTGGAGGTATTAAATTCACAAAATCATCCAATATATTAATGTCTTTGTAGTGCACATTGTTTTGTTTTAGGTATCCCAATGCCACTTTAACTTTTGAAATACTGACTGATTTATATAAGTAATGACCTTTATATTCAAGTTTGCGTTTGAGTTTGACAGTCAAAAGCTGCTCATCATGAATTGGTCTTGGTAAAGCATTTATGGTTTCCTGAGCATTATTTGACACAGATATAACAGGACCATTCATTCCAAATTGCCCTCCTCTTGGTAATTGTACTACTTTCATAAAAGGTAAACGTAACGATACTAAATGTTGTTCAAGGACATTCAAATCTTTCAATTCCGCTGGTATTGTTTGTAATAACAAATTATTGCTATTAGCCATTGGGGGAATATTGCCATTTTTAAAATGTACATGACAGTTCTGACATATCCATAGTTTACTTATTGGAGACTTACAAAGTTCACAGTTTTCTTTGCATGATATTTCTCTAGTATGCAAATATATTTTTGAAACACACTTTTGTTTATTTTCTTGAGACATTTTAGTATATACATTTTCCTTGTAGGCTAGCACCTGGTGTTTAAATAGCAATCTATGACAAACCACACAAATATAGTTTAGTCCATCATTTATTGTTTGTTTAAAGTCGTGAATTACTCTTTCAATATTTTCTCGTTGGGACTTTTTGGTAATATGTTTTTCTTTACCTTGCATTATTTTCCTTTTTTTGAAGGCTTTGTCAATGTCATATCTTTGTTTGCTCTGTTGTTTACTCTGTTGCTTCACTCTTTTTTTAAAGTCTTGATCAAATTCGTACTTTTCTTTACTTTGTTGCTTCACTCTTTCTTTAAAGTCTTGATCAAATTTGTATCTTTCTTTACTTTGTTGCTTCACTGTTTCTTTAAATTCTTCATCAAATTCGTACTTTTCTTTACTCTGTTGTTTCACTCTTTCTTTAAATTCTCCATCAAATTCGTACTTTTCCTTACTCTGTTGTTTCACTCTTTCTTTAAATTCTCCATCAAATTCGTACTTTTCCTTACTCTGTTGTTTCACTCTTTCTTTAAATTCTCCATCAAATTCGTACTTTTCCTTACTCTGTTGTTTCACTCTTACTTTAAATTCTTCATCAAATTCGTACTTTTCTTTACTCTGTTGTTTCACTCTTTCTTTAAATTCTATATCACATTCATACTTTCTTTTACTTTTGTTAAGCTTGCTATGTTTGAAGTCTTCATCAGTTTCATATTTTTCTTTGCTTCGTTGCTTGCTTTGATTAAGCATAGTGTGCTTAAAGTCTTCATTCATTTCATATCTTTGTTTGCTTTGGTTAAGTTTAGTATGTCTGAAGTCTTCATCAGTTCCATATCTATGCTTACTTAAAAATTTCTTTTTATCTTTGAACCCAGGTGTAGATGCATATTTCTCTCTATCATGTTCCAATTTTTTATTTTTAAAGGTTTCATCAGTATTATACTTTTTTTTCAGAAGAATATTACGCTTAAATAGCTTTTGATCTGACTTAGACATTTTCCTCAATTTAGCCTTTTCTTTATCTGAGAAAATATCAGTTTTGGAATCATCAGGGCACAGGCTACTATTACATATGTTTTCTTGATTATTTACAGTATTTTTGGTACAATGCATTCTAGCTTTATCACATTTTCCAGCAACTAGCTGTCCACGTTTGCATGTTAATTTACATAGACGAACATATGATTCTTTGATCTGTACACTCATTGGATCAACAACATTTTGTTCATGATCAGACAGTGGTTCTATACTTTGAGATTCCTTTTTTTGATGTGCATCAATATTTTCATTAAAATTTAATTTTTGTTTACAAGATGTTCTTCTAGCTGACTTTGAGGACATGGATGGTTGACTAGCAGTAAGGTTTTTTACTTCATTTTTTGCTTGGTCATTCTTACACTTTACTTTGCTAGATATTGTTGATAGTTTAGGCTCGAAGTTTTGATCTTTTATTTGCTTAGATTTCCTACATTCTTCAAATGTTATACCATCAACAGAAAATCCATGCTTGGCATTAGTTCTGTTTATTATACTATCAGTTAATGACTCTGCAGTGTTCCACAAGAATAATGATATTTTTTCCAATGAATTCGACATGTGAACTATTGCATTTCCCAAAACATTAATTCTTCCTTGCTCATCCCTACTGTGTGGGTCAAATGAATAATATATGCTTTTGTTCTTCATCACACATGTTGTTGTATTGAGGAATGTAACAAGGCATGCATTGTAATCTGTGAGAACTTTTTCAATAGCTTCATGCAGAGTTAATCCTTGGTCATCTTCTTCAGTATAATTCCAGTATTCTAAGTATCCCTGTTGTTGTCTTGATTTGTATGTATAATTTTTGTTGTTAAAGCTTAAGATTTTTGGAATATCAAATATTTCCAAATAACCTGTTGGAGTTGGATTTTGAGATATGATACTATTGTATAATATGTTGCCTCGGACTAAAACATCAGTAATGAATTCTGCATTAATTTCATGGTGAGTTTCATTTTGAAGCATCAGTAAAAATGACAAAGAGTTAGCATAACATTGTTTTCCTTGACCTATGCCTTCAAACATTAGATGATTTTGAGACATATTTCCTTCTATAACTTGATCAAATATCTGTATTGCTGATGCATTGTTCTTTGCAGGATTTGTATTTGTATTTGCATCTATCACATCTGTTACCACGTCATAATGACATTGGCTAGAATGATCTAGGTACATACATCTGTTAACAAATGTTTTTCCAAATACTGTCCATCTATTTGTGTTTTCAAAAGTAAGTATCTGGGTTTGGCAATTTCAATATCAGTTCCCCACACAGATGATCTATTCATATTTTGGGATCTTATATGATTTTCCAATTCTGTTGCGGTTATTCCTCTTGTTTTACAAATGTATTTCTTACAGCTTTGGTCATTTCTATGAGACACTATACTCTGTCTAATAGCAGTGTGGTCATTTTCATCGTTTGTTATGCAATATGCAATTGCTCTAAAAAGACAGTTTCCATCACCTCTGATATGTTTTAAGGATTCATATTTTGGCTTCATAAAGGCAATTTCAACATTGTCATATACAGGATCATTGCTTTTTGGCGTATACTTGAGATGATGGATGTTGCATAAATGAACTTTCTCTTGGTTTTGCAAAGGGTTAAAATTCCCAATAGGCTCACTGTAGGTTTCTTTCAAAACAGTTACATCATCGGGACTTTCCTTTGATTTATCCTTAGAATTATCTTTTGGGTTGTAACCTCCAGTTTGGGAAACTTTGTATTTTGTTCCAGTTTGTAAATCTTTCGAAGACACATTTTCATTAAACAGTTTGTCACCATTGTCAGCTTCTAAGATTTCAGTCTTTTTCACTTCATATTTATGGTTCATGGAAAACAGTATTTCATTGTTTTTGCTATGACTATGAATCGTTACTGGTGGAACACGTAAACATCCTTCAGCAAAAATATCTTGCATTTGTTCTACAATTTCTACAAAGTATGGATTTTCACTGTCTGGCATATTTTTAGTTTCTGGTTTGTTTCTAGTTGTATCAATATCTGATTTGTAACTAAGATATTTGGATCTTTTCAATTCTTTCCTGTTTGAACAGTGTTCAATATTCAGCTTGAACAGTGTTTCAGTGTTATCAATGTTTAAGATTTTGAGATCATTATTTTCAATTGGTGGTACTCTTACAGTGTTGTCAGACAAAAACTGTTCTAGATCATGGTGTGGCAATACATGTTTCTTTGGTTGTGAAGCTCTGAAAGTACTATCTGGGACATGCTTTTGTTGTTTTGAAGTTGAGATGCTTTTCAATCGTCCAAGTTTACGCCTTGATAGTTTCTGTGTTTTTATAAGAATAGGCTGTAATGTTTCATTGTTTTTTAAATGTCGTTCCATTTTCTTTCTTCTTGCTTTCATTTTGATAACTTCAGATCTTTCTTGTCTCCTTATTTTGTTACTTAAGTACTTTTCTGATTTCAACAGAGATCTAAGAATATCATTGTTATCAGTAAGAAGTGCGTTCACATCATGAATAATTTTGAGAGATTTTGCAAGAGTATCAATGCAGTTTGCTATTAAAATATCTTTTGGTTGTGTGACAGTTCCAACCTCTGCTGACACATTGGCAAATTTGGTAAGTTTTCTGAGTTTCTTCTTCTCAGATTTCTTTATGGTATTCTGTATTAACAGTGTGGCAAACTCAGATATTAATGAATCTTCCATATCTTCTGCTAACACCTTGTGATGGTTTGTATTGTTCTCAGTAATATTAGAAGTTGTACGGGATATTGTATCAATGTTTTTATACATATATTCAGTTGAACATGAGAATGCGACTTCCGAAAGTATGGTCTTATTGAAGCACAATGGTACTGGCATTTCTTGCTTTCCATATGGTATTTTAGGTAAATTAGGCACTTCAGTTTGTATTTCAGTTTGTACTTCAGCTTGTACTTTAGGCACAGTAAGCACTTCAGTTTGTATTTCAGGTACAGTAAGCATTTCAGTTTCTATTTCAGGTACAGTAAGCTCTACAGTTTCTATTCTAGGTACAGTAAGCACTTCAGTTTCTATTCTAGGTACAGTAAGCACTTCAGTTATTCTGGGTACAGTAAGCACCCCAGATAGCACAACTCTGATGGGCCAACGTTGGCCCAACAACTACGTATCTGTTGGCCCAACGTTGGCTGTCGTGGTTGGCCCACCGTCGCTATGTCCATCGGTCCAACGTTGGTCCACCGTCGCTATGTTCATTGGCCCAACGTTGGTCCATTGTTGGCCCAACACGATTTCAAGCTACGTTGGCCCATAGTTGGCCCACTAATAGTAAGAAGACTGGTTGGCCCGACGTTGGTCAACAGTTGGTCCGACAATGTTAAGAGGGATGTTGGCGCATTGGCGGTCAAAACTGGTTGGCCCAACGTTGGTCAACAGTTGGGCCAACTTTGGCCCAACGATTACGTATATGTTGGTCCAACGTTGGCTGACGTGGTTGGCCCACCGTCGCTATGTCCATTGGCCCAACGTTGGCCCACCTCTTTCTTTCGGTGGGCCAACGTTGGGCCAATGGACATAGCGATGGTGGGCCAACCACGTCAGCCAACATTGGTCCAACATTGGCAGCCACCACAGAACCAACGTTGGCCCACTGTTGACACAATTTACTTTTTTGTACAGCCATTGTTGGCTCCCTGGGGAGCCAACGACAGGCCACATGAATAATTTGCCAACTGCAACCTTGAGAACCAATGGTCACCAATAGCGACGTTGACCCAACGTCTTTGTGCTATCTAGGCATTCAGTACTGCTACTGTAAATGTGTTCACATATTATATCCGTTTTACATCAATAAAATATGGTGGCTTGTTTTTCCATACTAAATATATTTGGTAGCCTTATAAGTGGTTTCAACTGTATTACAAGGCGAAAATCCATATTTTTGAGGTGAACAACATTATCAGATAATTTTGAAAGAAAATATTACAAAAATTTACCTTAATTTTTTTTAATGACTGCTGGTATGTTTTCTTCTATTTTTAAGCATTTGCAATGATTTATCGATAGGTGGCTTCCTGGTATTAGCGGCAGCCAACAACGGGCCAACGTTGGCCCAACTACAATTTGCCAACTGCAATTTTGCACTGATCGATAGGTCCCAGATAGCACATCGCCAATGGGCCAACGTTGGGCCAACAACTACGCATCTGTTGGCCCAACGTCGGCTTGAGCGGTTGACCCAACGTCATTTTGTCCAGCAGGCCAACGTTGGTCCAACAGTGGCAAAAAATTATATTGGCCCAACGTTGGTCCAATGTTGGCACAGATAGCACACCGCCAGTGGGCCAACTTCGGGCCAACAACTACGCATCTGTTGGCCCAACGTCGGCTTGAGCGGTTGACCCAACGTCATTTTGTCCAGCGGGCCAACGTTGGTCCAACAGTGGCAAACAATTATGTTGGCCCAACGTTGGTCCAATGTTGGCAAAAAATTATGTTGGCCCAACGTTGGTCCAATGTTGGCTCGACAGTGCTTTAGTGCTAATGGCAATGTTGGCCCAACGTTGGCCTTGCAGAGGGAACAGATAGGTGGGTGGCCCAACGTTGGCCCAACAGTACTTTAGTGCTACCCAGATAGCACAACGACGTTGGGCCAACGTTGGTCCAACATTTGCAGCGTCTACAACGTCAGCGTACAGCCGTAAAATTGCTGACTTCAGGCCAACAGAAAAGTGTACCTTGACGACCTCGTACCAACGTCGGCCCAACGTCAAAGTACCGCCCTAAAATTGCTAACTTCAGACCGAAAAAGATGTGTCATTTGCCAACCTTGTACCGACGTCGGTACAACGTGAGCTTACAGCCGTAGAATTGCTGACTTCAGCCCAACGGAGAAGTGTGCCTTGACAACCTTGAACCAACGTCGGCCCAACGTCAAGGTACCGACGTAAAATTGCCGACGTTGGGCCAACAAAGACGTGCTATCTGGGACTACTACAGGTTGGGAATGCATTTGGTCTCCCTCCAGCCGCGATGCAAATGCATCACCCCCACCGCGACCTTCGCAGGAATCATACCCACCAACCCTTCGCTTCTTCCTCCGATCAGGTGTGGCCTGTAAAAAATTAATACTTACTGTACTCTTAGTATTTTTTTGTATGCCATTATATTTTGCGCTTTTTAAGAGCATTATAAATTTGTAAAATAAAGAAGCCATGAAATTCTAATGATCTAAATTCACAAAAAATACATCCTCCAATCACAGGGCTTCAAAATCCAGAATATATTCTTTCTTTTTACCCCCTGCGATAAGCAGTTAGTATTTCCCCTATTAAGAATTCGTAATCTGATTGGTTGTTGCAACACTGCAACAGAAATCACTCAGAGTTTGCAGTATTTTACAGCTTGGCAATAAAGGTATTTTTGAAAGCATGAGCCTGGTCTGAGGCAAAACCAACAAATTTTTGTGAGGGCACTAGTATTGCCGATATTAATGTTCAATAAGATAAGATAAACATGCAAATTTACATAATAAAAAAACATGCGACGTTTTGAAATGTCTCAAATCACCAAATATGATTTAAAAATTTGAAAAAATTGAAAGTTACAGAAAACTAATAGAAACTGAAAATTTTCAATAACACAAAAAAGCAAAATATAAAACCACGGAATATTGCAAAAAGTATAGTATCTGGTATTCAGATGAATGAATGACTAATACAAACTAGACAATAGCAATGCCAAAGCGTAGCAAATCCCATCGAACAGCAATGGCTGGAAATATTTACAAAAATTGTCATTAGACAGTGTGTCATGCTTATAGTATTCACATACCAATTATGAACAAAATTGCTCCACTACTTTTTGAGTTACAGCAAAAATAGTAAAATAACGAGTAAAGGCCGCCATTTGTCAAGGTGGTCGCCATGTGCTTCTTTAATATCAACATTTCTAGCTTTATTAATGTCCTATATCATTTTTTACATTTAAAACATATTGCTATTACAGTTTTACACATTGCACCTAAATAACTGTAAAATTGACACTAAATGGCTGCCATTTTTAAATGAGTGACCATTTTAAAAATCAGCTTTCTAACAGAACTTCTACCCCTATAGGACATATATGTACAAAATATTAACAAAATCAGGCCAATGGTATTCGAGTTATTGCCCTAACGGACACACAGACGTTTATACGTACGGACGTACATACGGACAAACGGACAGATGGATGGAGGCATTCTCTATATCCCTCCGAATTTCATTCGATGGGATAATGAATACATACCTATGCAAATCATTTTCGCAGGGTTAGGATGCTACATAGTCAGTTGGATGTATCCAGTACCTGAGATTGATTGACTAATGCACTCAAACACACTAGATGTCATATTCATACTCACATACTACAACACTGCAACTGGAAGCTTAGTGATAATAAATGAATAATAAAAAGAGCACAGGTAGTAACTTATCCAATGCCCTTGACTATTCAGAAAATCCCCAAGACTGAGTGTTTCATTACATATTTTCACTACATTCATACACACTGTCTTAAAAACATACAGTGGAACACTTTCGTCATCGATGAATCAATAAGCACAATTGTCTATCTCATGACCTGTAATTGCAAAAACAGTTGTCTATCTTGATTTATCCTGAAATGTTTACAGCTCAGGAAATTCAGCATCTTTAAATGACATAAGTTATGCACAGACATTTTCACTCAATTGTTCCCAATGACTTGGAACAAGAAACTCTGCCACTTAAAGCCCAGCCATTGATCATAAATGAGTGAAAATATATAAAGCCCACACCCAATTAAACTTCCAGGTTATAGCACCAATCACCTTACCTGATGTATCCAGAGCTCTATACTACTTGGCTAGATTCCATTACCCAGGATGCCTAAAGGGTTCACTCAGTTACATACTAACAAATGCTCGACTGTCCTTAAGGAATCACAACTTGAGTTGTCAAATTTTTATAACTGAAACCCCAGACAGTGATCATTCATTGACTATAAACATGTTTCTCAAACTCACAACATCTAGGTAACAGCATACCTACCCAGTAGCTCTAGATGATGAAATATAACAAT